>SJYV01015922.1:419509-431782 GCA_006410875.1 Neotragus pygmaeus | reverse complement strand
ACCTCATGCGAAGAGTTGACTCACTGGAAAAGACTCTGATGCTGGGAGGGATTGGGGGCAGGAGGAGAAGGGGGCAACCGAGGATGAGATGGCTGGATGGCATCATGGACTCGATGGACATGAATCTGAGTGAACTCCGAGAGATGGTGATGAACAGGGAGGCCTGGCATGCTGCAATTCATGGGGTCGCAAAGAGTCAGACACGACTGAGCGACTGAAATGAAATGAAATAAAATGAAATGAAATGTTTCGGCACTTTGATATTTTTTTAAATGTGAATCTTGGGGTACTTGTCATTTTCATGTCCTCTTGTTTTCTTTTTCTACTCTGTTACCCTGCCTTCTTTTTCCCCCTTACCTTTCCGTTTACTTTAAAAACAGCAGTTGTCAGTATATGGAGTAAGAGCAAATTGTGGAGAGAATTTAGAGTATAAAAGCTTCCACTTGTTGATATAAAATAACTTTCAAGATGAAAGTTTCTTTCACAAGGCAAACAGCTGCCTGACTGTTCTGTGATTGTTTACTTTGGGATTCAAAGAGTGACTTTAAAAAAGAATTCTTTAGGTTTGAAAACCTGATTGTATTTCTACATAATTGTGGAGCACATGGAGACAGGTAGTTGGATGCTGGGGAAGGAGGCCATTAAAAGGATGATGTAACGTTTCCACATGCTCATCTTTCAGATCAGAACCAGGCAGTCCTTAAATTTTCTCTGCAAAATGTTGGCTTGGGGGATTGCCCCATCCTCTTGACCCCATTTTGAATGTGGGGGAGAGTTACTCGGTAAGATTTTGGGTCCTGCTAGGTCTGGGTTCACATTCCATCTCTACTACTTGTTCTCTTTGGAGACTAAAATGACGAGGTTTCATTTTCACTTCAGTACAGTTAAACTGGGCTTCTCAGGCGGCTCAATGGTAAAGAATCTGCCTGCCAATGCAGCAGACACAGGAGTCTTAGGTTCGATTTCTGGGAGGGGAAGATCCCCTGGAGGAGGAAATGGCAACCTACCCTGGTATACTAGCCTGAGGAATCCCATGGACAGAGGAGCCTGGCGGGCTCCAGACCGTGGGGTCTCAAAGAGTCAGACACGACTGAGCACACATCCACCCACAATTAGACTTTCTTGGTAATAATTCTTTCCCCTTTAAAGCAATTGCTAATATTTGCTTCTTTGTTGATATTCTAATGATCTTCACTACTGGATGTTTCCTTTCTGTTCTTTTACATTTCTCAGTCAGGATTGTTGAAACTCAGGCTCTTAACTATGTGAAGCTAATCGTATTTTACTAGTGTCTTCTGTGTGTAGATGCCGTATTCACTCTGAGTTTCCAAGAAGCAATCACTTAGACTATTCTGGTTTGGCATGTTCGCTCTTTCTAACCACCATTGGAGCTGAACCTGGGAACTGAACACAATTTGAAATTTTGTGGTTTGGCTGCTAGAAGTCAGAGCTAAACTATCTGAAGCTAAAAATTATTAATGTTGAAATGTTTTAACCCACTAAGTAAACTTGAAAAAATAATGAAATTTAACTCTAACCAACCTTTAAAAATTGCATACAGCGTATTTTTTGAGGCCAGGAAGAAAGGGAAAATATATATGAAAAGGATCTAAGATTGCTAAAGAATTAGAAATTATTATAGTTTACTTAAAGAAAATGTTAATATTCAAATTTAAAAGCAAAGTAAAGCAAACATAGAAAGCCAAATGAACCCAAAAATCTTATGTTATTCACGTGCTGTTCTACTTTTCTCAAGACTGTACTGAATCAGTACATAAAAATAATGAAGCAGGTAAAATGCCAGTTGTACTTGTTTAACTTCAGATTTTTTAAAAACATGTTTTCTTTGAAAGTGAAATGATAAAGATAGATGTGTATAAGANTGTTCTACTTTTCTCAAGACTGTACTGAATCAGTACATAAAAATAATGAAGCAGGTAAAATGCCAGTTGTACTTGTTTAACTTCAGATTTTTTAAAAACATGTTTTCTTTGAAAGTGAAATGATAAAGATACTACCTTACATTTTCATGGTATTTTATACTTTACTAAATATTTTCACATATAACATCTTAAAAAATGTTTTTAAGTTGAGGGCTTGCTTCACCTTTCCACTAAATATTTTAAGTATTTCATAGGTTTAAGCTCATTAAATCTCAGAACATATCTAAAGATCTAATTAAATTTCAGTTCAGTTCATTCACTCAATCGTGTCCGACTCTTTGTGACCCCATGAACTGCAGCACGCCAGGCCTCCCTGTCCATCACCAACTCCNAATCAAAGAATTTTGGAATTTTCACTGATCACTCATGGTCTGGCACAGTGTTATTGTTTGCAGCAATTATTTATACTAAAAGTTTAAATCATTGTTTTAGAGGTTATAAATCAACACATGGTTTCTAGCTTGTGAGCCTTTGTTTTTTTCAACGTTAAACTTTGAAAAATGAAGTTTACCTTTAGTCTAAGTTCTATAACTGGTTCTCAAATGTGGAGCAGCATCAGTGTCAACTTACTAGAAATATAAATTTTCAGTTCCCATTCCAGACCTATGGCTAACCAGAAATGCTGGTTAATGAGCTTGCCAGGTGAGTTTAAGCTCAGTCATGTTTGAGAACCATTGGCCTAGATGATTTTGATCCTGTGTCATCACTTCTTATTTCTTCCTGCTTCTTGGTATATCTGAGACAGTGTCTTCAGATCTGGTGTGTCTCAGTTTAGCTCAGAGTTCTTTTTGTCTCTACCTCATATTTTATTCTCTCCTTTTCTCCTTTTTCTTTTCCCTTCTTCCTATTGTGAAAAATTATTCATTAGTGCTATACTCACAAAAGGGATAGTGTTTTGGTTCTGAAAATCTGGATGCCATAGCCAGTATGACAAACAGTATGTTTAAAGGGACTATTTTAAATATTTCAAATTAATTTTTGTTAACTACTTCCTGTTGGACTCAAATATGCCTTGATTAATGTCCTCGGCATATTCTTTTTCCATCTATGCCCTCTTTTCAGATTTTATAGTCTCAAAATAGCTGTCCAACAACTAAAATTTTAAAATATACACTTTGAAGTATGAATCACCTAGATTTAGCAGTTGTTGAATTTTGTTTCATTTGCTTTATCTCTCTTCCACACACACACGCACACACACACACACACACACTTTTTTCCTTTGCTAAACCATTTAAACTTGTATACATCAATACCTTTTACTCTTAAATACTTTATTAATATTAATATAAAGATCAAAGTACCTTTAAGTAGTACTAATATAAAATTGTTTTGAAAGGCCAACTTATAACAAATGCTAAACCAATTATTAAAGCCTCTTAAATGTTTTCAGAGCTTTCTATAAATGTCTTATTGAGAAAAAATATAAAACTTCAAGTTGTGAGTATATCAATGAATCCTCAAGCCTTTCTCAACCAAAGTTTTTCATCTGAACTTTGCACAACACAAGGATGATTTCGGTGACTGTTTTCTCTTTTCTCCCAAGGATGATCCATAACTAGTACCAATCCAGATGCACAGGGGAGAAGTTCTTTTATTATGTATATTGTGAAAGTGAAAGTCATTCAGTAGTGTCTGACTCTTTGCAACCCCACGGACTGTACAGTCCATGGAATTCTCCAGGCCAGAATAAGGGAATGGGCAGGCAGCCTTTCCCTTCTCCAGGGGATCTTCCCAACTCAGGGATTGAATCCAGGTCTCTCGCATTGCAGGCAAATTCTTTACCAGCTGAGCCACAAGGGAAGCCCAAGAATACTGGAGTGGGTAGCCTATCCCTTCTCCAGTGGATCTTCCCAACCCAGGAATCAGACCAGGGTGTCCTGCATTGCAGGCGAATTTTTTTTATCAACTGAGCTATCAGGGAACCAGTACTGGAGTGGGATGCCATTGCCTTCTCCGAGAGAGATATATATATATGGGTTGTATTAACAGTGTTCCTTTTGGGAACCCAGATTAGTTGAACTGTGGCAAGTTCTTAGGAAGGTTTTGCTTTGACTAGATTGTAATGTTTATACAAATAATATTTTTTTCTTATTTTTTTAGATTACAGGTCCGCCAGGTTGTGGAAAAACTCAGTTTTGTATAATGATGAGCATTTTGGCTACATTACCTACCAACATGGGAGGATTAGAAGGAGCTGTTGTGTACATTGACACAGAGTCAGCATTTAGTGCTGAAAGGTAGGAGATTTTATTTCCTATTATAATGCTTTATTTTTGTAACATATACAACATAAAATATTTACAAACAGATTAATATTTACTTTTGAGAATATAGAGTATTGTTAATAGATACAGGTTTAAAGGAATTTTCTTTTTTAAATTGACACAGGAAGGGTAATTTTTTTTCAGACTTTAAACTTTTTGTTTTAATTTGATGTATAGCCAATTAACAATGTTGTGGTAGTTTCAGGTGAATATTAAAAGGACTCAGACATACTTATATGTGTATCCATTCTCCCTCAAGCCCTGCTCCCATCTAGGCTGGCACATAACACTGAGCAGAGTTCACTGTGTTATACAGAGGTCTTAACCTTCCTAAAGTCCCTAACTCTCCAGGAGACATTTTCTTTTTGCCTTTTCTATCCCTTTATTACGGTTTAAAGGGAGCTTCTGGATAAGCTGTGTTTTTCACAAAGTCAGGAAGAAACAAGTTTAAGAAACAGAGGGAGAAATGTAAGTAGAAAATGGAGAAGAGGGAAAGTTAATAAGAGAGACAAAAGGTAAAGTGCTTTGTAAGTAATTTCTAGTTGGAAGTAAAATATTTGTGAATGAAAAAATTGCAATTTTCAAAGCATTTTTTATTGAACATTATTTTACTTTAATCTTTGAAATAATGTGGTATTAAATACAGGAAACACTGATAGTAAGTATATGCATGCTTAGAAAGAAAACATTTCCTTAGTTTGGCAAGGACCTTTGTTTTAACATTCTATGGGAAAGGTATTCAGTCATTTATGTAATTCTGTAAATCTGAAGATAAGTCTAGTCTCCTCTTCTGCTACTCTGATAGACATTCATAGACAGGAGTGCTTTGTACATTTGGAGACTGATTCAATTCTGTTTTCTTAGCCAAGATGTAGTATAGGTATAGTTCTTTACATCTTTCTCTAATTGTGTCACAATGAATCTTCCTTATTTTTCTGTAAGAGTACTACAAAGATCAAAGTGTATTACCCGACCAGGTAAATTCCAAATGGACTATTTTGCCTAGAACTTATTTGCTTTGTTCTACACTTCTTGATAATCTTTTCTTCCTAAGTATATACCACTGGTTTGTCAGCTGTTTAAGTTTGTGTTATATCTTTGTGTCTTCAAAGCCAAATCCTACAAGTGGCACATACTGGCTACTCAGAGAATGTTTGATAAATGAGGGAATTGACAAGTGTTACTCTCAGATCATGGAATCCAGATTCCATTTCCTACTAAAAGGAACAAGGGTTTCATAGGGGAATGGCCAATTCTAGCTATGGAGCAGAAAGTTTTTGTTTTTTAGTAAGAGGCAAAAGATTTATTTGATCTGAAGTGAAATCAGAGTATTAGGAGGTTTATAAGTTGAATCTGAAACATCAGATATCAAGAGAGCTATCAGACTACTTATAGGCATATCAGAAGGACTTAAGAATCAACCTGAAGAGCTTGCACTAGCCAAAGAAGAAACAAATTGATTACCAATAGAACAATAATAGAAGTAGACTAAGACACATGAATTATATTTAATTCATGAGTCTGTAATATTAAGAATGAAAAGCAACAAATTGATAACCCTTGGAGAATTCTGGAGATGCAAATTATTTTGAAAATGGGTTTTTATAAAAAAGGAAATTAAGCATTTATTCTGTTTTCTATATAAATATTACTAAGTAGCAAATATGTATTTTCTATAGACAATAAATGAAGAAATAACAGAATATCACCAAATTATAAACCCTAAAAATCTAATGGATCTAGGCACTGAATATTGTGATATAATAAATGTTATTTTATACTCATCCTGGTTCCTGTCAAAAGAACTTCTAAAACTTTTGGAATTTCCTGAGTGATAGAACTGAAAGAAGCATCATTTGTATTCATAATTACCCCCTTTCCAACCATACTTGGTTTATGCTAATGAGATGACTCTTGATGGCACTCTAGATTGCATCTAAATGGAATTGATTGCCAGAGGAACCTGTCATGTAATTATAGGTTTGAACTTTCAGCCCTACCTCCCCAGTCTCTGAGCAGGGAAGAAGGACTAGAGTTGAATCAATCAGCATTTCAATCATTCCCATGTAATGGAATCTTCCAAAACCCTCTAATTGATAGAGTTTGGAGAGCTTCTGGGTTGAAGTAACAGAGGTTTGGGACTTGTGATTGATGTCTGAGGTCCGGGCAGTCTTGTGGGTCTGAGCCTTTAATCTGTGGGGTCTGAGTTAACTCCTAGTAGTTAGTGTTAGAATTGAACTGACTTGCAGGACACACAGTTAGTGTCCATAGGGAATTGGAAAATTGCTTAGTATAGAAAACCTATATATTTGGTGTCAGAAGTGTGAATAAAAACGGTTCATAAACAGAAAAGCCTGCTAGCATCACAAAAAGGCAACCAGCCGTGTGGTACTTCCTGATGGCAAAATAATCAAATCAGAAAGTGATCAAGGTTTCAGATCCAATGACCAGTTTACAGGGGCTTGCAGGTGGCAGTGGTGGTAAAGAATCCACCTGCCAACGCAGGAGATGTAAGACATGCGGGTTCGATCCTTGGGTTGAGAAGATCCCCTAGAGAAAGAAATGGCAACCCACTCCAGTATTCTTCCTGGAGAATCCCATGGACAGAGGAGCCTGGTGGGCTATAGTCCATAGGGTCACAAAGAATTGGACACTGCTGAAGTGACTTCAGTCACTTAGTAATGTTTCCTAACTCACAAGGAACTTATGAAGGTCATTTGAAGACAAGGATTGAAATTTCTATTGTTTTTACTTTTCCAGTCTATTCTTCACAAGGCTTGAAAAGTGTAGTCATCTAGTGCTAGGGTCAGATCGAATCAAAGGTCCCAGTGCTCTTTTGTATAGATGTCAGACTTGTGTTTTTATAGTGCCTTCTGGAGTTGGACATAGAGGGTTACAGAGTGGCACCAAGTTTGTCCTGCTTGGTCACGTTTCATTTGTGCTATTACAAGACTGTTTGATCCCTATTTGGTGTTGCTGGGAAGGGTAGGTCGGGAAAGCTTTCTCCTGCAAGCAGTTCAATACCCAAAGAATAGGGGCTTAAACAACAAGAGGTTTATTTTTTCCCTCATAGCAGGAAGACCTGAGTTGCTGGCAGTGGTTCTGCTTCTCAGTGGTGGTAGAGACCTAGAGCTGGTACATTTTCGGCATTATATCCATTCTGTGTCGGTGAGATGAGAAAGAAACCCTTATATCTTAATCAAGAAGCTGCCTCTTCTTCTCTGCTGATTTTCTTTTTATGCTTTGGAATCCTTCTCCAGATTTCTGAATTGGTCACCCTTGCATGAGGGTGGAAAATGAGGCGGAGGGAAAAATGAGGGGAGAAATATTTGTAACAAGCCTAATGGGGCTGGTTAACATTACTGCCTGAGTGAAACTGATGTTCCCACATTGCAGGGAAGAAGTGGAAATGGATATTGGTGGGTAATTAACAGTGTCTGCCACAGCTGGGATAGTTTATGGATTTGGAAAAGAGATAAAGCAGGAAAAATAAGACTGAAAAAGGAATATTTTTAGCTTTCTGTATGTCTTTATATGGAGCACTCTCTCCAGTTTGTGTTTACAAATGACCTGTTGGAAAAAGGCAAATGAGAAAGTAAATTGAAGGATTAATATGATGGAAGAATAAAGGATTCACATCTAGAGAATTTAGGGTAAGTGGAAGATACTTTCTATCAATAAATTGCTGAATATCTTTTTATCAAGAAGGAGGAAGAAAACAGTAAATAGAAAGAAAAAGAATAAATAAAAGTAAACAATTTTAAATTTATTAAAAAATAAAAAGAAACTCTTGTGGATGATGTACTTAAAAGCACTGTGGAATGAATTGGAATGATTAGTTATATATTTTTCTACAACAGTGCACTAGCTAGCTTATTTTTATATGATTTTGAGCAGTATGTTAATTATACATGTTCATCACAGACTGCAATTGTATTTCCATACTGTTAATAATTAGATAATAATATGAAAGTGAAAGTCGCTCAGTTGCGTCCGACTCTTTGCAACCCCATGGAGTATGCAGTCCAGGGAATTCTCCAGGCCAGAATACTGGAGTGGGTAGCCTTTCCCTTCTCCGGGTAATCTTCCCAAGCCAGGGATCAAACCCAGGTCTCCCATATTGCAGGTGGATTCTTTACCAGCTGAGCCACAAGGGAAGTCCAAGAATGCTGGAGTGGGTAGCCTATCCCTTCTCTAGTGGATCTTCCAGACTCAGGAATTGAACCAGTATCTCCTGCATTGCAGGCGGATTTTTTACCAATTGAGCTATCAGGGAAGCCCAGATAATAGTATAGTCCGGTGCTAAACCCTCAGATACTTAGGGACTGCTTTGGGGAGAGGGGAATGCCGAACAGACAGAATTCTGAATCCGCTTCTTCTGATTGATTCAGGAACTCTGTTTTTATTTGTTTTACGTATTGGATTTCTGATTAGGGTCTGATATAGTTTCAGATGCTATATGCTGTACACACCTTGAGAATATGGATAAATAGATTAGTGACCTGTCTGTGGAAATTTTGGCAGCCATGAAAATTCCAGTATATATGAATTGAATAAATACTATATTGTCCCTATTGGGGATAATTAGAAAAAAAGATGGAGTTGGAGGTTAAGAATAAAAAAGGAAGCTAATATGAATGGTAAGTAGTAATAGTGATTTTCGAAGTAAAACTTTGTGAGAAATAAAATGGATAAAGGAAAATAAACCCAGGTCTTAGAACTGCAAGTGGATCTGTGTGTAAGAAAGGCTGAAGGATCTGGGGAAGCCGGAGATGGGACTCAGGGCCCTGGAAGGTGGCGACTTGGGGAGGCGGGATAGAGAACTGGAACTGTAAGAGGCGGAAGTGGACATTCCTGAGTTGTCATGAAATCAGAAGAGCTTGAAAGCCAAGAAGAAAGATGTAGTGCAATAGGGGAGGAAGACAATCAAGTAATCACAAAAATGTGAAATTATAACTATAATAACTAAGTATGCAAAGGAGAGGTATATATTGTGTTGGTACCATGTGGGAGCAATGGCCAAGCTTATTTCTGAAGGAAGTTTTCTACTTTGGGTGCAAGTCACTTCTGAGGGTACCAGGTACTCTACCACTAGGGCCTTTTAATTCCTACCAAACTACTCAGAACATCAGACTTTCTGAACCAGTGAATCAGGGAGCAACATGTAGTGGTAGTGACAGCTTGACTTTGGCTGATTCTGATGGCAACGGCAGGGTGGTCTTAGGATCATTCACCTACTTGATAGTATGAAAGTGAAAGAGGAGAGTGAAAAAGTTGCTTAAAGCTCAACATTCAGAAAACTAAGATCATGGCATTTGGTCCCATCACTTCATGGCAAGTAAATGGGGAAACAGTGGCTGACTTTATATTTCTGGGCTCCAAAATCAATGCAGATGGTGACTGCAGCTGTGAAATTAAAAGACGCTTACTCCTTGGAAGGAAAGTTATGACCAACCTAGATAGCATATTCAAAAGCAGAGACAATGCTTTGCCAACAAAGGTCCGTCTAGTCAAGGCTATGGTTTTTCCTGTGGTCATGTATGGATGTGAGAGTTGGACTGTGAAGAAAGCTGAGCACCGAAGAATTGATGCTTTTGAACTGTGGTGTTGGAGAAGACTCTTGAAAGTCCCCTGGACTGCAAGGAGATCCAGCCAGTCCATTCTGAAGGAGATCAGCCCTGGGTGTTCTTTGGAAGGACTGATGCTAAAGCTGAAACTCCAGTACTTTGGCCACCTCATGCAAAGAGTTGGCTCATTGGAAAAGACTTTGATGCTGGGAGGGATTGGGGGCAGGAGGAGAAGGGGACGACAGAGGATGAGATGGCTGGATGGCATCACTGACTTGATGGACGTGAGTTTGAGTGAACTCCAGGAGTTGGTGATGGATAGGGAGGCCTGGCGTGCTGCAGTTCATGGGGTTGCAAAGAGTCGAACACAACTGAGCAACTGAACTGAACTGATTCTCTAGGTCAAGTCATCATCTCTTATCTGGATGACTGCACTAGCTCATCTTGCTGTCACCCTTGCCTCTCCGGAGCCTATTCTCCATTTGGTAGCTAGAGTGAGTGTTCAAAAAAAAAAAAAGAAGTCAGGGTTTTCCTTGTGGCTCCATGGATAAGAATCCACCTGCCAATGCGGGAGACACAGTCCAGGAAGATCCCACATGGAGCAGAACAACTAAACCTGTGCACTCCAACCAGTGAGCCTGCAGTCTAGAGCCCAGGAGGCGCAACTGTGTGAGCCCACAAACAGCAGCTATTGAAGCCCACACACGCTAGAGACTGTGTTCCACAATAAGAGAAGCCACCATAAAGAGAAGCCTGCGCACTGCAACTGGAGAGAAGCCCCTGCTCACTGAAGTCAGAGAAAAGCCTGAGCACCGCAGCCAAAACCCAGCACAGCCAAAAATAAACAAATAAATAAAATTGTTAAAAAAAAAAGGCAGATTGTGTCAGTTGTGATCATAGGTTTCCTATCTTACTGAATAAAGTCTGAAAACAAAAACAAAACACTCGCAAACATAAAAATATTTTGTGTCTTTGGCCCCTGGCTGTCTCTTTGACCTTATTTCCTTTTATTCTGCCTCCTGGTTTCTGTGTTTCAGCTACTACATTAGCCTCCTTGTTTATTCCTCCACCACACTAGGTATCTTCTCACAAAAGAGTAGACTTGTGCACTTGCTGTAATTCTGTCTTCCTGTGGGCTGTTTCACTGGATAGCCATATGGTTCATTTTCTCATCTCCTTTAAACTTTGGCTCAAATATCAGTTTATTAAAGAGGCTTTCCCCGACTACCTTCCATGAAATAGCCCTTACTTCCTTCTGTTACAATTTGTTCTGTGATCCTGACTCACTTTTCTTTAAAGCACTTACCATCTGACATATATATTTATTTGTCTTTCTCAGTAGCATGCAAGTTCCATGAGGGAAGGATTTTTGTTGTTGTTTTTGTTCACTGTTGTATCCTTAGCACCTAGAATGGTACCTGGTGGTGGCATATAGCGGTGGTAGTTTAGTCACTAAGTTGTGTCCGACTCTTTGTGACCCCATTGACTGTAGCCTCTCAGACCTCTCTGTCCATGGGATTTTCCAGGCAAGAATGCTGGCATGGGCTGCCATTTCTTTCTCCAGTGGGTCTTCCCCATCCAGGGATCGAACCTGGGTCTCTTACATTGTAGGCGAATTCTTTACCGACTAAGCTACCAGGCATATAATAAGTCCTCAAATATCGGTTGAATGAATGAATATTAAGTGCACCTTTTGGAAAGAATGCGTTTTATAAAAAAGACATCCACTAGATGGCATTCCTTTCAAATTTTTTGTAATGTCTGGGAAGAAAAGATCTTTTGCTTGCTGTAACCAAAAAGACCTTTGTAATAAAGATTGTCCTAGATTAATGTGAGGCCTATAGAGTATTACAGTTTTATTTGGTTTTTTATTTGTACGTATTTTAGATACATTTTTCTAAAATAAACGTTTGGAGGGGTTTATTGGAAAACAGTAGCATATTGGTATGTAAATAACCATTCGGTACCATTACTTAGTGTGGTTAACTGTGGTGTCCACATAGTTCATGTCCACACATTCATGTCCACACGCTGACCACCCTGCTTCTGAGGGGCCTACATGCAACAAGAGAGCAGAAATAAGTTCCAGAGTCTTTCACTACTCGAGCCACTAGAGCCTAGTGTTAGAGTCAGGAAATTACTGTTGTCTGTCAGCTGTTCAGTTCTTGCCACCAATGAGTTCAGTCCAGTTCAGTCGCTCAGTCGTGTCCGACTCTTTGCGACCCCATGAATCGCAGCACGCCAGGCGTCCCTATTCATCACCATCTCTCGGAGTTCACCCAGACTCATGTCCATTGAGTCCGTGATGCCATCCAGCCATCTCATCCTCGGTCGTCCCCTTCTCCTCCTGCCCCCAATCCCTCCCAGCACCAGAGTCTTTTCCAATGAGTCAACTCTTTGCATGAGGTGGCCAAAGTACTGGAGTTTCAGCTTTAGCATCATTCCTTCCAAAGAAATCCCAGGGTTGATCTCCTTCAGAATGAACTGGTTGGATCT
>SJYV01015922.1:403855-419391 GCA_006410875.1 Neotragus pygmaeus | reverse complement strand
TTTTTCCATGATCCAGCGGATGTTGGCAATTTGATCTCTGGTTCCTCTGCCTTTTCTAAAACCAGCCTGAACATCAGGGAGTTCACTGTTCACGTATTGCTGAAGCCTGGCTTGGAGAATTTTGAGCATTACTTTACTAGCATGTGAGATGAGTGCAATTGTGCAGTAGTTTGAGCATTCTGGTACTCTCATCTCATTGGGTACTCTCAGTCTGGTTCCTAATCAATTGAAGATCCAAATACTAAAAAAAAAAACCCCTCCCTGTTTCCGGCAGATGTCACCATCGCTATCCTGTTGCAAAGCAGTAGGCTCCAAGAGTCTCAGAGCTTTTTAGCTGACTTCTCTGACTAGCACTTAACTCAGCAAATAGTTTCCCTAATCAAGGAACTTGCACATTTTCCCCAAGCTGTTAAAAGTTGCCCATTCTGCCTTTGCCCGTGTCATCTCATTTCTTCTTGCTTTCATCACTTACCTCATTATTTGTCCAATCCCTATGCCTCCCTCTCTCTAGTACTTCTCCTGAATGGTCATTTGATCCATCTTGTTCTCACTTTGATGGATCTTGATTCTCAAGCTGGAATCGGGGTTGCCAGGAGAAATATCCCTAATCTCAGATATGCAGATGATACCACTCTTATGACAGAAAGTGAAGAGGAACTAAAGAGCTTCTTGATGAAAGTGAGAGGAGAGTGAAGAAGCTGGCTTGAAACTCAATATTCAAAAAATGAAGATCATGGCATCCGGTCCCATCATTTCATGGCAAATAGATGGGGAAACAATGCAAACAGTGACTTTATTTGGGCTCTGAAATCACTGCAGCTGGTGACTGCAGCCATGAAATTAAAAGATACTTGCTCCTTGGAAGAAAAGCTGTGACCAACCTAGACAGCATTTTATTTTATTTTATTATTATTTTTTCAGACAGCATTTTAAAAAGCAGAGACAGTACTTTGCTGACAAAGGTCTGTCTAGTCAAAATATGGTTTTTCTAGTAGTCATGTGTGGATGTGAGAGTTGGACCTCTTCTTGGAACTCACTATTTAGAAATGAAAAGTGCTTTTTATACTTTTGTATCATTAAATGGGACATAAAATATAGGATGGTTTTAGTGTTTACAGACCTTCCTCCCAGTCACCCTTGGATGATTAAGTTTTGGGCTGCTAAACTATCAGAGACAGAGACAGTTACACTCAAAGTTTACATTTTTAACCTGAAATATTTGAAATTTCTAGTATTACTCCATTTCCTATATTATTAATGGTAAAGTTGCATCTGTTTCAACTTGTCACCTCTAATACTCAGCCTACCCCATGTATTTGATCTAGCTTTGAGGTGAGAATTCAGTGTTTAGAAAATTGTTTGTTTGTTTGTTTTTTTCTGAAGGAAATGATGGGTTTCTCTGGTGGCTCAGACTATAAAGAATAAGCCTGCAATGCAGGAGATCAGTATTTGATCCTTTGGTCAGGAAGAACTCCTGGAGAAGGGAATGGCTACCCAGTCCATTATTCTTGCCTGAAGAATTCCATGAACATAGGAGCCTAGTGGGCTACAGTCTATGGGGTCTCAAAGAATCGGACATGACTGAGTGACTAACCACAAAGGCAATGTGGATAGCATCCATATGTTTAGAAAATAGTATCCTGTTTCAAAGGAGCAATTGGATAGCATTTATTTAGTATGTATTAAGCACCAATCTAGATAGAATATTCAAAAGCAGAGACATTAATTTGCCAACTAAGATCCATCTAGTCAAGGCTATGGTTTTTCCAGTGGTCATGTATGGATATGAGAGTTGGACTGTGAAGAAGGCCGAGTGCCGAAGAATTGATGGTTTTGAACTGTGGTGTTGGAGAAGACTCTTGAGAGTCCCTTGGACTGCAAGGAAATCCAACCAGTCCATTCTGAAGGAGATCAACCCTGGGATTTCTTTGGAAGGAATGATGCTAAAGCTGAAACTCCAGTACTTTGGCCACCTCATGCAAAGAGTTGACTCATTGGAAAAGACTCTGATGCTGGGAGAGATTGGGGGCAGGAGAAGAAGGGGGCGACAGAGGATGAGATGGCTGGATGGAATCACGGACTCGATGAACATGAGTCTGAGTGAACTCCAGGAGATGGTGATGGACAGGGAGGCCTGGCGTGCTGCGATTCATGGGGTCGCAAAGGGTCAGACACAACTGAGCGACTGAACTGAACTGAACTGAACTGAAGCTTTAATTGAGAAATTATTTTTCTGGTCTGAGACATGGAGATTTACTGATATTTGATTATTAGAATGATAATATTGAAATATATATTTCATTCATGAAATTGAAAGCATTTTTCTTAATTTACTAAACACATCTTATAGTTGGTAGTGAGATGGTCATTTATAAAATAACATTTTTGTGTTAAACCTCAGAGATGCTGCTTTCTCAACGCTAGATGAGATCTAAACGCCCTTATTGGGCTCATGCTCTGACTGGTACTCTTTTGGGGATTATAAAGAAGGGCTTCCATTCCAAAATCATATACGAAGCCATTTTCCTTATACCTGCTGTACTGATAAGGCTTTTTTTCTAGTGTTACTTATGGGTTATGAGTTTCCTAAGTGAAAACCATTAGAGGTTTAACAGTGTGACCTTAAATATTGACTTCTTTAAAAATTTTATTACAATTTTAAAGGTTACTATCCATTTATACTTATGACAGAATATTGGCTATATTCCCTGTATTGTACAATACATCCTTGAGCCTGTCATACACCCAGTAGTTGGTATCTTCAACTCTTCCACCCCTGTACTATCCCTCCCCACTCCCTGCTAGTAACCAATGGTTTGTTCTCCGTATCTGTGAGTCTGCTCTTTTTTGTCGTATTCACCAGAAGCTGTGTGTTTTTTGGGTTCCACATGTACATGATACCATATGGTGTGTGTGTCTTTCTCTAACTTATTCACTTGGCATAATGCTTTCCGAGTCCGTCCATGTTGCTGCAAATGGCAGGAGATATTAACTGTTGTTGCTTGTGCTATTTTTTTCTTCCACAGACTAGTTGAGATAGCAGAATCTCGTTTTCCCAGATATTTTGACACTGAAGAAAAATTACTTTTGACAAGCAGTAAAGTTCATCTTTATCGGGAACTCAGCTGTGATGAAGTTCTACAAAGGTATGCTGTTTTAGATTTTGGCATGTTAATAATACTTTGAAGATTTATTCTTTTGTTCTTCATGTTTTCAGCTTCTGAGTGAAAAAAAGTCCCTACATATTAGGATTAAGAGAAAAATCATTTCAGTGTTCTTTTATTTATGTCAGCCTATTGGTTGAAGTATTTCTTTAAAAATGAAAAAAATTAAATGAATAAAATGTTTTAGATTTGACTAATTAAGTGGTATATTAATTATCTACTGTTCTGTTAACAAATTACCCCAAAATTTAGCAGCTTAAAATAATCTATTTGTCTCACCTAGTTTTTGAGGGTTAGTTATCTGGGAATAGCTTAATTGGGTATTTCTGTCTCAAAGTTGCTCAAGAACTTGCAGTTAAGCTGTTGGGCAGGGCTGTAGTCATCTCAAGGGTCACTTGAGGCTGGGAGATCTTGGAGAATTCCAGGATCACTCATGTAGTTGTTGGGAGACTTCTGTTTCTTTCTGGATTCTAGCCAGAGGCCTCCATTTCTCACCATGTGAGCCTCTCCATAAGGCTTCTTACAATATGTTGTTTACTCAAAAAATTGCACAACCTAAAAGCTGAGAATTATGTTTTATTCAGTGGTCATACTGAGGACTTAAGCTTGAGGGGCAGCCTCTCTGATAGCTCTGAGGGACTACTCTTAAGTATGTAAGCAAGGAACCAGGATATAGGAGTTTCTGCAACAAAAAACCAGGTAGTCAGAATATAAAAAGATTACTGGTAATTAAAGAAAAACCAGACATCTTTAAAAATATATATATATTTTTTATCTAGCTGTACCGGGTCTTAGTTGCTAGTCTCAGCACATGGGATCTTCCTTGCAACATGCAGGTTCACGAGGGATCTATAGTTGTGGTCTGTGGGGTCTAGTTCCCTGACCAGGGATTGAACCTGGGCCCCATGCCTTGGGAGTATGGAGTCTTAGCCTCTGGACCACGATGGAAGTCCCCAAATCAGACATATTGAAATTAATGGATTTAGCACTTTTCTGACTGTGGGAAGATGCAAGAGTCTGGGCTCATAGAAATCGTTCCTTTGATGTGCACCGTAACTATCGAGAGCCAGTGTCTTGCTTTTCTCCATCCTGAATTCCCTCATGGTGCAGAGCTGGGGCAGTTTCAGTAGCTGATGGCTTGATGGCCTCAACGTCATTTGTTTATGCACGTGGCAGGTGGCATTTCTGGTCCACAGTGGTATCTTGCCTTTCCCAGAACAAGTGCTCTGAGAGAGAGTGGGCAAATGAGAAAGATCCCAAGATGGAAGCTGTAGCCTTCTACAGCCTATCTCTTGGAAATGATGCACCATTGTTTTGTCATTTGGTCCACAGACGAACCCTGGTACAGCTGGGAAGGGGACTCCAAAGGGGTGTGAATAGCGGGAAATGGGAGTAAGTGGGGGCCATTTTGGAGACTGGCCACTGCAAGTAGTTTTGCTCTAAAACTGGAGCTTTTGCAATATCCTGAAAAAAACAAAGAATAAATCTAAAGGAAAATATTTTGGCCTATTTACAAAAGAATGCAATATGTATGGAAGAGCTGGAAATAAGTTATGTTTATTGAGAATATCTGCACTAACTGCTGTAACTTAGAGAAGAGTAATTTGTTGTTTTAAAGTTGCTTAACCTTTGCAGTGCTCTATTTTTAACAATTATATCTTAAAGTCATCCACTATCTTATATATTCTGCTTTTACAGGATTGAATCCTTAGAAGAAGAAATTATTTCAAAAGGAGTTAAACTTGTGATTATTGACTCTGTTGCTTCTGTGGTAAGAAAGGAGTTTGATACCCAACTTCAGAGCAACATGAGAGAAAGGAACAAGTTCTTGGCAAGAGAAGCAGCCTCTTTGAAGTATTTGGCTGAGGAATTTTCAATCCCAGTAAGGTTTTCTTTTTCTTTTTTTCCTTTCTTTTATATGAAGTTCACTAACTTATAATATCAAATAATATAATTAGAAAGGACTATAAAACAGATGACTTTTTAAGGGTAACAACAGTCTGATTGCTATAGCAAATACCACCATCTTCTAAAATTTGTTTATCTGTTGAGATTGTTTTATCGTTTTCATAATTTGAGCCTAGAACAGATTTAAATATTATTTTCCAAAGTTCCTATAGTCAGTCCTTTTCTTCTCTCTCATTGTTTACTCTTTGTGCATGTTTTTATATTACTTTTGTTATACTGAGGTAAGTAATAAGAATTAAAACTCCATGAAATCGCCCTTATCTATATACCTTTTTTTTAATGACAGTATTTGTCAGTTTTATAAATTTTTAAGGTTTAGATATTGTTATTGTGTTCAGTGCTGTTTTGTATGCTGTAGGAATTGGTTTGCTTCAAAAGCCAGAGATTGATTCTTAGGGCATGAACATTGGGAGTGATAGTAATGAAAGTGTAAGTAAGGAAAACTTGAAAACTTATCTTTGGCATGACTTTCAGTAGTGGACCAGGAAATCTGAAGATGAGATATATTGTAAGAGTTTGTGGTGGGTAAGCTACAAGAGCAATAAGTTATATTCCTATTTGTAGTGTGTGGGAGAGTACAACTTGTTCTGAAGTCTTGCCAGCATTTAGTACTGTCAGGCTTTTAAATTTTAGCCATGTATCATCTCAACAGAAGATAGGAAAATTCCTTAAACTGAGATAAAATTTAGTAATGATTTTATAATTTTTAGATTTGTTTGGAAAATTTAAACCTTGGATCTTTGTAACCTAGGAATATGTACAATTAGTGGAAACTGTCACATAGTCTTTGAGATTTATAAACCAAAACAAGGAGTTTTGGGAGAAAATGTGGCATTCAGAAAGTTCTGCATGTTTTAATAGCTTTTAAATTCATATTTTGGATTATATGGTATAATTCCTGGTGAATCAAGTGCTGTAAAAATTATCTTGGATGATGTTAATCTTTTAAATTTTGTTACAGTTACATAAAAGGACAAATTCAAACTGTGTATTTCTTGGTCAAGGAGAATAGGGAATTAAAAAATATTTTATAGAATTGATTGAGTGGAAAAGTTAAGTGTATAGGTTTATTTCATTAATTCATACTGTTACCTGATTTAATCTTATGTAAAATATGAAAACTCACTCTTTAAAAGTTGTATTTGTTGTTTTTCTATTGTAATTATAGACTAATGCATTTCAGTTTTTTCCCAGGTGGTTATTTTTCTGAGTGAGAAAGGGCCTCTGCTTTTATTTGTTTTTAATAAAGCCTTCTGAAAGAATGGGTGCTTAGCATCTCCAGATTCCTCTGTCTTTGCCTTTGTTTTTCTGTTTAGAGGTAAATGCAGAATACAACATATATTTATATAACACAATATGGTATTGGTTTTTCTGACAAATCAGTATTGGTTTTAGAAAACTTTTGGAAAATACTTCCTTTAGGAAATGTCTGACTTTTCCTAGTCGAATTAGCTTGTCTAAATGGAAAACCATCAACTTTTAAACTTTTATAGTGTACTTTGAATAGGTGGCTTCATATGGAACAAAATACGTTAAAAAGTATGTTGTCTTTTGGTTCATTGTACCTTTCAAATTAGTAAGCCTTATGCCTCTTTGTATTTACTCAAAGTGAAAGTGAAAGTCACTCAGTCGTGTCTGACTCTTTGCAACCCCATGGACTATACAGCCCATGGCATTCTCCAGGCCAGAATTCTGGAGTGGGTAGCCTTTCCCTTCTCCAGAGGATCTTCCCAGCCCAGGGATCTAACCTAGGTCTCCCGCATTGCAGGCAGATTGTTTACCAGCTGAGCCACAGGGAAAGTCCAAGAATACTGGAATGGGTAGTCTATCCCTTCTCCAGTGGATCTTCCCATCCCAGGAGTCGAACTGGGGTCTCCTGTTTGTGTTTACTCAAACATGTCCACAATCATTCCTGTCCCAGTAAGTGTTTGCTGTTCCTTAGCCTGAAATACTCCTCCACTATATCCATATGATTGATTGTCTCCTGTTGTCTTGTTAGTGAGGACTTCCCTGACCATACAAGTATTAATCACACTACTTGTGTCTCTCTTGTTATGCTTTATGTTCCTCCATCATAGTTTTCACCCTCTAGCATTATATATTTTTTATTGTTTGTGTGTCCCCAACACCCCATTGTATGGTTATAGGGACTCTGTCTTCTTCGTTCATGGCTTTATTCTCAGTACCAGAAATAGTGCCTAACACATAGTAGGCACATTGAATGTGTGAACTCAGATATTCCATTTCTTCTTAGGCTTGATTTAATCATGTATATATTTATATTGAACTTAAATTTTATCATTTGCTTTAAATTTTATTTTGATCCTATCTTTAATGTTATTTACTATTTATATAGTGATAAAATATAATTTTAGATGGCAGAATCTTATCATATAGGAGATGCACTCAGTTTACACTGGTGTCTTATAGGAAGAAAAATAGTTCTTAAGATTCTAAGCTTGGAAAAAGCTTTAGAGATCTAGATAGTATCACAAAGCCAGGAATTTTAGAAGAGATTTTATCTCAGTTTAGTAAAACTGTGAAAAGTGAATGTCTGATGATCTCTGAAGACTGGGCAAAAAGCCAGGCCCTCCAACCTGTTCTTTGGCTGTGGATCTGAGGTGGTGGATAGGGCCAGGAAACCTGGCATATTGATACACTTTAGGTATGTTTTCATTCAGAGGAGAATAAAGAGTCAAACCAACTTGGGTGGTGGGTTGATTGCTTCATTGAATTTAAATATTTCTCTATAGTGAAACTTTAGTGCTTTCAAAATGTGGGAAAAAAGCTTAAAATATAATTTGTATTTCATTTTGATCATCACACTGTGTATGTTTGTGTGTGGTATGTACAGTTGTCCCTCAGTATCTGTAGGAACTTGCTTCCAGAACACCCACAGATACCAAAGTCTGCAGATGTTCAAGTCCCTTGTGTAAAATGGTGGTCCTCCTTATCCGTGGGTGTTATGTTCAGGGCTTTGCATCAGAAATTCTTTAAGTGAGAATTTTTGATCCATGGTTGGTTGACTCCTCAGTTTTGGAACCCATGAATATGGAAGATGATCATATGTATGTTTGTATGCAAGCATGTCTATGTGCATGGAGATTTCAACTTCCTTTCTCAGTAACTAATGGAATAAATAGAAAGTCAGAAGTATAACATCAATCAGCTTGATCTAATCGATATTAGATTAGATTATAAAACTTTCCACTTAAATGCCTGCAGAATACATACTCCTTTCAGGTACACATGAGATTTCACCAGGATAGACTATATATTTGCTGCCATAAAATAATCTCAATGTATTTAAAACATTGAAATAGTACAAAGTACGGTTTTTAACCACAAGAAAATTGAACTAGAAACAGAAACATGTCTGGGAAATTCACAGGTATTTGCAAATTAAGTAAAAACACTTCTAAATAACTCATGAGCCACAGAATAAATTTTCTAAGAACTTAGGAAATATTTTGAAATAAGTAAAAATGAAGATACAGTATTTCAAAATCTGTGGGTTGCAGCTAAGTCAGTGCTTGGAGGGAAATTTTTTTTCTGCTATAAGCACTTGATTAAAGAAAGAAAGACTTATTTAATATTTAATATTAATTTTAATATTTAACATTAAACTAATATTACTTAATTCTAATATTTATTATTTGATTTTTATTTAATATTTATTTAAAGCAATCAGTGATCTAAGCTAGTGAAAAGTAGAAAAAAATCAAATCCAAAATAAGCAGAAGGAAGGAACTAAGGAAGATAAAAGCATAAATTCATGAAATTAAAAATAGGAAACAACAGAGAAAAAAATCAGTGAAATAAAAAGCTGGTTCTTTGAAAAGTTTAGTAGAGTTGATAAGACTCCCCAGACTATCAAGAGAAAAAAGAGAGAAAAGGCAAATTAACAGTATCAGGAATGAGAGGTTATATATCACTGGAGGTCCTAAGATATTAAATCAGCAATAAGGGATTGTTATGATCAACTTCATTTCACTAAATTTAGTGATGAAATGGATAAATTCTTTGAAAACTATAAACTACCAAAGCTTTCTGAGGAAGAACCATATAACCTGGATAGTCCCATATCCATTAAAGCAATGGAGTTTAAGAGACTTCCCTGTTGGCTCAGTGGTAAAGAACCCACCTGCCAATGTGGGAGACTTGGGTTCAACTCCTGATCTGGGAAGATCCCACATGCTGCTACAAAGCAACTATGCCCATGTGCCCCAACTGTTGAACCTGTGGTCTGTAGAGCCTGGGAGTCACAGCTGCTGAATTTATGTGCTGCAACTACTGAAGCCCATGCACCCTAGCACCCAGCTCCACAACAAGAGAAGCCACCACAATGAGAAGCACACACACCATAACTAGAGAGTAGCCCCTGCTTGCTGCAATTAGAGAAAAGCCCAGCAACAAAAATCCAGCACAGCCAAAAATAAGTAAGTAAATAAATTATTAAAAAGAACAGAAATTGAATTTGTAGTTAAAAATCCCATGAAGAGTCAGCTACGTGTAAAAGGAGGAAATTAGAACACTTCCTAACACCATACACAAAGATAAACTCAAAATGGGTTAAAGACCTAAATGTAAGACCATAAACTATAAAACTTTTAGAGGAAAACATAGGCAGGACACTCAATGACATAAATGAAAGCAAGATCCTCTATGACCCACCACCTAGAGTAATAGAAATAAAAACAAAAATATACAGTTCAGTCCAGTCGCTCAGTTATGTGCGACTCTTTGCGACCCCATGAATCACAGCACGCCAGGCCTTCCGGTCCATCACCAACTCCCGGAGTTCACTCAGACTCACGTCCATCGAGTCGGTGATGCCATCCAGCCATCTCATCCTCTGTCGTCCCCTTCTCCTCCTACCCCCAATCCCTCTCAGCATCAGAGTCTTTTCCAGTGAGTCAACTCTTTGCATGAGGTGGCCAAAGTACTGGAGTTTCAGCTTTAGCATCATTCCTTTCAAAGAACACCCAGGGCTGATCTCCTTTAGAATGGACTGGTTGGATCTCCTTGCAGTCCAAGGGACTCTCAAGAGTCTTCCCCAACACCACAGTTCAAAAGCATCAATTCTTCGAAAAATATACAAGTGGGACCTAATTAAACTTAAAAACTTTTGCACAGCAAAGGAAACTATAAATAAAGTGAAAAGACAACCCTCAGAATGGGAGAAAATAATAGCAAATGAAACAACTAACTAAAGGATTAATTCCAAAAAATATACAAGCAGCTTGTACAACTCAATACCAGAAAAACAAACAACCCAATCAAAAAATGGGAAAAAGACCTGAATAGACATTTTTCCAAAGAAGACATACAGATGGCTAGCAAACACATGAAAAGATGCTCAACATCATTTGTTATTAGAGAAATGCAAATCAAAACTACAATGAGTTATCACCTCACATGGGTCAGAATGGCCATCAAAAAGTCTACAAACAATAAATGCTGGAGAGGGTGTGGAGAAAAGAGAACCCTCTTGCAGTGTTGGTGGGAATGTAAATTGCCACAGCCACTATGGAAGATGGTAGGGAGATTCCTTAAAAACCTAGGAATAAAACCAACACATGACCCAACAATGCCACTCCTAGGCATATACTCTGAGGAAACCAAAATTGAAAAAGACACATGTACCCCAGTGTTCATTGTAGCACTGTTTACAGTAGCTAGAACATGGAAGCAACACAGATGTCCATTGACAGATGAATGGATAAAGAAGTTGTGGTACATATACACAATGGAATATTACTCAGCCATAAAAGGAACACATTTGAGTCAGTTCTAATGAAGTGGATGAACCTAGAGCCTATTATACAGAGTGAAATAAGTCAGAAAGAAAAAGATAAATATCGTATACTAATGCATATATATAGAATTTAGAAAGATGATACCAAGAATTTATCTACAGGGCAGCAGTAGAGAAACAGACACAGAGAACAGACTTATTAAGGACATGGGAGAGGGGAGGAGAGGGTGAGATGTATGGAGAGAGTAACATGTAAACTTACATTACCATATGTAGAATAGATAGCCAATGGGAATTTGCTGTATGTCTCTGGGAACCCAAACAGGGGCTCTGTATCAACCTAGAGGGGTGGGATGGGGAGGAAGATGGGAAGGAGATTCAAGCGGGAGGGGAGATATGTATACCTATGGCTGATTCATGCTGAGGTTTGTCAGAAAACAACAAAATTATGTAAAACAATTATCCTTCAATTAAAAATTATATAAATTAATAAACAAAATCCCACGAAGAAAATTCTAGGTGAAATTCACTGGTAAAATCTATCAACCATTTAAGGGTGAAGTGATATCATTTCTACACAAACAACTACAGACTGAGATTTCTCATAAACATAAATATACAAATACTTAAAAATTAACAAAGTAAATTCAGCAGTAAATAAACAGAGTGAATACATCATGACCGAGTATAGCTTATTTCAGGATTGCTAGGCTGATTTTGAATGCAGCATTAAAATGTAAAATTTACCACAGCAACAGATAAATAGATCATTTTAGTAGATATAGGAAGAAAAAACCATTGACAAAATCCATTAACTGTTTATAATGAAAACTCTGAGCAAACCCAGAGTGAAGGGAACTTTCTAAACCTAATAAAGGATTTAATACTTAATAGTGAACTCTTGCCTGGAAAATCCCATGGATGGAGGAGCCTGGTAGGCTGCAGTCCATGGGGTTGCTAAGAGTCGGACACGACTGAGCGACTTCACTTTCACTTTTCACTTTCATGCATTGGAGAAGGAAATGGCAACCCACTCCANCATGATCTTCGTTTTCTGAATGTTGAGCTTTAAGCCAACTTTTTCACTTTCCTCTTTCACTTTCATCAAGAGGCTTTTTAGTTCCTCTTCACTTTCTGCCATAAGGGTGGTGTCATCTGCATATCTGAGGTTATTGATATTTCTCCTGGCAATCTTGATCCTAGCTTGTGCTTCTTCCAACCCAGTGTTTCTCATGATGTACTCTATATAAGTTAAATAAGCAGGCTGACAATATACAGCCTTGATGTACTCCTTTTCCTATTTGGAACCAGTCTGTTGTTCTATGTCCAGTTCTAACTGTTGCTTCCTGACCTGCATATAGGTTTCTCAAGAGGCAGGTTAGGTGGTCTGGTATTCTCATCTCTTTCAGAATTTTCCACACTCTCTATAGTTATATTTTATTCTTATGTAATGTTATTATATAATTTTTCAGAAATGATACAATTTTTGATTTGATTACTTTCATCTTAATTACTGAAGGCAAACACTATGGGAATTCTATGAGATAAGAAAGTCTTTTATATTTTTAAAAATTTTTTCATAAGTAACTTATGTTTGCTAACTCACATTTGAAGTCAGAATATCCTTAACGGTACCCTATATTCATTTTGGTGGCTGAAACTAACAGTCCAGACTAAGTCTTTATTTTATTTAATTAGTAACTGATAATAATTCTAGAAAAATTATATTCTTCCTTTGTGTGACTCTTTATACTTCATAAAACTTTGTTTTTATTGTTGACTAGAGCAAAAAGCTAGGAACAACTTAAGGTGAATGAGTGTGGGGTGATTGGCTAAATTAGTGGTAGAATATCCATACAATGGAATACTGTGCCATTGTTAAAATGAAGGAGATAACCCCAAAATGTATTCATAAGTTGTATAGGGAAAGATTAACTCAGCTGGGGTGGGTTGCTCAGACTTAGCATGCCCCCAAGAAAGTCTGGTTTTTGAGACTACCAGCTCCTGGGAAGTGAACTCAGAGCCTTTGGAACATTCTTCAGAGTGTTTTTGTATGTCAGATACCTTGGACCACATAATACCAGTTGAATCCAGATGGTTTATGCAGACAGTGTGATTTATGGTGAATACGTAAGTTGCTCTGGTGTTTAGTCGCTAAGTCATGTCTGATTCTTGCGACCCTATGGACCCTAGCCCACCAGGCTCCTCTGTCCATATGGTTTTCCAGGCAAGAATACTGGATTGAGTTGCCATTTCCTTCTCCAGGGGATCTTCCTGACCTAGGAATTGAACCCAGATCTCCTGCACTACGGGCAGATTCCTTACCGGCTGAGCTACCAGGGGACTGGAATCTCAGTAGCTCAGGTCATTCATGCAGGCTCTGCATGCTGTGTGACTGACCTCTAATAAAAACTCTGAACACCAGAGCCTGGGCAAGCTCTCTTGGTTGACTTTACTTGTCATATGTGTTGTCACATATAAATTTTGGGAGAATTAAACACATCCATGCAAATCCACTGTGGGAAGACACCTAGAAGCTTGTACCTGGTTTCTGCTGGACTTTGTTCATGCTCCTTTTCTTTTTGCTTATATCAGACTATCCGTTTGCTGTACTAAACCATAACTGAATGTAACAGCTTTTCTGAGTCCTAGGAGTCCTTTCAGTGAATCATTGAGCCAGAAAGTGGTCTTAGAGACCCCTGACACACAGGGACATTAGTAGATAGGTACAAGAATGTTTAGGACTTTTATAGCAACTTGATATAATTGTTCAAAACTGATAAAATTTAGTTATTAGTATTTCACCAGCCTTAATTTATTGGTTTTGATCAATGTACTGCAATTATTTATAAAAGATGTCAACATTAGGAGAAGCTGGGTGAAGAGCATGTAAGAACTCTCTGTATTTCTTTTTGCAACTATTTATTGGATGAATCTAAAATTATTTTAAAATAAAAAATTAAAAAGAACAGAGTGCTTTTATATGTGTAAATTGGCTCTGGAAACTCATTAAGAAACTCTGTTGGTTGAATATGGAGAAGGAAAGTGGGTGTTGGAAGAGGGCTTATGTTTTAATCACTGAATGTCTTCCATTTAGTCATCTGGTCCGGTAGGTATTACCTAATACCACTTCAGTTTAGATGCTACTCTTCATCTTTCAGCTAATCTGGCTCCATTTTCAATATATACTAAGTACCATCATCAGATTAATTCCCAGCATCTTCAGTGCTATCTACCCTGGTTCCAGGTAGTTAAGAGTACTGGCTTTGGAGTTAGGTGTTGATTTGAATCATAGCTTCACTGTTTGCTGGTTTTATGACCTTGAGTAAGTTCCTAGTTCCGAAAAAATGGGGATAATAATCTCCGACTTGTGGGGGTGTGGGATTAAATGAGATAATGTCTGTTCTGTTCTTTGTGCAGTGTTTGATACATTCAATGAGAGGTAGCCATTAATTATTAATTTTAGTCGTTACATCATTCCACATACTTGGTATATTTTATCTCTTGCCTCCTATTTTTTTTTTTTCCTTAGAAGTCTGCAATCTCTTCAGAAGGAAAAATGTCTTACGGAAAAATGTCTGCTGTATCCCCTTCCAGCTATTTTGTTGATGGTTGCTGTTACTGTCTGACTCTTCCTAAACCTGGTTTACTCACTTATTCTTTGGATCTCAGACACTCTTCTTGTTTTCCTAATTTGATCCTCAGCAGTGTGTACAAAACTCTGTGCTAGGCACTATGAGATCATAATGATGAATAAAACATAGTCTTTGCCCTTAATTCTTCTATAAATAAGTTATTTGTAGAAGACAAATGGCTTTCTGTGGTATAATGGAGAATGAAATAAGTACCTTGTCTACTATTCTTTTTCTGTTTCTAACAGATAAGTAAATGCCTTGGTGTACTCCCTTCTCTGTCCTTTACTTGGAACTACAGGTTATGCAGAGAGAAATAAAGAGAGGTGGCATAGATCTTCATTTTTGTTGTTGTTCAGTTGCTCAGTCATGTCCGACTCTTTGCCACCCCATGGACTGCAACGCGCCAGGCTTCCCTGGAGCTTACTCAAACTTACGTCCATTGAGTCTGTGTTGCCATCCAAACATCTTGTCCTGTGTCCTCTTCTCCTCCTGCCTTCAATCTTTCCCAGCATCAGGGTCTTTTCTAATGAGTCAGCTCTTCGCATTGGGTGGCCAAAATACTGAAGCTTCATCTTCAGCATCAATCCTTCTAATGAATATTCAAGAATGATTTCCTTTAGGATTGACTGGTTGGATCTCCTTGCAGTCCAAGGGACTCTCAAGAGTCTTCTCCAACACCACAGTTCAAAAGCATCAATTCTTCGGTGCTCAGCTTTCTTTATGGTCCAACTCTCACATCCATACATGACTACTAGAAAAATGATAGCTTTGACTAGATGGACCTTTGTTCGGTTCAGTTCAGTTGCTCAGTCGTGTCCAACTCTTTGCGACCCCATGAATCCCAGCATGCCAGGCCTCCCTGTTCATCACCATCTCTCAGAGTTCACTCAGACTCACGTCCATCAAGTCTGTGATGCCATCCAGCCATCTCATCCTCGGTCGTCCCTTTCTCCTCCTGCCCCCAATCCCTCCCAGCATCAGAGTCTTTTCCAATGAGTCAACTCTTCGCAT
>SJYV01015922.1:373771-402998 GCA_006410875.1 Neotragus pygmaeus | reverse complement strand
TTCCCTTCTCTTTCAGAATTTTCCACAGTTTACTGTGATCCACACAGTCAAAGGCTTTGGCATAGTCAATAAAGCAGAAATAGATGTTTCTCTGGAACTTTCTTGCTTTTTAGATGATCCAGTGGATGTTGGCAATTTGATCTCTGGTTCCTCTGCCTTTTCTAAAACCAGCTTGAACATCATTTGTAGGCAAAGTAATATCTCTGCTTTTTAATATGCTGTGTAGGTTTGTCATAGCTTTTTTTCCAAGGAGCAAGTGTGTTTTAATTTCATGGCTGCAGTTATATCTGCGGTGATTTTGGAGTCCAAGAAAACAAAGTCTTTCACTATTTCCATTGTTTCCCCATCTATTTGCCATAAAGTGGTGGGACTGGATGCCATGATCTTCATTCTTTGAATGTTGAGTTTTAAGCCAGCTTTTTCACTCTTCTCTTTCACTTTCATCAAGAGGCCTTCATCATAGATCTTCATAGGCTCTAGCTACATTNGTTTCCCCATCTATTTGCCATAAAGTGGTGGGACTGGATGCCATGATCTTCATTCTTTGAATGTTGAGTTTTAAGCCAGCTTTTTCACTCTTCTCTTTCACTTTCATCAAGAGGCCTTCATCATAGATCTTCATAGGCTCTAGCTACATTCTGTCTCATCTGATCTTGACCCTGATGGTCCATTCTCTTTCAAAGAGTGTGTTTTTGGAGGCAGATAGTTGTTAAACTGATGAAGTATAATTCTAAGGTTGAGTTGGTGAGGAAAAGTTAGAGATGAAGGAAAGCAAGTTGTAGCTGTTAGATTTTAGTCTTACTTTACATTTATTAGGCAGTGCTTTGATGTGCTTGTAGAATTTTCCAGTTGAATATCTTAAGGTTGTAGTTGAGTGGCAAACTTCAATTCTCAAGTGAGAAGAGGAATGCAGAGAAATGAGGTGTTTTATCTAAGACTGCTCAAGAAGTATTTGCAGAATTGAATACTGTCACATATATCTTCTCTCCTGGATTATTATTACAGTGTCTTAATTGGTCTGTTGCTTTTCTACCTAAGTACCTATTACTGCTGCATAATTCTCCAGAGTATATCTCTGATGACATCCTCTGCTCTGAAGAATTGCATGGCACCATATTTTTTTTATGGAGTAAGCCACTAGAGTATCATCACTATGAGGGTAGAGAACGTCTCTGTTTTGTTCACACTTGTATCGTTTGCATCTCAAATTGGAATACATAACACAGAATAGTTGCTTTAATTGGTATTTGTTGAATAATTCATTCTAAGCTCCTGATCTGATATTCAAAGTTTGCTTCCACCTGGTTCTAGCTTACTTCTCCTACTTTTTCTCTTTGGCGCTGGCTGCTGGTCTATCCCTGGTCACCCTGTGTTTATGCTAGCTGTGGATGTCCTTCATCTCTCCTTTCTAAACTTTACTCTTCTTTGTTGTCTGAGCTCTCACGTTTTCTCTCTTTCCTGAGAGTTTTGTACCACTTGATTTTTAAGTACCAGTTAATTCTACACACAGGTTTTAATCTCCATCAGTTCTGTCTTCTTTGTAGTATACATGGTCTTAACTTCTAAATTGGAACTTTAATCATTTATTGCTTTGCAGTATTATTTAAATTTTTGTGTGTCCATGTCTGGGCTCCTTAGTTATATTAGGAAGCTTCCTGAAAACAAAGCTATCTTATAGGTATGCTCCAGAGCTGCCTATGTAGGATAGTATCCATATTGAATAGTGTCCTATGTATATTTTTAGAATGATTGTATCACTTTTCTAGTCATGCAGTTTATGAAATGCATATTTAATTGTCTACTTCACGCCTTACAACACTTAAAGGGAAAACCTTCTAACATTCATTATAAAAAGTGAGAAGCTACTTGGAAACTAAACTTTGATGTCTTTTGCCAACCCCCTTCCTTCTTTAAAATTGATTTGCCATAATTTGCTAGTTCTTTTTTTTAATTTAATTTTATTTATTTTTTTAATTTATTATTATTTTTTTAAATTTGACTTTACAATACTCTATTGGGTAATTTGCTAGTTCTGTACCTTTAATTTAATATGATGGAAGAACTTCTGTCAGACATCATTAATCAAGATTTTATGCAAAGAATTGTGATCATCAGAGTGGGAATTTAACATTAGTGCTCTGATACATTATTACTATGCTTTGTTTGGAAGCTTAACAATGTCAGATAATGCTCTATCTTATGATTTTTAACTTATCAGAGGAAAGCATTGTAGATAAATTGGGTCTTGAGTTTATGGAGTCAACAAACAGCTCACTGTTTAATTAAATTCAAATGAAGAATTTGAAATACAGTCTTGGCTATATGAGAGGTTGGTCAGAGTGTACTGTCTTGTGTTTTTTAAAGACAAAAATTATCTCTTTGGTTCATATTGTTGTATGTTCTTTGTCTTTCTTCAGTGTTAATTGAATCTTTTAAGTTAATTACACTTATCTTCCAAGTGCATACATATTGATATGTTGTTAGTGTTTTAGTTTTACACTTTAAAAATCTTCATATTTTAAAAAATATTTGTTTTTTTTAAACTTAATTCTTTGACATTGTAAATTTTGACTTCTTTCTGGAAGCTTCCAGTTTTATCATTTCTGTTTTCCATCAGTTTATTAAGTCAAATAAATTTATTTCTCAGATAACTTATAATTGTAATAGAGTTTGAAGTCCTAGGCAAAGTTTAGCCTTAAAACAGAAAACAATTTTAATAATGGCAGTTAGAATTTTTTCCTGTATTGAGTACAAGAATTAAAGTAGGTGTTTAAGTAACTTTCCAAGATTTAAGAAAATTTTCCAAATACTTGAGTCTGTGTAAATGTGTAACAGCTGTTACAATTAAAATAATTTACAATAGAGACTATTGAAAGTTAGATGTTTATTTGAGCAGTTTTTCCTTCCCCCTTTTTAATCTTTTGTTTATCCTTGATATTGAAAAATTTCAATTTCACATTTTCCTATTTGTTTTGATTCTCATAATTTGGATTCGTCTCTGCTGGGAAATGTCTTATTAAAAGTAAAACATTAAGGAATTCTCTGATGGTCCAGTGGTTATGACTCTGTGTTCTTACTGCTGGGGCCCTGGGTTTGATCCCTGGTGGGGGAACTATTATTAATAAGATCCCACAAGCAGCATGACATGGTCAAAAAAAAAGTAAAACATTAAATCAGTTGATGGCTGTTTAATTCTTAAGACTGTTTTGATTGTTAACGGGAGAGAAAAATGCATGTGGATAGAAAGAGAACAAGGGCTCTTATTCTTACCACTAGTGGTTTGAAAACCTAAGCTGCTTCTGAAATTAAATTGTGATCATAGATGTTTGGGTTTTGAAGTCCCTTTTAAGATCAAGGACCCTTTATTTAGTATTTCAGAGTTTGTTTTAATTGTTTTACTGGCAGAAGTAAGTAGCTGTTGATGTTTTAGTTTGTCATCTTGAAAGACTGTTAATTATAAATATCTGGACCTTACTGAGCACTTAAGTTTTTGTTCCAGGAATTGTAATGAGTACATTTTAAACATTTTTCATTTAATACCTTAAATAATTTTATGAGGCAGGTTATATTATTCTTGTTTTATAGAACAAATTGAGCCTTGAAAGCATTAAAGATTTTAACTTTCCCAGAATCACAGGCTCGTGAGTAAAAGGGGTAGAATTTGAACTCAGATCTGTTTGATTACAATGCACATATTTTTTATTCACAGTGGAGCATTGTTTCTTAAAGCACTAGTCAAAATTATTCTGCTCCCTCACTTAAAAAGAAAAAGAAAAAAGTTTTATTTATTTATTTTTGGCTGCACTGGGTCTTCATTGCTTTGCATGGGTTTTCTCTAGTTGCAGGGCCTACTCTTACTGTGGTACTCAAGCTTCTCATTGCCGTGGTTTCTCTTGTAGAGCACAGGCTCTAGGCGTGCAGGCTTCAGCAGTTGCAGACATGGGCTCAGTAGTTGTGGTGCACAGGCTCTAGGCACTCGGGCTTCAGTAGTGGTGGCACGTGGGCTCAGTAATTGCTGCTCGTGGGCTCCAGAGCATGACCTCAGTAGTTGCGGCAGCATGGGCTTAGTTGCTCTGCAGCATGTGGAATCTTCCCTGACCAGGGGTCTAGCCCGTCAGTGTCCCCGGCTTTGATGGGCGGATTCTCATCCACTGGGCCACCAGGGAAGTCCTCTTACTTCTTATTGTAGTCCTAAAAGCTGTTCGGTACTCCGGATTCTTCCTTCCAAAGCTTTTCCAATGGGAGAGCTCACACTTCGCTTAATGCTTTGATTGTTGTTTGGAAGCGTCGTGGTAGATGTGTTTCTGTGTTGGCTGTATTGGTATTTCAAGTAAGAGAACTATTTGAACAGTTACAGCTTGGTTGCTTTTCCACCTGCATGTAAATCATACATGTATGTTAAGGGTGTAATTAATCCCTTTTATCTGCTAGTGAATGTGCAGACTTGTTGGGTTTCTATATTTTCCAGCTGGAATTGGCAAATCTTAGCCTAAATCCTATGTTAGGTATGCTATCTTGGGAAAATAATTTCTAGACACTTGTACTTTAGACCTCTCTTAGGGAACATCTGAAGTACAGACAACCTCCTAAGATTTTGCTCTGAGGTTTAATGAAGACTTAATACGTGCTGTGACTGTATAGGAGATATATTTCAGTTTCATGGCATTGCCAGATGTGTCTGGTAAAATTGGGTGTTCATGAATTTAATTAAAAGTTCCTAGGAACTTACAACTTAAAGTAGTTTTTATAAGCATCGGGACTCAAAGGATCTTTAGTGTATATATTTGAAGGAGGGACAGTTTTGACTTGAACTGAAATAAAGTGATGTTTGTAGTTATGATGACCAAGGTGCAGTATTTTAAAGAAATACTGAAAATGTTATAATGTGAAGGTTTTTTTTAATGCTCCTAGTTTAAAGTTATTGCAGTTGGTTTCATTTCCTAGACTATATTGCAGTGAATCTCTCTTTTGTTCTTCTTTGTGATCTTTAGCTTAGTTTACCAGGTTGTCCAATGACATGAAATTGGCTTGCTCTAGAGCCTTAGAAATGACACTTCTCTGTTCAACAGTAGACTTCTCCTTGCACATTTCATGCCTCATCTTTGGGAGTCAATCATGTTTTGAAGAGTAAACATTTTATACAAACAGGATGATGTAGTAGAAAGTACCCTAGAATTTCAAGTCTGAAGATACGAGTTTAAGTACCAAGTACATTTCAACTAACTGTGTGATTACGGTTCAGTCAGTTCTCCTTCCTGAGCCTTAGCATCCTCATCTGTAGAAAGGGCATATAAATTCCTTCTCATAAGTCTTAATGTTATTGTTACTCATAATAGTAATATTATTACTAATATAGACTATAACTAGTAGATGAATAATAGGATTCATATTATTAGTAATATTTATTGCTAATACAAATTGCTAAATTACTTTTATAGAGATTTTCACAGTTAACAAACCACTTTCATGTGTAGTAATTTTTTAAAAAGATCTATCTATCTATGAAAGGACTAAATTCTAAAGCACTTTGTGAGTATTAATTGATATTTTCATAACCAACTGAAGTGGCTGTTTTCAGTTTTAGTTATTTGAATGATAAACCAGAGTTTTAAAAATTCAGATAACACCTTTCTGTTTAGCTAAAATAGAAGTTTTAGAATGTTTTCTGACTAGTGTTAAGATTGATTTAAAGTTAAATTTCAATAACATCTGATTTCTATATTACTATTATTATTTGGATTTCCCTGGTGGCTCAGACGGTAAAGCATCTGCTATTTAAAGGAATAGAGATGATGATCAGTAAAATTATGAGTGATCAGGAGTACTTGTGAGCTAGAGTCATTTCTAAAAATTACAACAAGGTTCCTGTTGCACTAACAGTAAGTTTATCATTTACTGCTAAATCACTGTGATTATTTAAAAATAAACAGTTAGCCCTTTATGTTTACAAAGTACCCTGCAATTGTTAATTAGCCTGCATCAGTGTTTATAAAGGGCTGGACTAGTGCCTGTATTGGTCAGCTTTGTGTACGATTTCCAGACACCATTCTGATGACTGAGTCTGACTCTGGGATCAGTTGATATTTGTCTGTATACTGCAGGGCATTATCAAAGCTTATTTCATTGTTCAGTTGCACCATCATTTTCTCAGAGAAATGATTCTGAAAAAAGCTGAAGAAAAAATTATTAAATCTTTTCTGTGCATTTGTTTCAGAACCTCACCGTTTCTGAGACCTAGAAGTTCTCACTAAGTATAATATAAATATTTCCCTTCAGAATTTAAATAGCTAATAGTTTTAAGGTAGTTACCATTTAAGGCATTTTATAATGAAATAATCTTTGCCTTCAAGACTCATATTCTACTAGTGGATGTAAGACATAGATGTGAGAAAAGATCAATGTGATATAAGGTAGTAGGTAATGAGTGTTAACCAGGTGGTTGTGGCAGATACTGCTAGTTGCCTATTTCCATCTCGCATTGTTAATAGACCCTGATTAAGGTGGCAGTGTCCTCACCTTAGCTAGTGTTAGTCACTCAGTCGTGTCTGACTCTTTGTGACCTCATGGACTATAGCCCACTAACTTTCTCCGTCCATAGGATTTTCCAGGCAAGAACACTGGAGTGGACTGCCATTTCTTTCTCCTGGGCACCTTAGCTAAGGTCATGGCAATCATGTTCCCTCATTTCCCAGGTTCTTTGCAAGTGAAGGTGGTCATGTGACCTAGTTCTGGCCAATCATAGCAGTTTTAGTTCTCTATTGCTGCTTAATAAACTTCCAGAATGTAGTGACTTAAAACAACTTAAAACTTCCAGCCATAGCTAGAAGACTCCAAGACTGGAGGCTGGAATTGTATGAAAAGGCTCCTTTGTACTGTTTGGCAGTTAATGCTTATGTCTGCTGGGGACCCAGCTAGAGCATTCACACGTGGTCTCAGCGTGGTTTCTGGGCTCTAAGAGTTTCCCAAAAGAGAGAGTCCCAGATGGAAGCTGTATTCTTTTTATAATGTTGCCTCAGAAGTCACATAGCATCACTTCTGCCGTACTCTGTTGGTCAAAACTATCATAAGTCCCCCCCCNCAAAAGAGAGAGTCCCAGATGGAAGCTGTATTCTTTTTATAATGTTGCCTCAGAAGTCACATAGCATCACTTCTGCCGTACTCTGTTGGTCAAAACTATCATAAGTCCCCCCCCCAGATTCAAAGGAAGAGAATATGATTTCTCAGTTGGAGAAGTACCTATCACATTGTAGAAAGAACATGTGGGCTGGGGTGAGTTTGTTGGTGTGGCTATCTTTGAAAAATAAAGTTTGCCACAAACTTTTGAAGGGGAAGCTTATAAGAAGGCTTTAATAATACTTTCCAGATAAAAGAGAAGTGATATTTCTGCATGGTTCTTTGTTACTTGTCCCTTTTTCCTGCCTTAAAGGAGCAGCAACCATCTTGTACTTATGATGTGACAAACCAGTATTCTAAGGATATTAACATCATTGGATGTCAACCCTGGACTATCTGTTTTCTGACTTTTCTTCAGTCAGTTCAGTCACTCAGTCATATTCGACTCTTTGAGACCCCATGGACTGCAGCATGCCAAGCTTCCCTGTCCATCACCAACTCCCGAGCTTGCTCAAACTCATGTCCATCGAGTTGGTGATACCATCCAGCCATCTCATCCTCTATTGTCCCCTTTTCCTCCTGCCTAAGTCTTTCCCAGCATCAGAGTCTTTTCCAGTATGAGGCAAATAATTGCCTATTTATTTAAAATTGCTGTAGAGAGGTTTTCTTTCTTTATTTTTTTTGGAATTTATTTATTTGGCTGTGCCAGGTCTTAGCTGCAGCATGCAAACTCTTAGTTGCGGCATGTGGGATCTAGTTTCCTGACCAGGGATCGAACCCAGGCCCCTGTATTGGGAGCACAGAGGTTTAGCCACTGGACTGCCAGGAGAGTCCCTAGGTTTTCATGATCCTGAAACCTCATGGTTATCAATACTGAGTGTGCATAGAGATCACCTGGAGAGCTTGTTAGGGCTGACATAAAGGGAGAGATGGATCTTGGGCTAGAAAAGTAAGATTTGGATAGATAGAATCAGGGAAGCAATTCAAGTATTGCAAGTGGAATGAGCAAATACATCAAAGCAAAAAAAAAAAAGTTAAGTTTTTTTTGGAACTACTATAAAGTAATCAGCTTACTTGGAGTTTTTATTGAGGGTAGAAAATTAGTTAAAGGAGAGGTAACAACTGTATTAAGGAGGTCCATGGAGGCCAGAAAGACATTTCTTTTTTGTTTTGTAAGTAGTTAGATGACCAGAACTTGTCAAAGGCTTCTACTGTTTGACCATTGTTTGTCATTTCCCTCCATCCAGTTCCTGCTAATCACCATTCTACTTTGTTTCTTTGATTTTTTTTTTTGAAGATTCCATGTATAAGTGAAACCATACAGTATTTGTCTTTCTGTATCTGCCTTATTTTACTTAGCGTTATGTCCTCCAGGTTCATCCATGTTGTCGCATATGGCAGAAATTCCTTCTTTCTTATAATTGAATAATATTCGTTCATTGGTTGACACTTAAGTTGTTTCTATATCTTTTTTTGGCTATTGTGAATAATAATACCCTTTAAATTTTATATTTCACTAGATTTGTGTAGTGCCAGATTTATGTAGTGACTCGAATTAGGTACCAATCTGACTTCAAATTATTGACCCACATCTGAAGATAGCCTTGTATAGTATGTATGTAATAATTTGTATTGTGCATTGTAGGTCTGATTTTGAATTAATAGTTCTTCCTTTATGTCAGTGTTGAGTACAAGATAGACTCCTTTATAAAACAGTGAGCCTAACCTGTAAAATGATCACATTCCTTTAGCTTTAGTAGTTTAAAAAACTGTCTCATCTGTTAGTATGTTATGACTGAGATGTTTGCCAAGTTTTTCTTAGGAGCAACTGTTGTGCAAGCTATGAGCCTATATGGTTGACTCCGGCCTGTGCTTTCTGTTATTAGCAAATAGTGTTTCTTCCAGGGAATGTTACATTTCCTGAATTTAGAAGTTCTGTGAGGTAGAGCAACAGTGAAGGTCAGATCACACAAACCATGTTTTCGGTATTGCTTCCAGAGAACTTCTGACGCAGTTTCTGTGACTGATTTTTGTTTAATCTAAATAGTAGATGTTTGACATTTGTGACATGTGTGACTCTTTTTTAGACAGTTTTCTCCACAAGTTGTTGCTCTGTATTGTTAGAGGGACGTGTTTTGTTTGTTTGTTTTTTAAAAACAGTTTTTTGAGTTATAGTATACATACCATATAATTCACCCTTGGAAGAAATCTTGCTTCCATGGAAAGACTCATAGATTCAAAACAAAGCCCATATTTCTTTATTCATTTATTCCTACATATGTCCTATATTATGAATTTATTTCCTACTTTACTGCTCAGTTCAGTTCAGTCGCTCAGTCGTGTCCGACTCTTTGCGACCCTGTGAATCGCAGCACGCCAGGCCTCCCTGTCCATCACCAACTCCTGGAGTTCACTCAGATTCACGTCCATCGAGTCAGTGATGTCATCCAGCCATCTCATCCTCTGTTGTCCCCTTCTCTCCTGCCCCCAATCCCTCCCAGCATCAGAGTCTTTTCCAGTGAGTCAACTCCTCGCACGAGGTGGCCAAAGTACTGGAGTTTCAGCTTTAGCATCATTCCTTCCAAAGAAATCCCAGGGCTGATCTCCTTCAGAATGGACTGGTTGGATCTCCTTGCAGTCCAAGGGACTCTCACTACTATATATCCTATTGCCATTATTATTATTATTGTGCATCTTACTTTATACATTTTGAAATAAAAGCTTCCATGTCATTTTAGATTGATGAGTAATTTGAAATTATTTTTATAGCTATACTCTAATATGAATTCTAATAGATGAAAGAGCTTTGCAAGCCATCTTACAGAGGACAGTAAAGATTTTAAAGATGTCCCAATATAATGAGATTTCTAACAGCTGGAAAAGTTGATGCAGTGAATTCAGAGCCAAATGATAGCATTGAAACATTAATGGGATGAGGGAAGAAAATATTTATCTTGGATGTTATTTATAGTCTACTCAGCATCCGTTCTTCCTTCTTCCTTCCTAATGGACCCACGATTTTTCTCCAGGATTCCCCTGAAAGTGAAAAAGAAAATGAAAGTGAAGTCTCTCAGTCATGTCTGACTCTTTGCGAGCTCATGGACTGTAGCCTACCAGGCTCCTCCATCCATGGATTTTCCAGGCAAGAGTACTGGAGTGGGTTGCCATTTCCTTCTCCAAGGGATCTTCCCAACCCAGGGATCGAACCCAAGTCTCCCACACTGCAGGCAGACACTTTACCATCTGAGCCACTAGGGAAGCCCTGGGATTCCTCTACTCCTGTGTAAGCATCAGGAAAGCTGATTTCCACCCTCAGTTCAAGGGTGGGCCCAGTTGATCCAGGGTTACTTGCTACTTGATGGTTCAGGTGTGAACAGATGACCTAATCCTGGCAAATAGGAAAGTATTTTAAGTTTTGGGGCTAGTATTCCTTGCTCTTATAAGAGATCCATGGGAAGCCACTCTGTATCTTCTGTGGAACATAATCAAAGAAATCATGTATTAATAGCTCTGATTACTATTGTCATCCACACTGTACCCAAAAAGGTGGAGGTTGCTTAGGATGAAGCTGACATTTTGGATGGTATCTCAGAGAGATAGAAAAGATATGGGTTCTTGATCACATTGTTGAACAGTCTTATCTCTGGGTTTCCAGAAGTGTTAATCCATATATTTCTTCATGGTTTAAGTCGCTGGTATGGAAATGTTCGTCTGTGAACTGATAGCATTAGCATCATCTGTGAGCTTGTTTGAAATAAGAAATTTCAGGGCCTACTCTAGTCCTGCTGAATCAGAATCTCCATTTTAATAGGCTGTCCAGATGATTCATATACACACAAAAACTGAAGAAGTGTTGTTATTTTAAGCCACTTTGAAATGAGTTTTTGTTTGCTTATGAAATGAAAGCATCCTACTATGACATTCTAGAGTTTTTTCTCTTAGAAGTTACAACCTGCTCTAAGCATGCCATTTAGAAATAATGGAGTTGGGGATAGGCACCATTTCTGGTTGTTATAGAAACAGCATTTATTGGGTCATGGTACAGAGTTTAAAAAATTCTCATCACACTTTGACTGATGTATGGATTTCTTTTGGTTGTTTTTAATAGTTATTTTTAGATGAAACCTAAAACTGTAGTCCTTACTATTTGTGGTCAAAAAGACCCTAATGTTATTTTTGGAAAGTCGGGAGATGTGAGCTTAGCTGTGCTGGCTGAAAGCCAGCTTTGAGAGTTGAGTTTTACCTTACCTAGGACCACCCCTTCCCATTCTCTCCTCACTCCCATTCCTATTTCAACTCGTTTTGTACTGCTCTTCTGTTCCAGAACTATTAACCCATTAATGTCTGGGGAGTACATTTTGCAAATGTCTGCCTTTTAGACCAGATGTGTGTTTCAGTTACATGAATGGAGAAAAAAATTTTCTCCGCCTGCTGTAAATTATAAATTATCTGTCTGTATGAAGGTTAAAGATGGCATGAGTAAATTAAATCCACTGTCTATCTGGGAATTTTATTTGAGAATTTTTTCTTCTACGTTTGTGCAGAATTAGATGCAGCATTCCAAAGAAGCAACTCAGATTATTAAATTGTACTTCTTTGTCCATTTGTCTAGAGGCCTTAATGAGCCTCTGTCAGGATAAATTGGATAATTCAGTTCACAAATTAGATGATCATTTCTATAATTAATTGAAGATGAATGGTATCTGGTGTGCTTTACTGTGAGAATTGCCAAAGGTCTGTGTTCAGTCAGAAAGGTCTTAGCTCTGAAAGGAGTACTTTTAATGGAAATGCCAGTATGCCAATTGATTTTATTATTGCTATTTGCTGAGTTTTTACTGTGTGTTAGGCATTATGCTAGTTACATGAAAATTTATCTCTGATCCTTACAGTTACTCTAAAAGTAAATGATCATTTTATTTCCATTTTAGACATGATAAAATTGGGGCTAGAGAGATTCAGTAACTCCCAAAGTCATATATATGTTAGAGCCTATGAGTGGTATACCCAAGCTCATTCAGGCCCTCAAGGAGTTACACAATGAGAGATAAAGTAAAATTTTAAAATAAAGTAAAATCTAAAGATAGAATACAAATAACATTTAATGAGAGAGTAGAGGAAGAGGGAATTAATTCTAGTCCAGAAGATCAGGAAAAAAATAATTCATCTTCCTTCCCATTTCTCTAGTTCCTTAATAGGCTTCATGTGACTTCTCTTATTCTCTTAATGTTATTAGTAATCAAGACTCAGAACCTTTGCTATTTTGATTTTCTTCATATTTTTACATTTTGTCAATCTGTGAAGTTTTTTAGTAGAGTTTCTGGCAGTCTCCTACTGTTCATTCCCACTTCTATTATCCTAGTTTTATCTGTCGCTGTACCGTCTAGCCAGTAGTTGTTAACCTCTGTTGCACCTAGGATTCATCTAATGGTGCTTTGTCAATGTACAAATAGATTTGATTCATTAATTTGAGGTCACAGGTGATTCTGATGCACATTACAGTTGAGAACCACTTACCTAAGACCGGGGGTCCTCAAAATTTGATCTGGGCCTCCCAGAGTTAGGAGGCATTCCCTGGGAATCTTTCAGGGGTGTGAACAGTCCATAACTGTTTTCATAATTGTACTGAGATGTTATTTGCCTTTTTCACTGTCCTGACTTTGCACTGATGGTGAAAAAGAAACGAAGAGTAAATTTGTAGTGCTTTACTCAATTTACGGCAGTGGTGCCAAACTATGTTAGTAATCATTGTATTCTTTACTGCCACACCTTTGTGAAAAAAAAATTAGTTTTGCTTAAGAATGTCTTTCGTGAATCAGTTAATATTGTTAGTTTCATTAAATCTTGCCCCTTGAGTACATGTTTTATTATGACCATTTGACTATGCGTTGTGCATTCTGATGTACGATGGTTGTCTCAAGGAGTGGCACTTTTGCAGTTGTTTGGATTGCGCTAAACTTTTTTCCTTTTTTCATGGAACACCATTAAAAAAAAATACTGATAGACAGACTGCAGTTATTTAAAATTTTGATATTGGGCAGAAGTTTTCCGCAAATGAGCAAAAATAATTTTACCATTGCTCGTGATAAAATTTAAGCTTTCAAGCAAAAAAGAAAATGTGAAAAAAAAAAATTCCCAGTACTTGAAGACTTTTCTGATGAAATTGATGGTGTTTGAAATGTGTTGCTATTAGAAAGATATCGAATGTATTCCACATGACCAATGCATGATATTATAAAATCATTCAAAGTGCAAAGTAGAACAATGGATTCTAATGCAACAGAGCCCCCTTAAGAATTCAGTGATAACAGTTCAAGTAGCAAAGCAATTGTCCACTTCTCTACCTCCCTTTCAACATTTGTTATCTGTGTTCTTTATGATGATAGTCATCTGGCAGGTGTGAGGTGATATCTCATTGTGCTTTTTCTTTAAAAAATGACCACTTGTTGAGTTTTGATGTACTGTCAAGGAAGACTATTTATAGTTACTCATAAAAGCTACTGAAATACTTCTTTTTCCAGCTACATATCTGAGGCCAGATTATCTTCAGATACTTTAACCAAAACTATACATTGATAAGACTGCAGAAGTAGATATGAGAATCTAGCCATCTTTGATTGTGATTTACAGACATATAAAACAGTGCCATTCTTCTCACAATTTTTTTTGGAAAATACATTTATTGTTCACAAAAATGTGTTAAAGTGCAATGAGTTCCCCCCCCCCCATTTCTGTCTTAAATGAGCAAACTTAGGGAGATAGTGAAGGACAGAGAAGCCTGGCATGCTGCAGTTCATGGGGTCACAGAGTCTGACATAACTTATGACTGAACACAAACTACAACAAAATAAATGAGTGGATAAGTACTTAAGCACTTAATTTTTATTTCTAATATGGTAGATATCAATATCTAATATGGTCAGTCAGTTCAATTGCTCAGTTGTGTCTGACCTTTTGCGACCCCATGGACTGCAGCCTGCCGGGCTTCCCTGTTCATCACCAACTCTCGGAGCTTGCTTAAGCTCATGTCCATTGAGTTGGTGATGCCATCCAACCATCTCATCCTCTGTCGTCCCCTTTTCTTCCTGCCTTCAATCTTTCCCAGCATCAGGATCTTTTCCAGTGAGTCAGTTCTTCACATCAGGTGGCCAAAATATTGGACCTTCAGCTTCAGCATCAGTCCTTCCAATGAATATTCAGGACTGATTGTCTTTAGGATTGATTGGTTGGATCTCCTTGCAGTCCAAGGGGCTCTCAAGATTCTTCTCCAATACCATAGCTCAGAAGCATCAATTCTTTGGTGCTCAGCTCTCTTTATGGTCTAACTCTCACATCCATACATGACTACCGGAAAAACAATAGCTTTGACTATATGGACCTTTGTCGGCAAAGTAATGTCTCTGCTTTTTAATATGCTGTCTAGGTTGGTCATAGCTTTTCTTCCAAGGAGCAAATGTCTTTTAATTTCATGGCTGCAGTCACCATCTGCAGTGATTTTGGACCCCAAGATGATAAAGTCTGTAACTGTTTCCATTGTTTCCCCATCTGTTTGCCATTAAGTGATGGGACCAGATCCCATGATCTTAGTTTTCTGAATGTTGAGTTTTAAGCTAGCTGTTTTACTCTCCTCTTTCACTTTCATCAAGAGGCTCTTTAATTCCTCTTCACTTTTTGCCATAAGTGTGGTGTCATCTGCATATCTGAGGTTATTGATATTCCTCCCAGCAATCTTGATTCCAGCTTGTGCTTCATCCAGCCTGGCATTTTGCATGATATACTGCATATAAGTTAAATAAGCAGGGTGACAGTATACAGTCTTGATGTACTCCTTTCCCAATTCAGAACCAGTCCGTTGTTCCATGTCCAGTTCAACATATGAAAAACTCTTTGGGAACTGCAGTCATTTTTAAAGAGTGTTAAGGGGCCTGTAAGTGAGTTGAGTGTTCCTCAAAAAGATATGTTCCTGTCATAATCCCTGGTCCTTTATTTGGAAACAGGATCTTGGCAGATGTATTCAAGTTAAAGTGAGGTCATGGTGGATTACCACAGGGCCTAAATCTAATTACTGGTGTCTTTGTAAGAGCAGGAAGAAGGAGGTTTGAATATAGAGATACAGAAGAGATATATAGAGAAGAATGCCCTGTGAAGACAGAGGCAGAGATTGGAGTGATGTAGCTATAAGCCAAGGAACACTGGGGATTGCCAGAAGCACCAAGGCTAGAAAGTGGCAAAGAAGGATTCTCCCTTAGAACCTTCAAAGGGAGTGTGTCCCTGCCGGTACCTTGATTTCAAACTTCTAGCCTCCAATTTGTGACAGAATACCTCTCTCTGTGTTAAGCTGCTCATTTGTGGTACTTTTGTTACGATAGCCTAGAAAACTAATACAGGATCTTGAAACCAAAAAAGTTTAAGAATTTCTGACCTAGGTTACCCACCTATCTTTTCTTACAGATTTTGTCTTGTCAGTACATGCTGCTCACCACTGCCAGCTTACTTATCCTAAAACAATTATTATGCTCCCTTTCTGAGAAAATGTCACTGCTTTTAAAAATTATCTTTCAAATATATTTCAGACTCGTAAGTTTGCTTTCGAAGTCATCTATAATCTGGCCCTAACCTACTTTTCCAATTTTGTGTTCCACATTTTCCTAAGATACTATTTTCTAATATACTATACCCTTTGGAATATTCAGTTGCGTGTACATTTAAGCATGTATTCCCTTGTTCATTCATTTATTTATTCGACAGAAAAAAATACCTGTTCTGAGTTTTTATTCTGATAGTGTGTTGTCTAGTATGGTAAGCAGTATCTTCAGGTGTCTATTCATTTGAAATTAAATAAGTAAAACTGAAAATTCACTTCTTTGGTCTCAGTGCCTGCATGTGACTGGTGACTGCTATATGGAACAGCACAGATATTAGAACATATCCACTCTGTAGAAAGTTCTTTTAGATAGTTCTGTTCTTTTATCACTTCACCTTGGCCTCACATCACCTTGCCTTTTCCTTCGTTTTCAGCACTCCTGATGTGGTCTTCCTNTGCCTGCCTGTGACTGGTGACTGCTATATGGAACAGCACAGATATTAGAACATATCCACTCTGTAGAAAGTTCTTTTAGATAGTTCTGTTCTTTTATCACTTCACCTTGGCCTCACATCACCTTGCCTTTTCCTTCGTTTTCAGCACTCCTGATGTGGTCTTCCTGGAACTGGCTCTCTACCACACACCCCACACCTTTCCTCCAATTCCCTGGCATACTTTCCTTCCTGTTATTTATCAAAATCAACTTTTGATTCTGACTCAAATATATCTTTTAAGTTGACTCAAGCTGGATAGAATCCCTTGTTTCTGTTACTATAACATTAATTTTATTCTGTGATATGTTTGTCTTGACCTGCATTTGCACCTGGCGTGTAAGATGAACAGTTATGGTGTCTTTCCTACTCAGCTCACTGAAGGTAGGAACCTTGTCTAATAGACTGGGATATACTAATCATCATACTAGAAATAGAAGAAAAGAAAAAGAAACCCGCCAGATAAATAAAATGTTTAGCGAATATGTTAATTTTAAAATCTTAATTTCTATTGAGAAATCCTCTCAGGCACATCTATAAAGAGGTTATGATGCCTTGTTTTCGTTGTTGTTCAGTGGCTCAGTTGTGTCCAACTCTTTGCGACCCCATGGACTGTAGCACGCCAGGCTTCCCTGTCCTTCACCATCTCCTGGAGCTTGCTCAAACTCAGGTCTATCGAGTCATTGATGCCATCCAACCATCTCATCCTCTGTCGTCCCCTTCTCCTCCTGCCTTCAGTCTTCCCCAGCATTAGGATCTTTTCCAATGAGTCGGTTCTTCCCATCAGGTGGCCAAAGTATTGGAGCTTCAGCATCAGTCTTTTCCATGAATATTCAAGATTGATTTCCTTTAGGATTGACTGGTTTGATCTCCTTGTAGTCTGGGAGACTCTCAAGAGTCTTCTCCAAAACCACAATTAGAAATAAGAATTATGCTGCTTCAGTATTTTTGTTTGTTTGTTTTTGTCTCCTGTTTCAGAACCAATCAAATTGCCAGGGCATTGCTATTACTGAAGTGCTTCGTTTAGACTGGTTTCTGTCTCTTTTCTCCTCGTGACAGGTGTGTCCGGTCACTCTGGTCGTGTCCTTCTCTTTGCGACCTTGCGCACTATAGCCCACCAGGCTCCTCTGTCCACGGGCCTCTCCATGCAAGAATACTGGAGTGGGTAGCCACTCTGTTATCCAGGGGATCTTCCCTACCCAGGGACTTAACCCCAGTCTCCTAAGTCTTCTGCATTGGCAGGCAGGCCCTGTACCACTAGCACCATCTGGGAAGCCCTTCTTTTCTCCCTAAGTCTTTGTTATTTAGATAATTATTTGGTTTCTTGTTTTATTTTCATGAGGAAACACCAGCAGGTTTCGTAAAGCCAAATTTATCAGAAGCAATGATAGAGTCAACCACTTCCCAGAATAGAAATCTCATTTATTGCCCAGAATAAAGCTTCTTCACAATTGGCAGACACCGCAGTAGGGTAACACAGTGTCACAGTGCTACATGCTTATGCCACTGTGGGCCTTTTTTCACTCACCAAAGAGTGGATGGTGATCACAAGGAAGAGGAGGCGTCTGTCCACACAGTGTCCACAGTGATCATCTCACAGAGTGTACTCAGCAGAACTTCCCAAGGCCCGTTGCCAGACTCACAACTGACCCGCAGCAGTCACAGGCCATTGAGTTGAATTTGAACAGTATAAATTCTCATATGTGTGATTCTAGAGTCCAGCCTATCAACTTTTATCTCCAGCTCATAAAACCTTGCAAACCTATTTTCTACTCAATTAACTATTTACTATTTTCAGTTTCCCAATAATCCAAACTATTTCAACAGCTTCCTCTCAATGTTTTCCTCATGTGCATTTGAACAGTGGGGTCCCTGGGACTCTGAGAAGGACTTGTTGAAAACTCACGGTAAATCGATTTCAGTTTTACAATGTTAAAATAGGTCTTAGCCAGTAGAAAATCATATTCTAAGCAAAAGTAGGTTTTGTAGTTTTCAGAACAAAAATCATTTTTATATGGAGCAACCAGTTCTGGGTGCTCAGAAAGGGTGCCATAAACTGCTTAAGCAAAATACAATGCAAAAAAAAAAAAAANCTACAGGCCCAGCTGAAGGAGCTCATCATCTCCCCCCAGGACCCGCAGCCACTCTCGGACAGCGTGGTTGCTGCCATCCAGGAGTACCAGAGGTACCGGGTGGGCCGAGGGCAGGCCTGGACCCCACGCTCAGGAGCCTCTGCCCATCTGGCACCAGCTGCAGCTGGCTTGTGCTCTCTCGCTACCTGATAACCAATAATTCTTGCTCCTCTCAATGACTGGCTGTTACAGGGTCTCCTTGGTCTCAGACACTGACCCCTTTCCGTAATATTTTGCATTCTGCTTCCAGAAAGAGACCTGAACTTCGCTTTTTCCTGTGCTAAGTGGCCTTTTCACTCATTTCCATTCAGTCTCCTTGTGCAACTTTGCACCAGAGACGGGTCTCCTATGTAATGGTCCAAGGGGAGGGCTTTGCACTAGGCCAGCATCATGCCCCCACCTGCTGGCGGTACTGACGGAAGCACCTGGGCCTGACTTCAGGCCAGCTTCTACCTCCCGTCAGCCCATGGGCTTGGGCACAGTCGGGGCTCAAGGCTCTTAGCTCAGCAAAGACCAGCGGATCAAATATCCACCCTGTGTGGAACTGGGCACAGTTTGGATTTTGAATCGGTGCCTGTTTTTAACTACGTGAGGCTCAGAGGGGCTTGGGACACAGCCCAGCTGTTCCCATCTCTGCTGCTGTGGTTTTAGTCGCTCAGTCGTGTCCAATTCTTTGTGAGCCCATGGACTGTAGCCCGCCAGGCTCCTCTGTCCATGGGATTTCCCAGACAGAAATACTGAGGTAGGTTGCCGCTTCCTCCTGCAGGGGATCATCCCCCCACCCAGGGGTCGAACTCACATCTCCTGCCTTGGCAGGTGCGGTTTTGTTTTTGTCTTTTTCCCACCACCGAGCCACCTGGGAAGCACCCCCGTCTCTGTAGCGTCTGTCATTCCCCTGTCTGATACAGCAGGTTCCTCGAGAAGGAACTCAAGGGGCTCCCCCCTTGCTGGGTGTCTCTCACCTTACAGTGTTAACAGGCCACCCTTCTGTATATTCATGGCAGCGACCTGGTTCCCCCAGGGTGCTAGAGGGCAGGGGACAGGGGGCTGAGGGCTCCTCCGCTGCTCTTGCTGAGGTGGCATGTGCTGGTTATCTATGACAGAGTGCTAGACATTCTATATATGCAGATGTGTATACATTATATACACACATATGTGTACACATACGGGCTTTCCAGGTGGTGCTAGTGGGAAAGAATCTACCTGCAGTGCAGAAGATACAGGTTCGATCCCTGGGTCAGAAAGATCCCCTGGAGGAGGGTACTGCAACCCACTTCAGTTTTCTTGCCTGGAGACTCCCATGGACAGAGGAGCCTGGCGCGGTATAGTCCATATGGTTGCAGAGTCAGACACAAGTGAAGCGGCTTAGTGCGGCGTGTCACGTGTAGTTGGTTTATAGTATTTTGTTAGTTTCAGGTGTACAGCAAAGTGATTCAGGTGTACATATATATCCATTCTTTTTCAGATTCTTTTTGTTGTAGACTGTTGTAAGTTATTGAATATAGTTCCCTGTGCTACACCGTGGGCATTATATTTGAAACATTATCTGTAGGGATTATTTGGGCCTAGTGTAACGGCATCTTACCCAGGAAGGGATTTTGTTTGCTTTTGTGAGGCATCGGGGGCAGGCAGTCTGAGCCTGAGGTCTCCACATTTCCTCTCCGAGGCTTGTTTCTCTCCCTGGTCTGGAAGCTGGGCTGCACGTCTGTTGGAGGACTGGCTGACCTCCAGAGCACTTGTATCCGGAAAGCCTCAGCCTCAGGGTCCCCTGGACAGGCTGGCAGCCTATGGAATAGGGAAGAGCCTGCTCCGGGGGCAGCACACGCCAGGTGCTCTGGGGGTCCAGGGGGAGGCCTGGCCCCTGGGCTGACCCACTCTCTCCTCTCTCGGTGCCCCCTCTGCGGCGCTCACAGAATGAAGGCCAAGAGCAGCAGGCTGCGCAACGCCGCGGCCACGGAGCTGTGGCAGCGTTTCCAGAGGCACCCCCAGGCCCTGCAGCTGTGGAGGGAGCTGGCCCAGAGGCTCCTGGATGTCACCGCCAGCCTGCCAGACCCGCCCTCCATCCACACCTTCCTGCCGCAGATCGAGGTAAGCCTGGTTCTGTCGGGAGGGGTGGTGGGTGCCGCTGGGGGAGGCCACCAGCCAAGTGTGGTATTTCAGCCATCCCCGCAGGGAAAGACGTGTCTCTCGGTCCTCCGGCTATCTGGGTAGAGCTCACTGTAGCAGCCCGGCGGGTCCCATGTGCACACTTGTAATTATCAGGGACAAAAGTCACCTNCATTCTTTGGCATTGCCTTTCTTTGGAATTGGAATGAAAACTGACCTTTTCCAGTCTGGTGGCCACTGCTGAGTTTTCCAAATTTGCTGGTATATTGAGTGCAGCACTTTCACAGCATCATCTTTCAGGATTTGAAATAGCTCAACTGGAATTCCATCACCTCCACTAGCTTTATTCATAGTGATGCTTCCTAAGGCCCACTTGACTTCACATTCCACAATGTCTGTCTCTAGATGAGTGATCACACCATTGTGGTTATCTGGGTTGTGAAGATCTTTTTTGTACAGTTCTTCTGTGTATTCTTGCCCACTCTTAATATCTACTGCTTCTGTTCAGTCCATACCATTTTATAGCAAGTTGCAAAGCCATATATTCAGGGGAAAAGCGCTGATTGAATATAATAGCAAAATGAAAAATAATAGTTTGGAAGGCTGAGGAAATCTCTCAGAAAATGAAAGTCAGAGGGATGCAAAAGTCATAGGGAATCCTTTTAGGGAGTCTAACTCCTTCCTAATGGGACTCTCAGAGACACAGACCAGAGAAAATGAAAAGAGGAAATTATGAGTGAAATAAGACAAGAAAAAATTCCGGAACTGAAGGACAAGAATTCCTAAATGGAAAGTGCTCAGCACTAAGAATAGGGGGTTGAGTGGGGTGGGAAGAAACATAGTACTAAGACATTTTAGAGCAGCAGAGAGAAGCAGCAAGTCACAAAGAAAGGATTAGAAATTAGCAGATTGTCAGACTTTTCAAAAGTAATACAGGATGCAAGTAGACAGTGAATTAGTACCTTTAAGGTTCTGAGGGAAAATGATCAAACATAGCTATGTCCAGCCAAACAGTTAGTTATAAGGATAAGGTGACAATATTTTCCAACGTACAAGGTCTCAGAAAATTTATCTCCTAATGCATCCTTCCTTGGGAAGCTATTAGGAAAATAGGATATAACACAAGAGAGTCATAAAGGAAATTCCTAGAATGATGATGAAATAAAGTCCAGAATAACAGCTAAATAACAGGTCTAGAGGTTAAGGTAAATACAGTTAGGGCAGAAGGATGTAAGACCCAGGGAACATGTCTCTAAGAAGAAGACTGAACTGACATTTGATGTGTTTGACTTTTCTGAGGGAGATTCATAGCTCTTTCAGAGAGCTAGGGGATAAACTGCTCCCAGCTTAAAGCAACTTACACTGCAGTATGGCATATGCATGAGGAAGTAGGTAATTGCTGTAGTCTGTGAAGGTTTGGAAAGCCTAGTACCCTTCTCCTAGACCACCCACAGTTGGAATGTGGGTTTAGAAGTCTAGTATTTAGCTCCTTCAGCATCTGTAATTGAACTGTCAAACCAACAGCTTGAAACTGACTGTTGGACTAGCTGAAAAATCATTCCACAGTCTAAGAAAGAAAGTCTTTTCCAGGGAATGGGCAGGGGAAAACTATTGCTTATTATTAGTTGAAAGAATTTAAAATATATGTATGTATATTTATAAGCAAGAAAAAAACTTTCAATTGTCAATTTAGGTATAAAAAGCAACTGAATTTTTTAATATAATAATTTATTTTACCCTCCCAAGATAACTTATACCCCACTGACTTCTGGCAATAAGATAATATTCTCCCAATATAATGGTGACCTTTTTTGTGTGTGGAATTCTTCACTATAAAGTTATTTTATAGTTGGAGATTGATTGCAAGCAAATTAAAATTTTACTGTTTGGCTTAGACTTTGCATTTTTTGGTACGCTTTGATTATAATAGAAAATGTAGCAGTTTTGTGTCACAGAAGTATTTCTCAATATAAATATGCAATGATGTTTATGTCTTATCTAATTTCTCATTCAGTGCTGCAATCCATGGGGTCGCAAAGAGTCAGACATGAATGAGCAACAGTTAATATATATACCGTACAGATGTATAGAGTGAGTATATAAAGAAAAATTGTAAGTGGAGAAAAAGATAATCAAAATGATGTTTATTATTTTAAAGTTTTAATACTATGTAAGATTTTATGGTAGTTAAGTTCCTGTAAAATATGGTCATTCTATAATATATGACCTGGGAGCATCAGTTAATCTGCTGGGAACACAGGAAAAGTTAGGACATTATTCCTGCCCTCTGATAATCCTTAGTCCTAAAGAAATTAATTTATAAACAAGTAAATGTAATAAAATAGAGGGTTGTTGCTGTGTTGTGCTAACTTGCTTCAGTCGTGTCTGACTCTTTGTGCCCCTATGGACTGTAGCCCTCCAGGCTCCTCTGTCCATTGGATTCTCCAGGCGAGAATACTGCAGTGGGCTGCCATGCCCTCCTCCAGGGGATCTTCCCGACCCAGGGATAGAACCCATGTCTCTTATGTCTCCTGCATTGGTAGGTGGGTTCTTTGCCACTAGTGCCGCATGGGAAGCCCAAATAGAGGCGTAGAAGTACTTTAAGTGATATTTACCAAATGAGTAAAGAGAGAAAATCATCCCAAGAAAAGTATGGATTAAGAAGACAGATATGGAGATGCAGTACTCTTGGTGGAAATGGCAAACTTTTTGTTTGTTTGTGGCACTGATTAAGAGGAAGGACCTGGGAAATACGTGAGCTCCATCTCATAGAGCAGGCCTGCCGTACTCAGAGATTTAATTATTTCCTCCTGGGACAGTGTTTCTCAAATTTATGTGATCATAAGAATCATGTAGAAAGTTAAAGCAAAGCAGAACAAGAAAACCTCTGAAGTTCACCCTTGACCTGACAAATCGGAATCCTCAGAGGAGGTCTGGTTTAATGTATCTGGGGCTGCTAGGAGACCTTCCTGGCACAGTAGATACTGCAGTTCATTGGTGTTTCTTAGTTGTTGTTTGGTCGCTCAGTGTCCAACTCTTTTGCAATCCCATGGACTGTAGCCCACCAGCATCCTCTCTCTGTTGGATTTCTCTGGTGAGAATACTGGAGCGGGTTCCTGTTTCCTTCTTCAGGGAATCTTCCCGACCCAGTACCCGGCCTCCTGCTTGGTAACCGGATTCTCTACCACTGAACCACCAGGGACACCCGTTTCTTGGTTAACTTTGAGGTTTTCCAGTTTTATTATGTGGTTCCTCTGGATAAAGGGAGCTTAGACCACTAGGGGGTGCTTTGTAATTAGGAAATGCAGGTCTTCCTTTGCTAGCACTGGGGTCAGTGTAGCAAAGCAGTGGCCAGTGAGAAGAGTTGCTGCCAGTCCTGAGACACATTTAAAATAAGAGAGAAAAGAAGAAAGGAAGAGATGATGATAGAGGGAAAAGAAGTCGAAGGGCAAGAAGAGAGAAGAGAAAGTACACAGGTATACCGTGAAGGAGGTTGTCAAATACCATCAGTAATGACCTCAGGAAAATGGCTCCTGTGCCGCTTGTTGCTGATTTATTTCTGTGTTTATTCATTTGACTCTTATTTAATGAGAGTCAACTGAGGATACCATGGTTAATAAGATGTTTTCCCTACTCTCTGAGAGTTTATAAAGGTAAAAGGAGCTTAAAAAATCTGAACTTAAAATCTTGACCTTTTCTTTGTGGATTATGTTAAATAATATGAAAAAGAATACTTTAAAATTTTAGTTTTGTTTGTTTCATATCCTGTTTCATTCCCCTACTGGAGAAAACCTTTTCTAGAATTTCAAAGAAATTTTTCTGATAAAAGTATTTGAAAATTAGCTGCTTGCGGTCTAATTCTTCAGAAATTCAGAGCATGTAGTTCATTACTGGGCTGTTATTAACAGGTGAGGGAGTGTGGAGGTGTCCAAGTGTGTTGAATAAATAATGGGTTCAGAGATGGCCCTCAGTAGCCAGCTCCTGATTAGCGTCTGCAGCCTTCCTGGCTTGTTCCAGAATGCAGGCCTGTGACCTTGAGCACTCTCCCGACAGCCCAGTATTCCTCCTCAGCTGTAGCACACTGCTGCCATTACCTGTTTACAAGGCATTCTGTGTATCTCCATAGTGGTGAGTTCTTTTATGGCAGACTGTGTGTCTAACTCATTTATGTAATCCCAATATTTGGCAGATGTGAGTGCTCAACAAATTTTGGTTGAAAGGGTGAGTAAATCATATTCGGTACTGAACTTGGTAAAAGATAGATTCCTAATAGGGCTCCCTTCTACAAGAGGTGTTTTTTGAATATGTCAGAAAGCCCTTTCTTTAACACTTTTCATATGCATTAGAGAGTGTGTAGACTTGAAGTATAAGATGAGAGTACACTTTCAGAGGTAACCAAATGATGCACCCTTCATCAGATAGAGATGGATTTGTCAATCCAACTCAAGTTTTAATGTTGGATTCCGTTGCTTCACCATAGGTAAATAGCCCAGCTGTAGTTCTCTATATTTCTAATATAATAGGGACTGATGGCACCTATTATTAATACTTCAGGCTCTAGGGCCTGCTGAGGACTTTGTCTTACAAAGATGTGCATTGAAGTCGTCAAAGTTGAGTTGAGGAGCAAAAGACAGGAAGACAGATTTCACAGTGGGTGAATTCTACTCCTCCAGAGCCAGTGACAGTAGATCAATATCTGTTGAATGCAAGAGCTTTACTATTCAATAATGCCCATCGTGAAATAGATGTATCATTATAGACCTCAAAATGCTTGTTGTTTTATAAAGAACACGTTATAGAAAGCCTTCAAATAACAGAAATGTTTTAAAAACAGCTTTATTGAGATATAATTCACATATCATACAACTCGCCCTTTTAAAGTAGATAAGACTTTTTTTTTAGCATATTCACAAATTTGAGCAACTATCACCACTATCTGATGCCAAAACATTTTCATCATCCCCCCCAAAAAAGAAACCCCATACCTAGTTAACAGTCACTCTCTGTGACTGTGAGAAAAGAATAATTATTTCCCTCTTTTGTGGTTCAGGCAGTGTATGCTTTTAGAGATACAGCTAAAAACAAAACAAAAAGCAACAAAGGACCAACTGGTTCCAGCAGGGATGGCAGTAGTTCAGCTCTAGTCAAATCATTATCAGAGAAATATCCTCACAGTTGATCAATATCATAGTGCTGCAAGCTGTTATCTTCCTTGGACTGTAGGTTCAGTGAGAGTTGCCCTTGGGCTACCAAAAACCTAATTTAGATGATGAAGGGGAGGTATGAGGAGAAAATGTAATGTCTGTGTCAAGGTTTCTACTAGTCATGAACTGCTCTGATGGACATGAACGTGGAGGGACACCGTGAGGTGGTTGTGGTCACTTGCACATCTTTCTGGCTAGTCTCATCCTGTGGTCAGGAACAGTGTTGGTCCCCTTACCACACCTTTAGCTTGATATCAAAGTGTAGTGGTAACAGTGAAGATATTTTAAACTCAACTGAGATAAATGAAGAAATGGTCATATGTAGCAAATGGTAGGTACAGATGAGCGATTATTTTTCTTCTTTTTTTCATGGAGTGTTTGAAAAAGAATACTAGGAGTCTTCTGAGAATGATGTTCAATGTCCCGAAACTTTTTCCTGGAACGACCTATCAAAACCGTTATGGATTCTTGACCAAGACTTCTCAGCTGTATTAATGTGAAAAGGTTTGGGTTTGGTAAAGTACCCTGGCATATGCTGCAGTACTTAAAAAAAATTTTTTTCAAATTTTTGTGTTTTTTTAAATAATAGCACTAATTCCAGATTATAGGTGCACTTGTGTGAACAGTTCCCTAAACTTTTCCTTCTAAAGTGTTAATTGTTAAGTCTTTCGGAATAACAGTGTAGTTGTCTCTTTAGAAAGATCCTTTAGATTGATGTCTTATGACTGGCCCAAGTTCTTTGGGCACATTCTCTCCTGACTCCTTTTTATACCAAGAGAGATACTTCTTTCTTTTTAATCTATGCTTTGTTCAGAATAAAGAAATGACAGAGAAGTTCTCTAACATACTTTTAGGAGAGGTTGCACAATAAAATTTTGAATCCAGAATGGCATAAACTGTCTACTTTTGCTGTTCTGGGCTGATGGACAAATTTGTAATCAACCATTTTGCATAATGGTCATATAGTTGAAGTTGTAGTTTTATCCTTAAGAACACAGCCTCGAAGACACTCGCGTTCAGTACGTAATGTTTAAGGTGATTGTGAAACTCTTTGCTGTCAAATAGTGGGGACTTCTCTATCAGTTTGGTTTGCTTTGTAGACTATGCTGTCTTTAAGTAAAAAACAGTTGACAGCTCTATGTCTCATTGGCCTGTCTGGTTAAATGTAGCTCAAATACATATTAAACTTCTGTTTGTGATAATGTGCTGTCCAAGTAAAGAGTCAGCACTGTATGACTCTAGAGGAATTGTCTCATTTGATAATTTCAGTACCACCTAAGATTTTATCTAGTGTGTGATGAGGTCATGTAGTGACTGTTGTTATATATTGATTCAGAATCTAGGAAGATAATTGATAAACTTGGTCCTTGGTTCCCAGAGGTCTATCATAGAAGAAAGGCAATGATTAAAGAAGCAATCTTTATTGTTGCTGACCAGCTCTACTGTGGAACATTTAGGACATTGGGGCTCTGATGTGAAAGATGAATTGAAAAATAAGTACTTAGCACTTATTCTATGCCCATAACTTTGTTAGGTACTGGTAAGTTAGAGACACAATTTCTGATCATGAGGTATTTAACTTTGGGGGAAGATAGGCAAAAAGATACTTCTTTAAAAAAAAAAACCAAAAACATTGAGATAATGGCTTCCCTGGTGGCTTAGATGGTTAAGAATCTGCCTTACCATGCAGGAGACCCTGGTTAGAACTCTGGGTCAGAAAGATCCCTTGGAGAAGGGAATGACTACCCACTCTGGTATTCTTGTCTGGAGAATAACATGGACAGAGGAGCCTGGTGAGCTACATAGTTCATGGGGTTGTAAAGAGTTGGACACAACTGAGTGACAACACTTGAAGGACTTTACTTTTTCTTCCCTCCCCATTGTGGAAGCATGCACAAAGAGGGATTAGCAAATACATTAGAACATGCCATCAGTTGTGATAAAAATTATTTTATAAGAGGCAAGAATAAAATAAATGCATTATTCAGAATATTGATGATCTTTGGGAGGGAGACAGAAGAATGGAATTCAAGAGGAGCCGATGTGTAACTTCTTTGGGATTGGGAATATTCTGATTCATAAATTGTGTGATCGGTTCATGAGTATACATTTTATCATTATGCTTCAGTAACCTGCATAGTATACATATTCTTTTATATCTATTAAATGGTATATAAGTTAAAAAAAATCAAGATATTTTAGTAAACATTTCCCAATCTTAATTCATTAAAAGCATTTGATTAGGGTAAATTATGAGAGAAAGACTGAACTCAGACAGACTTTCTCTGAACAGTGTCTATTTATCTACTCCTTTTTTTTACTTTAATTTTTTGAAATATAATAAAAATAATGTAGATTTCTTTCATATGACCTGAATGCCCTATTTCTGTGCTCCGTAAGGTTCCATGTACTCTGTGTAGAACCCAGTTTATAAGTCAAAAACGATTCTGTCTGGACTGGCTGGCTAGATATTTAAGTATTCATTACCTCTGTTTGTGAATGTGTGTGTACGTGTGTGTGTATATTTAATGATGTTTGTGCATGACTTAGCTAGGGATTTTGAAGTATTTGTAGGGTTTTCCTATTTGCTGGGTGGTTTTAGAATTGAGAGCCATCAGTAGAAAGAAAACAAAGAAAAATACAATTTCTTCTTTCATCTATGTCCTGTATCATACAAGTGTTGGCTGAAAATAGCACCAATTTTCTGGGAAAGGTCATGCCTGAGACTTTTCTCACCCTTTACTCCTACTCTCCAATTCATGTTTGCTTCTTACAGTGTGGTCATGCGCTTGCCCAAGTCGGGCTTATGAACCGTGTAGAATATTTGTGCAGTTTTGTTTTTTAAGCCCTGCACGGTGCACATGATGCAGTATTTAATTTGGAATGGGCCCTGGGTTTAGTCACACGTGCTTCTTGTGGTGTTTATCTTGGAATCCACAAGTAGGAGGGAGGTATTTTTGCATTTTATACATCTGGACATTGTTCATGATCCTCTTGTGACTTGGGAATTCTGTGTGGGGCAAAATCCAAAGAACAGCATTAAAAATAACATGGAGCTATAATGACATCTGAGTAAAAATCCTTGAGAATGCCCTTCTAATCCCAGCAGAGTTTGATCCTGATGGTGCGTGTGTGTGTTAGTCACTCAGTCGTGTCTGACCCTTTGCAGCCCCATGAACTGTAGCCTGTCAGGCTCCTCTGTCCGTGGGCTTTCCCAGGCAAGAATACTGGAGTGGTTTGCTATTCCCTTCACCAGGGGATCTTCCCAACCCAAGGATTGAACCCAGGTCATCTGCATTGCAGGCAGATTCTTTACCGTCTGAGCCACCTGGGTAGCCCTTGATTTTGAGAGTGAACTTTTTCAGTTGTGCACTTCACTGTTGGCCTGAGTAGATTGCTGAGGTTATGCTTAACCGACACCTTTGCATGGAGGCTAATGCACTGCCAGGTTTTCTGAAAGTCCACTGCACAGTCAGCCTTTTGGGAGGGGAAGATTCTGCCTTGATGGTGCATGGGGTAAGACAGATGAAGTAAGTCCTGCTTACTGCTGCAGTGTCTCTGCCATTCTCTTACTCCACGGGTAGAGAGCCTGCCTGCTAA
>SJYV01015922.1:357036-370996 GCA_006410875.1 Neotragus pygmaeus | reverse complement strand
GTGCGTCCAGTGAACTCATCCTTTCCTTGATTATATATGGGAAGTCGTTTTCAACAGGATTGGACAGTACATCGCCTCCTCCTTTTGGCTAGGGTTCTGCTAGGATGGCAAAAGTGAGAAGGGATATATAGAAGCCTTGCTGCTCTTTGAGTGAGTTTGCATATGGACATTATTGCTTTTTGGCTCCAATCTAGTTTTCTTTCATTCCCATGTCTCATCTTTTATGCAGCTGCAGAGAGCAGGCTTGGAAAGTGGAATGAAAGCTTCAAGCAAATTTGCTCTTGAATTCAAGAAAGAGTGATTTCTCTGGGTCAGAGTACAGATTCAACTGAGGGGGAAGCTGTTTGTTTGCCTTATCACTTTCTGAGTGAGGGCTGTTAGCTTTTTTCCCTTCAAATGTAATAAAAAGGGGAAAAAGCTGATAAAGTAGTTGGATCTGCTAGTTATAATTTATATAGAATTTTCAAATGTACTTAATAAGGTTTATCATATGATTAGAAAAGAAGTAAATACTTGAAGGGCAAAGGTCAGCCTTTGCTTGAGGTTTCAGAAAGCGTGGAGTATGCGGTGGTTGAGTGCTTGAATAGGACTACTCAAGTAGGAGCTGTTTCTCTTTGCTGGTTTCTTTGGCCTTTCCTTTGGGAACTTTTTCCTCCTTACTTTCCTAATGCATTTTGCAACTTTCAGTTAAAAAATATCCACCAGAGTTTAAGCTTTTAGCAAATAAACACGTCCTGGTCTTACGATGGGAATCACAACATAACCAAGAATGGCTTGACTTCAGCTGGGGAGAGGTTAATCGTCGGAACTCCGAGGGTTGATACCAAGATCATGCTTGTTTAATGTTTTAATGACTCCAAAAGGAAATGGTGAAATCTGCTGATGACACCAAATAGTTTTTGCTGATCCAAACAGGAATTTCTGGGAAGCTTCTTCATAGTATTTGGAAGACTAGAAGAATTGGGCAATGTGGTAGCAGACACACCAAACTTGAAGTGAAGGTTTATGTGAAGTAGCAGGAGTAATGTCAATTTGTTGAAGCTACAAAGCCTGCCAAGTCCTCCAAAGGGAAGACTGTGGGGTCCCTATAAAGGACTTGGCTTTGATTCCTCTCATGAAAGGAAGATTTAGGACAAAGAATATTTTGATATATAGAAAATGAAAACTACTGTGGTAATAGTTGTAATTATAAAACACAGTGATTTAAAGATATGGTGTCCAAGTTTCTTTGCTAGTGCCAGCAGTAGTATATCCACGTAAGTACTGTTTTCCCTCCAACATCTTGTGGAAGACTGTATACTCATTTTATGCGTGCTCCTTTTTGGGGAAATATTTCCTAGTATATATCCTTTTCACTATTTTCTGGGCTGGCAGGTCTTACTCTTTTAGGTTTATTTTTTATTTTTGATGTAGCCAGTGGTCAGAGGACTTTCCAGGTGGCTCAGTGGTGGTAAAGAATTTGCCTGCCAATACAGGAGATGCAGCATATGCGGGTTCAATCCCTGGGTCAGGAAGATCCCTTGGAGAAGGAAATGGCAACCCACTCCAGTATTCTTGCCTGGAAAATTCCATGGACAAAAGCTACAGTCTATGGGTTCACAAAAAGTTGAACATGACTGAGTGACTGAGCAAACTACACACACAAGGTGTACAGGGTAATGGTTTGATATATGTATATAGTGTGAAATGATTACCACAATCAAGTTAACACACCCATTATCTCACAGTTACTACTGTTTTATGTTTGTTGAGAACACTTTAGATTTACTTTATTAGCAAATTTCAAGNTTGGAGAAGGAAATGGCAACCCACTCCAGTATTCTTGCCTGGAAAATTCCATGGACAAAAGCTACAGTCTATGGGTTCACAAAAAGTTGAACATGACTGAGTGACTGAGCAAACTACACACACAAGGTGTACAGGGTAATGGTTTGATATATGTATATAGTGTGAAATGATTACCACAATCAAGTTAACACACCCATTATCTCACAGTTACTACTGTTTTATGTTTGTTGAGAACACTTTAGATTTACTTTATTAGCAAATTTCAAGTATAAAATACTACATCTCTAAGTGTAGTCATCACACTGTACATTAGATCCCAGAACTCATTCATCTTGTTACTGTCCCTTCCTTTGTCAAGCATCTCCCCACTCCAGCCCTAACCAACTACTATTTTGCTCTCTGTTTCTGTGAGTTTGACATTTTTAGATTTCACATATGAGTAAGGTCATACAGCATTTGACTTTCTGAATTATTTCACTTAGCAGAGTGTCCTCCAGGTTCATCCATGTTGTTGCAAGTAGCCAGGCCTTCTTTTAAAGTAAGTTCTTGATTGCTTTATTTCACAAATGTCACTCAAATAGATATGTAATGATAGTGTTGTTAAAACACTTGTTTCATTACATTATAGATACACCATGTTTATAAGTGAAGTCTTTTTAAAATTGTTAGAATTCTGTGTCCCCCAACTGTACTCTTAAGGAGGAATGAAGAGATTGAATAGTAACTGGAGATTCATTTAATACATTGATATTTTCTCATTAAAACTTCCATCTGTATAATTTAAAAAGACCCTGTGGGTTAATAAATAAGATAGTCACTGTCACAGAGGCTCTGGGCTAGCTGTCTGTATCCATCCATCCATCCATCCATCCATCTATCTATCTGTTCACTTACTTCACAAGAATAGTCATAGACCCTTACTTCAAGATTTTTTTCCCTGACATGGTGGTAAATTCATGTGAAACAGATAGCAGTGAGTTGTACCAGTGTCAGTGGAGTAAGTTAGTGGTTTTCAGACTTTGTCTATGATGTATTTTGATTAAATGAGGGCAGGATGGGAACGGTGCTTCATTTTTGTCTTCCCTTTTCCCCCTCAATGAGAATTCATGGAGTAACTTTTGTAAAATCACAGGTACAGAGAATAAGTTATCTGAAAGGTCAGAAAAGAGTTTGTATGCAGAAAGCAGTGAGGGAGGCTTACTTCATTTCTTCCTACTCTTCTAAGATTATTAAAACAGAATTAAGAATTTCCATTTATCAATCTTATACTTTTGTATCTTGAAAGTCAGTAAAACACAAAATCCAAATTTATGACAGTTTCACCATCATAGTTCTCTGTGTGTAAACTTTTTAACATATGAGAAAAGTAAGGAGAACTTCTAATTTAAGAACAGATGGATGGCCCAAGAACAAACTATGTCTTAGAGCTCTATTGTTCTAAATTCTGGGCCCCAGACTGACTGTCAAATTTGGCAAGGCTTTCAAATTTCAGCTCATACATAATGAATCAGAATCTCCAGAGTAAGGCCCAGGTATTTTAAAAAGTTCTTCGCATTAAAATAACACCTCTGAAAAAACAGATGTATACAAAAAAAGCCTATATGGAGAGATAATGATGTTATAATGTATTAAGGTAAAGTGTGATGTAGAGTTTGTCCTATGAAGTTCTGATGACAGAAGGCTGATTAATCATTATTTGAACCTACCTATAGTAATAGCTTGATATCATGGTAAAGTGATGTGTTCTAGACCCAGAATGTCTGGATTTAGACATAGTTTGATCACACTTAGTTGTGCTACCTTGGGCAAAGTTTAAATAACTCCTTTGTGGCTCAGTTTCCTTATCTGTAAAATGGAGATAATACTAATGACAGCTGTCTCAAAGGATTATTGTGACAATTACTTGAGATATTGAGTCAAAAGCACTTAAAACACTGGCACACAGTAAACTTTCAGTCCAATTTCATGGATCACAGCCTTGTGGTGAAAGGGCTTGAGACCCTGATCCTGGGAAAGATTGAAGGCAAAAGAAGGGGGTGGCAGAGGATGAGATGGTTAGATAGCATCACCAACTCAATGGACATGAATCTGAGCAAACTCTGGGAGATAGTGGAGGACAGAGGATCCTGGTGTGCTGCAGTCTATGGGGTCCCAGAGTCAGACACAACTTAGCAACTGAACAACACAAACTCTCAGTCAGACTTTAATACTATTATTACTAGTTCTTCTCATACACAGGAGTAAGTATTTGGTCCCTACTGTGATACTCTTCTTACAGTGAGTTTAGGCCTACTAATTAGAAAGTGAAAAGAAAGCAGGAAAAATGATTGCACAGATATGAAAGTGTGTGTGTGTGTGTGTGTGTGTGTGTGTGTGTGTAGGTAGGCAGTTACACTAAGTATATGTATAAAAATATGTAATGGGGAAAAAAGCACACCCTCTAATTTTTTTGGAATAGAATTTTAAAGTAACAGATTCTTAATTTACTACGTTTTGCATTTCTCTAGCACTCTGATAAAATGAACAAAAAATGATGTGATCCTGACAGACACAGTAGATGGCGCTTTAGACTTAATTTTTAAAGAAACTGGCACCAGAAGGAAAAAGAAAACTAAAGCACATTTTAATGGACTTTTTTAAAGTTTCACCACCAGGACAATTTCATCTTAGGATACATGCCTTTAAGAAGTAAGGATTTTTTTTGACGGTGCTGGATAATAATTTTAGCAAAAATAAATTTCCCAGTTGCTATGTTTATGCCAGGTTTGTCACTTGGAAAATGTTAGTTGTGTTTTAAGCCACAAATATATAAGGAAATAGTTTTCTTTTGAAACACTGAGATTTATGAGATTTCCCCTGCTCTTTTTCTCTATATTTAATATTTCTTTTCCTAGTTTTTTTGGGATCCTTTATAATTATTTTATAAAAATGTCATAAAATTAATTTGAATCATATTCATTTATAATGTAGTTATATTAAAAAATTCAGCTATAGTCATCCTAACAGGCCTCAAAATGTAGGTCTCCTTTAAAGGATAATTATAGTACTTTTGTTACTACTCTGTTATGCTTTGTGTACTTGATCTTACTTAATCTTAGCAATAACTATGAGGATTGCTGTTCTCTCTTTTTAGGTAAATAAACTGTCTCAGAGATGTTTTGTAACTTGCTGAGCCCACATACTTAGTGGTAGAAGTAGTAGCTGGTTTAAAAGTTTCATCAGTGCAGTGTAGGTGTATTTTTTGTGCAACTGCTGTGTGTCAGGCTTGTTAAACACTGGGCGTAGTATAGTGACCAAACCCTGCCCTTATGGACCTTGCAGATTGTTAGCTGTTTGATAGCAACTCTTTGAAGTCTACAAGATTGAGAATATGCAGAGATGTATTTCAGAGTCACTGTGATTTTTAGGTAGATCAGGGAGCCCTTAACCAGAGAGAAATACTCATGCCTAGCTTGAATGTATTGCTATATTGAAGTACTTCTTCAGGCATACTGATTCTAGCCAGAGAAAGAGCAAAATCTCCCTTCTCTCTACAGCTCTGGACAGTTCAATTATAAAATAAAAAAATGAAAAAAAAATCAACAAATAAAACCCACCGTAAGCTAAACTGATTTCCAGATGTGGGACAGGTAGAGTAAGGAAAATACAAATGTACTAGAAGGTCAAAATTTTCCTTTGGTTAAATGGTATTGAAACATATAAGGCAAGAAAATGTCAGTGATAGTCTGAGAGAATAATGGACTTTGTGCCCGCTAAGACTATGGTAACTTCTAGATGGTTTCACTTGTGCCATTTGGTGAAATGTTTTGGTATACAACCAGTCTGTGCTTAGTCGCTCAGTTCTTTCCAACTCTTTATGATCTTGTGGACTGTGGCCCGCCAGGCTTCTCTGTCCATGGGGATTCTCCAGGCAGGAATACTGGAGTGGATTGCTGTGCCCTCCTCCAGGGGATCTTCCCAACCCAGGGATCGAACTAAGGTCTCCTGCATTGTAGGCAGATTCTTTACCAATTGAACCACCAGAGAAGCCCAACCAGTCTAGTGATACCCAAATTACCAAGTATCCCTTTCACTTTGAGACGTTTAACATTTTTCTTTTAACTGATTTTTTTTTCAGAAAGTTTTGCTCTATTATTTTCACATATGATCCCAAGCTCCTATGCTAGAGAAAGGTATGTAATTGATGAGGAAACAGACCAAGAGTTTTAAACTAAGGTCCATAACTGGGCTTCAATAAGTCTTTAGAACTCCTGAAATTGTATGAAATTTTATGTGTAAATACTCAGGAATGTTACTGTAGGAAGAAACTCCATAGCATTCACAAAATATTTAAAGACTTCTATGACTATTAAAAAAGTTAAGTATTACTGTAATTAGGACTTTAGCCAAAGAAGTTTGCTAGATTCATGCCAGTTCAGGGTCATGAAAAGAGAGGTGTCTTCCCAAACAGCATCTTAGAGAAGGAGGGGCTCTTTGGTTCCTTGTAGGGATTGCAGTTTTGAAACTGAGTAAGTTTGGGATTTGAAGATATGTGTTTATCAATGGAGCTTTAGAACTGTCCACTCTCAGTGGGGTATCCTGATTTCAATTGGGGCATACCTTTTGGGGAATTGGAAAATGCTTCTTTTCAATATAATCTTTTAGTCAAATGATTCCCAGGTAGCACAGTGGTAAAGAATCTGCCTGCCAGTGCAGGAGACCCAAGAGACTGGGTTTCAATCCTTGGGTTGAGAAGTCCCCTGGAGTAGGAAATGGCAACAACCCATTCCAGTATTCTTGCCTGGAAAATCCCATAGACAGAGGAGCCTGGTGAGCTACAGTCTATGGGGTTGCAGAGTCAGACACAACTGAGTATGCATGCTTGGACTTTTTTTTTTTTTTTTAGAATGAAATAGAAAGGTAGTAGCAAATGAAAAAAGTTGTTAGATCACAGTGGAATAAATAACTGAAAAAATTAATTCCTAAATCTTTAAATTTCATCATAGGCTAAAGATATTCCTTTAGATCAAAGTCTTTGGTGTAAGTTCTTTGATAGTACAAATTGACTTTTTTGGGACACAGGTTTAAGAAGATAGGAGATATGTATAGGAGATGTGTATAGTTCTTTTTTCCTATCTCCTCTCTTATCTTAACCTTTGCATATATTTTGCTGAAGAGTAGTTATAACCTACAGTTAGGGTTTCCCAATTAAGCTGTTACCTGTGATTCATATTAAAAAGCACAGACGTTACTTTGCCGACAAAGGTCCATCTAGTCAAGGCTATGGTTTTTCCAGTGGTCATGTATGGATGTGAGAGTTGGACTGTGAAGAAAGCTGAGTGCCGAAGAATTGATGGTTTTGAACTGTGGTGTTGGAGAAGACTCTTGAGAGCCCCTTGGACTGCAAGGAGATCCAACCAGTCCATCCTAAAGGAGATCAGACCTGGATCTTCATTGGAAGGACTGATACTGAAGCTGAAACTCCAGTACTTTGGCCACTTCATGCGAAGAGTTGACTCGTTGGAAAAGACTCTGATGCTGGGAGGTGTTGGGGGCAGGAGGAGAAGGGGATGACAGAGGATGAGATGGCTGGATGGCATCACCGACTCGATGGACCTGAGTTTGGGTAAACTCCGGGAGATGGTGATGGACAGGGAGGCCTGGCGTGCTGCGATTCATGGGGTCTCAAAGAGTTGGACACGACTGAGCAACTGAACTGAACTGAACTGTGGTTCTAGATAGATGAATCAGTCAAAAAGTAGAATTAGATTTCTTAATTTGATATATTTGTCTTTTATTTTTATCTGATAATTTTTTGATCAAACAGTGATCTTTTCATTCTAACACTGTCACACGTAATAATAGTAGCTATCAAATAGGATATGGTGAAGATTATGGTGAAGGGTAGATTGAATAATAAATACGATGGTTAGTATCTGAGATTTAATGAATACTTACACAAGTATTAGCTATTGCTGTCTTCATCATCATCATTATCATTATAGTAATATGTATATTATATATCTCTATGACTGAATACATAGCATAAAATCACCCCAAAATGTAAAGAAATGGGAAGGCTATGTTAGCTGGCTTCTTGTTTAGGGAAGCAGATTATCTCCAGGAGTTGAGAGAGTTTCCTGTAAGGCATGCATATCTTTTATTCATGGGTTAATGGCAATATGGATAGCTTAAAAAAAAAAAGTTTATTTTTTACTGAAGGATAATTGCTTTACAGAATTTTGCTATTTTCTGTCAAACCTCAACATGAATCAGCCATAGGTATACATATATCCTCTCCCTTTTGAACCTCCCTCCCAGTTTCCTCCTTATCCCACCCCTCTAGATTGATACAGAGCCCCTGTTTGAGTTTCTTGAGCTCTTTTGATGTAAGAAAAATAATGGCATTAGATNACTTTCTGCCATAAGGGTGGTGTCATCTGCATATCTGAGGTTATTGATATTTCTCCCGGCAATCTTGATTCCAGCTTGTGCTTCTTTCAGCTCAGGATTTCTCATGATGTACTCTGCATAGAAGTTAAATAAGCAGGGTGACAATATACAGCCTTGACGTACTCATTTTCCTATTTGGAACCAGTCTGTTGTTCCATGTCCAGTTCTAACTGTTATTTCCTGACCTGCATACAGATTTCTCAAGAGGCAGGTAGGATGCTCTGGTATTCCCATCTCTTTCAGAATTTTCCACAGTTTATTGTGATCCACACAGTCAAAGGCTTTGTGGCATAATCAATAAAGCAGAAATAGATGTTTTTCTGGAACTCTCTTGCTTTTTCCATGATCCAGCGGAAAAGGAAAAAAAGGAGAAACATCTAGTAAGAATCAGCAGAACTGAACTGTGATTACGTGGGGTAAGTAAAAGAAAAGAGAATTCAAGGAAGATTTGCATCTGCCTGAGTTAGAGCAGTGGTGCTGCCGTCAACAGAAAGAGGAATGTTAGGCAGAGGAGCTAGTTTGGGAAATTAATAAAATTCGTTAAGGCAGTGGTTGAGGAGGAAAAAAGAAGATTCGTTAAATGCTTGAAATGAATGGGTAGGGGCACATAAGAATGGTAAGGAAGAAAAATAAGAAGACAAGAGAAGATTAAAGATGAAGCCTGAAGAAATACGTCCCTTTGGGGATTTGAATAGGAAAAAAGGAACAAATTGGCAAGAATGGTCAAAGAGGGGATGAAGAGATAAAGACGCTCTGTTATTCAATGGTCCCTTTTTTAGGCAGTGTGACCCTGTTTTACAGCCGGTCACTGAAGATTCTACTGTGTGATCCCTGCTTTACTCCCTCAAAGACTTTTCACTGTCCATTGAGTGGACTTTCTACCAAAGAAAGCCACCCGAATTTCTGGGCAATTGGTTACAGTAGCCCTCTAACTCAACTTAATTCCATTGTTCTTTTTATTTCAACATCACAGGAGCTGTTATGACTGATAATCAACAAAAGGGTACAAGAAATCAGAGGCTTCCATTGCCAGTGCCGAGGTTATATAGCACTCCCGAGCTCACCTGATAGATCAGATTCTATGTGCGTATTTCCCCCATGGGGAAGGAATCAATGTGAGTCCATTGTTTCTTTTCCTGTATCTTATGAGTGAGGGAAGGATGGTAGGCATTTTGTTGATGTAGAAGCTGGCTCTCATGTTCATTCTCCAGATTGCTGTGTCACTTGGAAACCAAGAGATGAAAGCATTTTAATGAGAGTTCAGTCAGTAGTGGTTTTGAGCTCCTGGATGGCCTTTGAGAAGATAGTTTTAGTAAAATAATATAGGTAGAAGAATCCACTAGTTATAGAATAAATACATTATCAAGAATGGACTTAACTATTGTAAACTACTCTTTCAGGACTTGAGAATAGACAGGAATGGGAATAGAAAGATAGGAGCACTAGGATGAAAGGAAGATTTTTTTCTCTCTCTGTTTTTAGTGGGAAAATGAACATGTTTGTAGGCAGAGGTTAGGGAGCCTTAGGAGAATGTACTGGGGAGTAGAGGGTTCATTACTGATTGACAGATATTGGAGGAGTCTGGAAAGAAGGAGAGCAAGAGTATGGGTTCAGGTATTGGTGTTGGGAGGGAATATTTAGAGATCAGAGGAAAAAGGATGAAAGATGGATGACGGTGGTGGAGCTCCATGGTGGAGAGGACAGATGCTGGGGTACAATGTACCACATGACCTCAAACATCTCATTAAAGAAGGAAAATCCACTTGCCAGGAGTGAGGGGAAAGGAAAGAGGAGAAAAGATGTGCAGTAGCTGCTGTGAGAAATAAATTGTTGCGTTTCAGTGAGAACCTAATTGAGGATAGTTAATCTTATTTCTTGCTTTTCTTTAGTAAGATTTATGTGAGGTTTTTGTTTTTTTCACTTGAAAGGATAGAAGAAATTTCCATGAACATCTGTGCTCAAAAATGTGAAGAATTTTGTTGTCAGCTAATTCATGCTGATGCACATATCTTGGATCCAGAAATACAGATGACGATGGTACTATTTCTGCTGATGGGTGGATCACAGAAAAGCAATATCCACTGAGGACCTGATGGTTCTTTCAAGTGTTAAAAGAAAACAGAACTTCTTCAGGGACTTGTTTTAGGAATGTAGCTTGGGATTTCGCCAAGCATATCTTCTCTGTCACTCAGTGGCATGGTTTTGCATGACAGTGTCTGGCTCCTCTTGTTTCTGATTTCTTCTTTTTCATATGAAAGGTATTTCTCTAGGTTTGGAAATACTCCAAATCAAGATATGTAAAAGATGCTTGACTCAATCCAAGAAGACTGTAAATTTTCTGAATTTGTCATGATGAAAAATGAAATATTACATATAGGTATTGGTGGTAGTTCAGAAAAGTGAGACATTAAATTCTATGGGGCTAACATTCATTGTGTAATGTTCATTGTGTATAATGAACTTGACAAACATCTGTAGAACAAAGCAGAATTGAACCATCTGAGAAGACTCCCAGATCCCAGCCTTTCTTTTTTTGGTCAAGGGGAATGCTTCATGAAGGCGCAGCACATGAACTAGACGATATAGTACATTTAGAATTTGGATGATGAAGGTGGGTTTGGGGTAGGAGGCTTTTGACAAAGAAAATAGAATAAGCAGAGATGAAACAGATGGAGATGTGGGACATATTAAGGAAACTTCTTTCTTTCCCTAGTTCCTTTTCTGAAAGTAAATAGCTGAGGTAGCTGCTTGTGGAGGACATACAGTTCAGATAGTATAACATCTTTCTTTGTCTTGTTTTACATTAATGGTGATTGTCTAATTTTTAGAATCACTTGCCATTCTTAAAGTGGAAAGAAAAAAGGAATGTCAGAGTCTTCAAGTTTTAGCAGTTGCTATCTTCATTTCAACTAAAGAGTGTTTTAAAATACGCCTACTATATATAAGCTGTTGATAAACAAGATAAAATTCCTGCCCTGAAAACATATGCACCCTGTTAAGAGAAATTTCACCTTGGACATTTTAATTATTTGAGCAAACTATGCTTTAATGTTCAATTTATTACACAATATAAATAAACCAAATTGTGCATAATTTTGTGTATTCCCATTGTGATTGTAGAGCTACACTGTTCAATAGATTAACCACTAGCCACTTGTGGCAGTTAAAATGAATGAAAATTAAATAAAATTAAAAATTAAGTTACACTGGTTCATTTCTAAGTGCTTAGCAGCCACATATGGCTAGTAATTATTAGTATATTTTGTACTGGAAAGCAAAGATACTGAACATTTTCACTGTTGCAGGAAGCTTTGTCCTGTTCTAGAGATCTAGAACATATTTTAATTGTTTGGTCAGGTGATTGGCTTAGTCATTCATCTCATCAGTGATGCAGCCACAGTACCGAGCATTTTTGCTGTGCCAGGTGCTTTGCCAAGTCCCGAATCGTGTCAGAGAATCCCTGCAACAGCCCAGTGCAGGTGAAGAAACTGAAGCTGAGCAAGGTCAAATCACTTGCCCACATCACTTAGCTGAGAAAAGCCTGAGTCAGGATTTGTACCTAAGCCCCTCTGATGCCGTGTGTGCATGTGTGCTCACTCAGCTGTGTCTGACTCGTTGCAACCCCATGCACTGTAGCCCGCCAGGCTCCTCTGTCCTTGGGATTTCCCAGGCAAGAATACTGGAATGGGTTGCTATTTCCTCCTCCAGGGGATCTTCCCAACCCTGGAATCGAACCTGCGTCTGTTGCATCTCTTGCATTGGCAGGAGGATTCTTTACCACTGCGCCACCTGGGAAGCCTCTCTATAAACCTTCATTAAATGCCTGCCATGTGCCAGGTGTTGTGCTAGAGCTAAGTAATAAAGAAAAGTCATGGTTTCTGTCCACATGGACTTTTCAATCTGGTGGAGGAAAGAGATAAGTTAATAGGTGGATTATATAGGATATGATAAGTGCTTTCAGTTGGTAAAGAATCTCTCTGCATTGCAGGAGATCCTGGTTCGATTCCTGGGTTGAGAAGATCCGTGGGGAGAAAGGATAGGCTACCCACTCCAATATTCTTGGGCTTCCCTTATGGCTCAGCTGGTAAAGAATCTGCCTGCCATGTGAGTGACCTGGGTTTGATCCCTGGGTTAGAAAGATCCCCTGGAGAAGGGAAAGGCTACCCACTCCAGTGTTCTGGCCTGGAGAATTCCATAGACTGTATAGACCATGGGGTTGCAAAGAGTCAGACACAATGGAGCGACTTTCACTCACCATGGGAAAAGAAATACAAGAGGCTATGAACAGTATAGAAGGAAAACTGCAGAAGCAATGCTCAAAGTTTACCTCTGAGGAAAGGTCAATAGATACTGGCTTGTATAAGCTGAAGAGAGTGAGTGAAAAGATGATCCTGACAGTGTAAAACACCTAGGATGTAAAACAGCATGGCAAATTGGAGGGACCGAAAGATGTTCACTCTGACTGGGGCCAAATAATCTTTAAGAGCTCATAATTCAGAGTCTTTCTTTTTATGATATGTTTACATTATTTTAAAAAACAGGCTGAAGTTGAACAGTTTTGTGCAAACCTACAAGACCTTCTAGAACTAACACCCAAAAAAGATGTCCTTTTCATTGAAGGGAGCTAGAATGCAAAAGTAGGAAGTTAAGAAATATCTGGAGTAACAGACAAATTTGGCCTTAGAGTACAGAATGAAGCAGAGCAAAGGCTAATAGAGTTTTGCCAAGAGAAGGCACTGGTCATAGCAAACACCCTATTTCAATAGCACAAGAGAAGACTCTACACATGAACATTACCAGATGGTCAATACCAAAATCAGATTGATTATATTCTTTGCAGCCAAAGACGGAGAAGCTTTATAAAAACAAGACTGGAAGCTGACTGTGGCTCAGTTCATGAACTTGTTATTGCCAAATTCAGACTAAATTGAAGAAAGTAGGGGAAACCACTAGACCATTCAGGTATGACCTAAATCAAATACCTTATAATTATACAGTGGAAGTGACAAATAGATTCAAGGGATTAGATCTGATAGACAGAGTGCCTGAAGAACTATGGATGGAGGTTTGTGACATTTTACAGGAGGCAGTGATCAAGACCATCCCCAAGAAAAAGAAATTCAAAAAGGCAAAATGGTTGTCTGAGTAGGCCTTACAAATAGCTATGAAAAGAAGAGAAGTGAAAGGCAAAGGAGAAAAGGAAAGATATACCCATTTGAATGCAGAGTTCCAAAGAATAGCAAGGGGAGATGAGAAAGCCTTCCTTAGTGATCAGCGCGAAAAAATAGAGGAAAACAATAGAATGGGAAAGACTAGAGATCTCTTCAATAAAATGAGAGATACCAAGGGAACATTTCATGGAAAGATGGGCACAATAAAGGACAGAAATGGTATGGACCTAACAGAAGCAGAAGATATTAAGAAGTAGCAAGAATACACAGAAGAACTGTACAAAAAAGATCTTCCTGACCCAGATAATCATGATGGTGTGATCACTCACCTAGAGACAGACATCCTGGAATGTGAAGTCGAGTGGGCCTTAGGAAGCATCGCTACGAACAAAGCTAGTGAAGGTGATAGCATTCCAGTTGAGCTATTTCAAATCCTGAAAGATGATGCTATTAAAGTGCTGCACTCAATATGCCAGCAAATTTGGAAAGCTCAGCAGTGGTCACAGGACTGGAAAAGGTCAGTTTTCATTCCAATCCCAAAGAAAGGCAATGCCACAGAATATTCAAAC
>SJYV01015922.1:278717-354313 GCA_006410875.1 Neotragus pygmaeus | reverse complement strand
AAAATTCTCCAAGCCAGGCTTCAACAGTACATGAACCTTGAACTTCCAGTTGTTCAACTTGGATTTAGAAAAGGCAGAAGAACCTGAGGTCAAATTGCCAACATCTGTTGGATCACCAAAAAAGCGAGAGAGTTCCATAAAAACATTTACTTCTACTTTATTGACTACAGCTAAGCTTTTGTGTGGATCACAGCAAACTGTGGAAAATTCTGAAAGAGATGGGAATACCAGACCACCTGACATGCCTCCTGAGAAATCTGTATGCAGATCAATAACCAACAGTTAGAACTGGATATGGAACAACAGCCTGGTTCCAAATCGGGAAAGGAGTACGTCAAAGCTGTATTTTGTCACCCTGCTTATTTAACTTATATGCAGAGTACATTATATGAAATGCCCGGCTGTATGAAGCACAAGCTGGAATTAAGATAGCTGGGAGAAATATCAACAACCTCAGAAATTCAGATGACACCACCCTTGTGGCAGAAAGTGAAGAACTGAAGAGCTTCTTGATGAAAGTGAAAGAGGAGAGGGAAAAAGTTGGCTTAAAGCTCAACATTCAGAAAACTGGCCCCATCACTTCATGGTTAATAGATGGAGAAACAATGGAAACAGTGACAGCCTTTATTTTTTTGGGCTCCAAAATCACTGCAGATGGTGATTGCAGCTATGAAATTTTTTAAAAGACTCTCGCTCCTTGGAAGAAAAGTTATGACCAACCTATACAGCATATTAAAAAGCAGAGACATTACTTTGCCAACAAAGGTCATCTAGTCAAGGCTGTGGTTTTTCCAGTGGTCATGTATGGATGTGAGTTGTGAAGCTCTGTGCTTTTGAGCTTTCTGTGAAGAAAGCAGAGCACCAAAGAATTGATGCTTTTGAACCGTGGTGTTGGAGAAGACTCTTGAGAGTCCCTTGGACTGCAAGGAAATACAACCACTCCATCCTAAAGGAAATCAGTCCTGAATCATTGGAAGGAGTGATGCTAAAGCTGAAACTCCAGTACTTTGGCCACCTGATGCAAAGAACTAACTCATTGGAAAAGACCCTGGTTCTGGGAAAGATTGAAGGCGGGAGGAGAAAGGGAAGACAGAGGATGAGATGGTTAGATGGTATCACTGACTCCATGGACATGAGTTTGAATAGGCTCTGGGAATTGGTGATGGACACGGAAGCCTGGCGTGCTGCAGTCCATGAGGTTGCCAAGTTGGACACGACTGAGCGACTGAACTGAACTGAACTGAAAAAATAGGCTCCTTCGTTTTCTAAAAAGAAAAAAAAGGTCCCTGGGTCTCTCCCACTGTTTGGGGAGCTTCTTATACCTATCTTACCTTTGTAGATCCTGCAGTTACAGGAAGACAAGAGGTAAAAAGAAATTGTAGAAAAGAAGGAAGAAAGAAAGATGGCCAGAACAAGCTGCAGAGAAATAGGACAGGTGATATTTCATGGGGAATGTCAGTGCCATTTATAATTCTCAGATTCCGTGTCTCTCATCAAAAGTTCAGATCAACCATTTCAAAAGGTCATGTCTTTGTATCATGAAATGTGTTTATGTGAGAATATTTTTGATAAGGTATCTAAAAACTGAACTGCTCTAGTGATTCATTTAATTAGAAATCATAATAAAATTTTCTTTATTCTATCATCATGTCTGTGCACTTACAGTATATTCTGCCTGGAAGAAATTTAAATGCTATTATTTTATTTTTATAGGGCAATACATAGTCACTGTAAGGCTGTAAGATTGAAACATGAGGAGTCAGAGATGGATTAGTCAGGACACAGTGAATTGTATCTTTACTCACCAATTCCAGAGATTATTCCATGTAATATACAAAATACATTACACGTAGTAAATCTCTCACATTTAGTAAATATTTAGTCGTTGTTGATTTATTTTTGCCTTGGCAGCCATCACGTCTCTGTTCTGCATTGTGAAAGTCTGTTTATATGTCTGTGTCGACATCATCTGCGCTAGGATGGAGGCTTCTGGAAGGCAGGGATGATGTCTATTTGCTTTGCATAATGCTTAGCATATAGCTCTGTACATGGAGCTTAATTTTTGTTTGATGATGATGATTTTCTTTATGTATTTCTTTTCTTTCCTGTCTTCAGATTGGCCCTATCTTCTGATAACAGTGAATCCAGTAGAACACAGAGATGAAATTAACTGTTGAATGCCTACTCAGGCTGGGCAGCCCAATGTCTCTTGCAGCTATATGAGGTTTTACACCACCACAAAGAGGCACTGTCTTGTAAAAAAATGAAAAATACAGAGAAGCCACCCACGTTGGTTTTCATGAAGGAAAAATTTGGGTGTCTAGTTTTACCACCAGTGCTTGTAAAATAAACTTGGTTGAAATCAAGGGTGAATACAGTAAACAGAAAATTCAGATAAAAGCTAAGTGGGAAAAAAAAAATCCTCTGTTTCCATCCCTATTCTTTTTGGGGATGGGGTTCTGGAATAGTGTTGAGGATTCAATGTAAGTTTGATCAAATGGAGCTGGAGCCAAGTGAATAAGAACTCAGTATTTTTTGAAGATCTCCCAACTCTTTGTTTTAGTAAAAACAAATTTTATTACTGTATCCTCCTTCAGATTATCCATCGTTTAAAACTTGCATCACTAAATTATATATCTGGGTACCAAAGTCATTGTGTGGACACAATTATTAAGTTTAGTTTTGTTAGAATATTCCAAACACTAAAAGAAACATCCTAGACTCTTAAGGTACCTTTAAACATTTCCTTAACATCTTTCTTCTCCTTTACCTTGTCTTTTCTACTCTTTCTCTAGATTTATCATGAATTTTTCTATTGTATTTCAGAGCACTTTTAGGGGTTACTTGTTACAACTTTTATTATGGTCAGCTTTTTATGTAACCCTTTTTGTATTATCCTATTATAAGTGACATTTCTCTTATATGATTTCTACATTCTTCATTTTTATTTTTTATACTATATCTTATTGAGGTCTGTATATGTAACATAACAAATCTTATTATAAGGGGAATCAATATTCAGTTCGGTTCAGTTCAGTCTCTCAGTCGTGTCCGACTCTTTGCAACCCATGAATCACAGCACACCAGGCCTCCCTGTCCATCACCAACTCCCGGAGTTCACTCANGATGGGCAGGAGAGACAATTTTATCTTAACCTATTTCACATGTAGACTAATTTGTCAATGTGAGGAAGTGCCCTTAATTTGTAGTGTATTTATTTTTTTCCTCTTGAAGAAAGATCTGCAGGGCAGGCATTTATTGAACTCCTAAGTTCCAGAAGTTAGGAAAGTGAGTAGGATTTTGGTGAGGAAGAAAGCATTTACTTGTCAAAGATTTGGAATTTATTGTGGTTGCTGAGATTAAAATAAAACTAAAACTTGACTTGGCAGAGGATTAAAAAGAAAGCAGCTCCAGCGTGTGTGCACATCATGGAGAAGAAGCCATTCTTCCTGCAGGCGGCCACGGGGGAAGGGAGTATTGTTTCTTTGTGTTGCCGGAGTTGATTTATTGAGTTATGATTTCAGCATGCGTAGGAGGCAAACCCCAGAAAACTTTGCCCAACATTAACCGGAACAAATTTTTTTTTTTCCCCCCTATATCCCCCTTAAGGTTTTCCAAATAAAACAGCAGTGTTTGTTTGTTTTTGTCTTTTCAGACTGTTTAGATGGCTGTGATTCTGTTTGACTGTTGGGTGTGGCAGGTTTTAGAATCTTAAGTGGTACTACAGGTTCTTGAACAAGAAAGAGAATTAAAGGTGAGGTGACTTGATTATTGGAATGTGTAGAATGTAAAGTCTGAGAGGTATTATGGTCTGCCGCAGGCTGCTCTTAGTAATAGGCCTTCTTGTTAAAAGCCCTATTATTATTGGAAATTTATTTTGGAAACGACCATAGACGAAATTTGACAAGAAAGTAAAACAAACCACCTTGTCTCGTATTTCCTTTCCACACAGGCACTTTGAAGAGCTATCTTGAATATTGTCAAGCCTCAATTATCCTGGGATAGGTTAGCATTAGCATCATCCTCACATCCTCACATCCTCACAAACTTACACACACATGGTGGTGCGCTATATGCAACAGCACAGAGACAGTTGGCAAACAAGATCCTTATCCTTTTGGAGCTTGCTGAAAGTTGATAGCTTCGTATGTAGTTCACCAAATCCCCGTCTCATTTTCCCACACGCTGTCTCTGAAGCCTCCTCTCTTCCCCTGTGTTCTCTCTTCGTTAATAGCTCTCCATCCTCTCAGCTGGAAGCTTCACATCCATCTTGAGTCCTTATGTTCTCTTAGGTTTCCCAGCCAACTGATCCACAAGTCCTGTCTCTTCTGTCCTCCAGAATTGCTTTTGAATATGTTTCCTTTCCTCCATTCTCATAGCCATAGGCCTTGTTTAGGCCCTTTTCATCTTTCAGTTCTTAGGAGAGATGCTTGTCTGCTTCCAGGCTTTCCGTTTTACAATCCATCCTCCATACTGCTGTCAAACCTTTCTTTAAAGACGGATCCAATCATATCTTCTTCTGACTTAAAAACCGTTGATGGGCCCCCATTGCCTTCAAGGGGATAAAGTCTAAACTCCTTAGATAGTCAGGCAAGGGTTTCATAGTCTGGCCCCAATCTGCTTATTCTCGCCTCATTTTCTGCCACGTTTCCGTCTCCCTCCAGCTCTTGTTCCACCAGCTTCCTCATGGTTTCCTGAGCTCACCCTCTCCTCGTACTTTTGATCATACTGTTCCTTGCTCTCTACTCACAGAATGCTTTTTCTTGATTGCCATGATCCCCAAGCTCAAGCCTGGTTACCTCCCCACCAAAACCAGAAAATGATGACTATTTTCAGCTTGGTGTCTGTCCTTCGAAGCAAGCCTTTTTATATGCGTTGACTTAGAGGTAGATGTAGGAGTGGATAAATAGGCTTATGAAAGACACATAGTGTTTTGTATGTGGGTGTTTGTGTGTGCTTTTCCCACAAAAACAGTATTGTATGTATTGCCTCTCATTGGTCAAACTTCCTTCCTGGATTCTACAATTGATACTGGAGATCTTTTCATATTATCACATACAGATGATGATTTATAACGTTTTTTTCAGCTCCTCCCACATGGTATCACCTTTAAGACTAGCTTTACTTTTCCTCTTTTCCTGTATTCTCATATGTACAATTAGAAGGTAAAGAGAAAACAGTTATAGCGAGCAAGTATAGATTCTGATGCCAATTAAATAAGGAAGAAGCTTGCAATTGCTGGCTGGGGGAAGGAATGTTTTCCTTAAAAATTAGACTGTCTTAGAAACACTTGGACACAGTTCAAAGGATATCACTGACATTAACACCCTCTCCCCTCCCCTTCCCCTACCGCATTTCCCCAACTGTTGCTGGAAACTAAATGTAACCAGGGCTCTTTGTGTTATGCGTACATCTGGTTTTCCCTTTTCCATATGCTCAGGCCCTCCCTCCTCAATTGCTTCTGTTTAGCACTTACTTTAAATTCCCAAATTAATCCAAGAAGCAAATTTGAAACCTGTAAATTGAGGGGGTTTGGTGATTTTTTTAGGCCTTGTAGAGCTCTGAAAAGCGAAAGTGAAAGTCGCTCAGTCGTGTCCACCTCTTTGCGAGTATACAGTCCATGGACTTCTCCAGGCCAGAATTCTGGAGTGGGTAGTCATTTACTTTTCCACAGGGTCTTCTCAACCCAGGGATCAAACCAAGGTCTCCCCCACTGCAGGCGGATTCTTTACCAGCTGAGACACTAGGGAAGCTCTTTAGAGTTCTAGGATTCTTTTAAATAGTAGACAGTTTTATTTCAGAGAATTTATTCTAATAAAATGTTTAAGTTGTTTGTTTAAATTGTAGTTAAGGGCCCAAGAGTGGCCTCTTGTCTAACATTCTGAAACGAATTGTCGGAGGAGACACACGTGCAAGAGGCTTTATTGGGAAAGGGTGCCCAGGCAGAGAGCAGGAGGGTAAGGGAGCCTTGGAGGACTACTTGCAGTCTCAGGTTTTCTGGTGATGGGGTTAATTTCCTGGTTGTCTTTGCTTGCTCAGGGTCCTTCCTGATGGCTCACACATTGCTCAGCCAAGTTGGATGCCAATGAGAAGGATTCTGGGAAGGGGTAGGACACATGGGGTCTCCTTTTGACCTTTCCTGAATTCTTCAGGTTGCTGGTGGCTTGTTTTGTGTTCCTTGCCAGGACCTCCTGTTGTAAAATAACTCATGCAAATGGTTACCATGGTGCTTGGCCAGGGTGAGTGGTTTCAATCAGTTTCCTCTAACATTAGGCTAAGAAAAAGTTTTCTATGTTAGAAATAAAAATACTGAAAACTAATATAAAAGTAAAGGTTTGTGACATTGTAGGATCTGATCTGATCGATACAATTCTTTCCAGCTCTAAAGTTCGAAGACATTTACTGCCTTTGACAAATAATTAGTGACACACCTTTCAGGTTTTTGTTGTTGTTGTTGTTACATATTTGTTGAAGTATTCTCCATGAGTTCTGTCCTTTAGATAACCTTGGAATAGAAAGTCATATATAAAATTTGCCACTTTATTTGAATTCTAATCCTTTTTGTGGAGTTATTATGTCAAGTTCTGTTTCTGAATTCCATTTCTCACTTTCTTGTGATTGGTCGTTTTTTATGATAAAAACCTGTTAAAAAAAACTGTTAACCTCCTTGAAAAATATCTGTTGTTCTTTCAGTTGATATAAACACCAGTAAACTTCACCTTTAAAGAAAAAAAGCAATCGTAGTCGAAAGGAGATATATATTTGAGGAAAGAGTGTAAGGAAATGCATACTTTTCTCATTGTACTTCTTCCCAAATTTTTGTCATCCCAGGGGGTGTGAGAATTCTTTCAAAGCTTCAGGTCTGACTGGTGAACAGAACTGACAGTTGATCGTGTGAAGTCCAGTGGTGTTTTGCTGTGTAGTTTCTGCATCTGGAGACGATTCTGTTATGTTAAAAATTAAGATTACAATTTTTAAAGTATATATTTCACAATCAGAATATTTATAAACACATATGAAACTTGTTCTACATGTAACTTATGCTGAAGTGGAATGGTAATGTTTATAACTCAGTAGGTAAACTACTCTGGAATGTTTCAGACCTGTCTCAGCTGACATTTTCAACTAATAACATAAGAGTTTGTTACCTTATTCAGCAGTTTCATATGCATTTAAAAAGATAGCTGATGTCTAGTTAGTTCCAAATTTAAGTTTGCTATACTTATGCCACTAGAACATGCTTTTTTTTTTTTTCTGTTTGTAGACATAGTAGTATTGGTCTTGGAATATGGATTTGCAGGCTAAAAAAAAAAGATTACTTTATTTGATTCTTCTTGAGCTTTAGAATTCAAATTGGTCAAGTAACCAAGAAGCACAGTTAGGATACTGTTGACATGCTTCATATTTCTGTTGCTTTTTCTTTCTTTGTCTGCAAACTTATACTGAACTGTGCTTTTGTATTTAAAAACAAATTACTATTAAAATAAAGGTTAAAAGCATTAAAGAAAACTTGGAAAATGGAGAGAGGAAAATGAACTATAATAATTAGAGTCTGAGGTGAGTCTAGTCAAGGCTATGGTTTTTCCAGTGGTCATGTATGGATGTGAGAGTTGGACTGTGAAGAAGGNGTACTGGCAAGAATATATATAGAGAGAAAGAGAGTGAGAGAGAGACAGAGAGAGCAGACAGACAGAGACAGATAAAGAGAGAGCATGCCATGTTTTCTTATTGTCTGTAAGAGTTTCCAAATTATTTTCTAAAAACTTATTAGAATCCTGTAGTAGATAATTTTCAGAAGCATGATATTTTTGAAGTCTTTATTATTAAGTTTCTTGTCTTTTGTTCTTTAATGGCTTTACATGTGCCTCCTATTTTTTCCTTCATTCATTTCCAAATAAGAAGTGATTCCCTCTAGAATTAGTGTTTCCCAAAACAAAGATCAGAAGCTACTTCCCCTTTGTGCATGTCTGTGCTAAGTCACTTCAGTCATGTGTAACTCTTTCCAACCCTGTGGACCATAGCCCACCAGGCTCCTCTGTCCATGGGATTCTCCAGGCAAGAATACTGGTTGTCATGCCCTTCTCCAGGGGATCTTCTGGCCCCAAGGACTGAACCCATGACACCTACATCTCCTGCATTGGCAGGCAGGTTCTTTACCACTAGTGCTGCCTGGAAAGCAGTTTGAACTGCTCTATTTCCGGGAAAAAGCATGTATAGGTCACTAGTTGGGTTTCTTCATTCAGATTCACTGACCTTGTAATAATCATGAATTGCACTTTTTAAGAACTGTTTATTTTTCCTTTTTTTAATGCCTTAGTATTTTAGTAAGAATTTGNGGAAAGCAGTTTGAACTGCTCTATTTCCGGGAAAAAGCATGTATAGGTCACTAGTTGGGTTTCTTCATTCAGATTCACTGACCTTGTAATAATCATGAATTGCACTTTTTAAGAACTGTTTATTTTTCCTTTTTTTAATGCCTTAGTATTTTAGTAAGAATTTGGCAGAGATCTTTCCGTGTCCTATCTTTTTGCCTTTTCATACTGTTCCTGGGGTTCTCAAGGCAAGAATACTGAAGTGGTTTGCCATTCCCTTCTTCAGTGGACCACATTCTGTCAGACCTCTCCACCATGACCCGTGCATTTTGGGTAGCTTAGTTTCTTTGAGTTAGACAAGCTGTGGTCCGTGTGATCAGATTGGCTAGTTGTCTATGATTGTGTTTTCAGTCTGTCTGCCCTCTGATGCCCTCTCTCAGCACCTACCATCTTACTTGGATTTCTCTTATCTTGGGCAGGGAGTATCTCTTCATGGCTACTCCAGCAAAGTGAAGCTGCTGCCCCCGACCTTGGACGTGGGGTAGCTTAACATTCAGAAAACTAAGATCATGGCATCCAATCCCATCACTTCATGGCAAATAGATGGGGAAACAATGGCTGACTTTATTTTAGGGGGCCCCAAAATCACTGCAGATTGTGACTGCAGCCATGAAATTAAAAGATGCTTACCCCTTGGGAGAAAAATTATGACCAACCTAGACAGCATATTAAAAAGCAGACGTTACTTTGCCAACAAGGTCCATCTAGTCAAGGCTATGGTTTTTCCAGTAGTCATGTATAGATGTGAGAGTTGGACATAAAGAAAGCTGAGAGCTGAAGAATTGATGCTTTTGAACTGTGGTGTTGGAGAAGACTCTTGAGAGTAGCTTGGACTGCAAGGAGATCCAACCAGTCCATCCTAAAGGAAATCAGTCCTGGGTGTTCATTGGAAGGACTGATGTTGAAGCTGAAACTCCAATATTTTGGCCACCTGATCCAAAGAGCTGACTCATTTGAAAATTCCCTGATTTTGGGAAAGATTGAAGGCAGGAGGAGAAAGGGACGACAGAGGATGAGATGGTTAGATGGCATCACCAACTCAATGCACATGAGTTTGGGTAAACTCCGGGAGTTGGTGATGGATAGGGAGGCCTGGTGTGCTGCAGTTCGTTGGATCATAAAGAGTCGGACACGACTGAGTGACTGAACTGAACTAAACTGCACTGGCAGAGGTACTTTCAAGAGTTTTATAACAATATAACATTTTGAACAAAAAGTGTGAACTGGAACTGTTAAATGGTTCTTTCCAAATTCTCCCACACTTTATAGATTAAAATGTGGGACTTCACTTTCCCCTTCTCCAAAGAATTCTGAGGAAAAAGAGTGGATACTTTAAAATGTATGCTGTTAATAAATTTGTAAAAAGGATTAAGAAATACAAAAGAGAAGTGTCAAATGAGATCATCTCATTCTGACTTGCTTCCTATAAGTATATGAAATCAATTCAGTGGCTTTTTCCATTTGCAAATTCATTGGGTTACTTGCAATGACATTCTGCTTCTCACATTCCACTGTAGCAAGAACAAAGGACAAAATGATGACAGCTGTCACAGCTGTCTCAACTGGCATACTTATAGTTTATAACTTTTGATTATTTCAATTCAATTCAATTTTGCCCATTCTTCTTGCTAGATAAGTAGAGGGCCTACTAAACAAACATACTAATTTGAGTTATATCTGCCTTTGTTGAAGAATACATTTAAGGAACCAACATTTCAGAGTTCAAAGGATTTGGTAGAAAAAAATTCAATATGTAACACTAAAAATATAGATATTACATTTGTGTAGTGGATTGAAAATAACATTGGGCTTTTAGTCTTAGGTCTACTCTACTCAGGGTTCCCAGGTAGCTTGTGTGCTTAGTCACTCAGTACTGTCCAAATCTTTGTGACCTCATGGACTGTATCCCACCAGGCTCCCCTGTCCATGGAGATTTTCCAGGCAAGAATACTAAAGTGGGTTGCCATGCCCTCCTCCAGGAGATCTTCCCAACCCAGGGATCAAAACCAGGTCTCCCACACTGCAGGTGGACTCATTACCCTCTGAGCCACTAGGGACTTAGTGGCTTAGTGATAAAGAATTTGCCTGCCACTGTAGGAGATGGGAGTTCAATCCTTGGGTAGGGAAGATCCCCTGGAGGAGAAAACGGCAACCCACTCCAGTATCCTTGCCTGGGAAATCCCATGGCAGAGGAACCTGATGGGCCACAAAGAATTGGACACAACTAAGCAAATGAACAAACACAAAAACACTCCTCTGCTTGAAGTCTTGGCCTTGGGTGAATTGTCTACTCCCTCTGAGCTTCAGTTTGCTCATCTACAAAAGAAGGTTTGGAGTAGGCAGTCACTAAAGGAAGTGCCTTTGCAATGCTGGCAGCAGATGTTTCTGTGAAATACTTCATTTTAGTGTGCAAAGATACAGGTAGTTTAGAAATAATTGGATTTTATCCCTGGCTAATTGTGCAGTTACATGTGAGAGAATCTTAAGGAGACTAAGAGACTTTTTCATTTCCATTTTTTCATATTCTTAGGGAGGATTTGGCTCATAACCCACCAAGACATTAAGAAAATGACCCTATTCATTTTGTCTATGCCATGAACTTTTAAATAATGATTACTTTCCACAGTTTCATTATGTTGCTAGATGATGTACATTCAATTGCATATTAACTCTTTCTGTCCATGTAATAATTTTCTCTGTAACATTTCTGAACCATATTATGTGTACTTATGGAATAATAAAATTATCACATATTACTTTTATCACATAAGTTTTGTAAATATGCTTCTTTCAGTGGAAATTCTTCCACAAAGGTTTTTTTAATGAGCTAAATGCAATTCTTATTTTTAAATCTGCAAAAGCTATTTTATGTAATATATATAGTTCATTCTCATTGCCCAGGATTTCAAAAGAAAGAGCACCACAATGGGGTAACTCCTGTGCTGTGAGGCATTGGGCAGTGAGAAACAAAAGATAAATTTCTTCCTAATAGACACAGAAAATGAAATGCTTTCTATTCTGTGTGACTTTAGAAAGTGCGCTGCATTTTGAAGGTTAAGAGCAAAATCAGTTTTGCAACCCAGTGATAGTTCAATTTATATTTCTAGGCCCTAATTTGATTCATTTTCAAGTTATTCCGATAAGGCAGTTATAAAATAAAATATGTTCCATCAGTCATAGTTCCTCTATGTTAACAACTCAGATATTTTATCATTTGAGCTGCTTTGTCCTTTAGCAACTGATTTCCAGTATCCATATGCCTATTAGACATCCCTAAAGAGTGTCATTTATTCATATTTGTATATCATGTTGTAGTTTTTGTTCAATCACTAACTCATATCTGCCTTTTTCTACCCCATGGATTCCAGACTTCCCTGTCCTACACTATCTCCTGGAGCTTGCTCAAACTCATATCCATTGAATAGGTGATGCCATCCAATCATCCTGTCCTCTATGGCCCCCTTCTCTTTCTGCCTTCGATCTTTCCCAACATCAGGGTTTTTTTCCCAACGAGTCAGCTCTTTGCATCAGGTGGCCAAAGTATTGGAGCATCAGCTCCAACATCAGCCCTTCCAGTGAATACTCAGGGTTGATTTCCTTTAGGATTGACTGGTTTGATCTGCTTGCAGTCCAAGGAACTCTCAAAGAGTCTTCTCCAACACCAAGGTTCAAAAGCATCAATTCTTTGGCACTCAGCCTTCTTTATGGTCCACCTTTCACATCTGTACATGTCTATTGGAAAAACTATAGCTTTGACTATACAGATCTTTGTCAACAAAATGACGTCTTTGCTTTTTTAATACACTGCCAGGTTTGTCACACCTTTCTTTCCAAGGAGGAAGTGTCTTTGAATATCATGGCTGCAGTTACCATGTGTAGTGATTTGGGAGCCCAGGAAAATAAAATCTGCCATTGCTTACACTTTTTCCCTTCTATTCTCCATGAAGTAATGGGACTGGATACCATGATCTTAGTCTTTTGAATGTTGAGTTTTAAGCCAGGTTTTTCACTCGCCTCTTTCACCTTCATTAAGGGGCTCTTTAGTTTCTCCTCATTTTCTGCCATTAGAGTGGTGTGTGTGTGTGTGTGTGTGTGTGTGTGTGTGCGCGCGCGCGCGGGCGTGTGCATGCATGTGCTAAGTTGCTTCAGTTGTATCTGACTCAATGTGACGCTACAGACTTCAACCTGCCAGGCTCCCCTGTCCATGGGCTTCTCCAGGCAAGAATGATCTAGCTCATGTCTCTTATGTCTAACTTGCATTGGTTAGGCGGATTCTTTACCACTAGCACTGCCTGGGAAGTCCCATTAGAGTGGTACCATCTGCCTATCTGAGGTTTTTGATATTTCACCCTTCAATCTTTATTCCAGCTTGTGAGTCATCCAGCCTGGCATTTTGTATGATATATTCTGCATATAGGTTAAATAAGCAGGGTGACAATTTACAGCCTTGATGTACTTCTTTCCCAATTTTGAACCAGTCCATTGTCCCATGTCCAGTTCTAACTGTTGCTTCTTGACCTGCATACAAGTTTCTCAGGAGACAGATAAGGTGGTCTGGTATTCCTATCTCTTTAAGAATTTTCCACAATTTGCTGTGATCCACGCAGTCAAAGGCTGTAACATAGTCAATGAAGCAGAAGTAGATATTTTTCTGGAATTCCTTTGTTTTCTCTATGATCCAAAAAATGTTGGTAATTTGATCTCTGGTTCCTCTGCCTTTTGTAAACCCAGCTTGGTCTATGGCCATATGCCCTGAACGTGCCTGATCTCATCTAAACACAGCTTGTACATCTGGAATTTCTCAATTCATGTACTGTTGAAGCCTAGCTTATAGGATTTGAGCATTACTTTGCTAGCATGTGAGATGGGCACAGTTGTACAGTAGTTGGAGCATTCTTTGGCATAGCATTTCTTTGGTATTGGAATGAAAACTGAAATATCACCTGTGGGTTCACAAAAACATAGGCAGGAGTCACAGATCCTCCACGGGTTAGTTGCCTAATTTGGGGATGGGTCATTTGACCTCTGTAAGCTTCAGTTTTTCTCTTCCCAACATGAAGAAAGTATGCATTAGTATCTACTGACTTGGACAATATGCAATGATAGAAATGTTGTGCAGAAACAAGTAACACTTTTAAATATATTTAAATTTTATTATATAACAGTACATATATCTATGAGATATATTATTTGTTCCATTTGTAGTTAACACTTGGTATACACATTAATTTTTGGTTCCTTTTCCATAACTTTATGGTCACTTGAGTTCCACAGACCACTTGCTGTAGCAAGGACTTTTAATTGGCTTCTAATACTCATTCTCACTTTCTTATCAAATAACTTTTAATTGGCCACATAACTGCCTGAACAATAATTATATTCCATGGTGTCTCATGCAACTATGAGTGGCCATGCCATAAAGTTATGACTAATGGTATGTAAGCATAAGTAAAATAGGCAACATATGGGAGTGCTGATAAAGGGAAAGCCTGCCTTCTTTATTTATTATCCCTTTTCTGCTGGGTGGAATGCATAAATTACATCTGAATCTGCATCAGCCATTTGGGTCATGAATTGGAAAACTATGTTGAGAAAGTAGAGCAGTCATCTTATGAACCTGGACCACTGATTGTTGAGGACCACCCATACTAGGCTGATCCACCAAGCTGGACCTTTATGTGAAAGACATCGATTTGTAATCTATTGTTACATTTTTCTTTTGTAACAGCTGAATTACATTCTAATGCAGTTAGAAACCACTGAAATAATGTATGTGAAAGAGCTGATCAATGTTAGTGATACTTTATAATTCCCTAGGTCACTTTCTCCCTTTCTTGAGCTAACTCCCCTTGAGTTTGTCCTATAACACTATAATACTTTTGGCTTATGGACTTGTGGGCCTCTACAAAATTGGAAAAATCTCCTTTCCCCTTGGCAACACATTCCCTGCTCTGTTATTTTGACCTTCATGAACAGTTATGCATAGCAGTTCTCTGAGATATCCTCTGAATTCTCTGAAGCTATAATATGCAGTACTTTTTATAAGAAGCACTTTTGATTATTAGCTTCACTGAAAGTAATAGGCAAGCAGATTTGTGGTGCTGTTTCATGTGTATTCAAGATTGCATTGCCACTTTATAATGCTCCTCGTTACTCACAAACTGATTAGATAGTTGAAATCAAATGGAAAAATGACATGATTTATTACCTTTATAGAGTGTATTATAAAAATATAAACAATAAAAATTATTCAGAATTAATAGAACATAAAGTACTATTTTTTTTATCCTAGTGAAATTATAGGTGGAATCGGATCATATCTGGGTAGTAATGCAACATCCTGTTAACTTTCAATTACATTCCTGAACAGTAGCACTCACTCATGCTCACTTGATTTCTCTTTCTCACTGATAGATATTGTAATTAGGAGTTTAGACTAGAAGATAATCCAATCGACTGAATACTAAATGCATTACATGATAATAATTGAATTCTCATATTTTAATATGCATATACAATTTAGAAACTCAAAATCATACTGAATCCAGGAAGTTTAATTACTGTAGAAATACACATATTGGTTGGGCTGTAAACATGAAATATCACCACATCCCCTTACTTTTTTATGCAATGTATTGTTCCCTCAACTTTACTATGTTATCTTTGAGATATTTAATGCTGTTAGCTGTTGCAATGAGATATTAAGAAGTTTTATTCTTTATTAGGATTGAGGGTATGTGCTTACAACCAAATACTTAAAGAACTCTATGTTTAATATTCTGCTCCTAACTGCAACAGTGCATCACTATGGCACCTCCATTAGCTTGTTCAATATTCCAGAGACTGTTGTGCTTGGCAACTGGAGAGCATCAGAAGATACGCTCTATAAAAAACCATCTATTCCTTCAAATATAGAGCANGGGAGGGATTGGGGGCAGGAGGAGAAGGGGACAACAGAGAATGAGATGGCTGGATGGCATCACCAACCTGATGGACATGAGTTTGAGTGAACTCTGGGAGATGGTGATGGACAGGGAGGCCTGGCGTACTGCGATTCATAGGGTCGCAAAGAGTCGGATACGACTGAGCGACTGAACTGAGGTGAGTCTTGAAGAATACATAATACTTAATGTTGGTGTTTAGTCACTAAGTCATGTATGACTCTTTTGCAACCCTTTTGCTGTAGCCTGACAGCTTTTTTCAGCATTCAGAAAACTAAGATCATGGCATCTGGTCTCATCACTAAATGGGAAATAGATGGGGAAACACTGGAAACAGTGTCAGACTTTATTTTGGGGGGCTCCAAAATCACTGTAGATGGTGATTGAAGCCATGAAATTAAAAGATGCTTACTCCTTCGAAGGAAAGTTATGACCAACCTAGATAGCATATTGAAAAGCAGAGACATTACTTTGCCAACAAAGGTCCGTCTAGTCAAGGCTATGGTTTTTCCTGTGGTCATGTATGGATGTGAGAGTTGGACTGTGAAGAAAGCTGAGCGCCGAAAAATTGATGCTTTTGAAGAGTGGTGTTGGAGAAGACTCTTGAGAGTCCCTTGGAGTGCAAGGAGATCCAACCAGTCCATCCTAAAGGAGATCAGTCCTGGGTGTTCTTTGGAAGGACTGATGCTGAAGCTGAAACTCTAGTACTTTGGCCACCTGATGTGAAGAGTTGACTCAGTGGAAAAACTCTGATGCTGGGAAGGATTGAGGGCAGGAAAAGTGGATGACAGAGGATGAGATGACTAGATGGCATCACTGACTCTATGGACATGAGTTTGCGTATACTCTGGGAGTTGGTGATGGATGGGGAGGCCTGGTGTGCTGTGATTCATGGGGTCACAAAGAGTCGGACACGACTGAGCAACTGAACTAAACTGAACTGAACTGACAGGCTCCTCTGTCCACGGAATTTCCCAGGTAAAAATACTGGAGTGGTTTGTCATTTCCTTCTCTGGGGGATCTTCCCGACCCAGGGATTGAACCCGTGACTCCTGGCTTGACAGTTTCTTTACCACTGAACCACCAGGGAAGGCTAGTATTTGATGTATTCCAGATTATCTCTTGGACCATCTGTGTGACTGCTGTGTGTTATATGTTATGCAGATGTGGTCATCCTGCCTTGGTGGAAAGACTTGATAACTACAATATAATCTTTTAAAATTTTTTCTAACTTAAAAAAATTTTTAAATTGATGTATAATTGATTTACAATGCTGTGTTAGTTTCTGGTATATCATAAAGTGATTGTTATACATATATATTCCTTTTTAAGTTCTTTCCCATTGTGGGTTATCACAGATATTGAATATGTGTGCTTGTTTATCTATTTTATATATAGTAGTTTGTATCTTTTGATCCCAAACTCCTAATTTATCCCTCCTCCACCCCTACAATATAATCTTAACATATCTCCATCTATAAAATGATAATAGCTATATAATTTAAGGTCTATTTAATTCAGTGGAGGTAAACCTTTTAATTTTGTGGAAATGACTTTCATTGTGAGTGGATTTAAGATAGAAGATAGCATTGCATATTCACACATTGTTCTACATTTAAGATGGAACCACTAACCACTTTTTTTTTTTGGCATAATGGTGAAGATTAGGCTCCCAAGATAGTTTGAGGGCCTTCTGCATGTTCTAGCTGGCAATAGTCTTAACCATTTTATATCCAGCATCTGGTTTATCCATGGGGCCCTTATAATTAGCCAGTTAGTACTTCTCTGTTTGGGAAGATTTATAGTGTACTTCAGGTTATGTGAGATAGCAGGCAGATGACTAAATAGGTAACTCTTCTTAGTTTAGAAAAAATGTGTATTCCTGATACCAATATTGTTAAAAAATTATTTCCCAAAACTCTTCATTTGACATGATTGATAACTTTACTGTCTGAACAACCTAAGAAGCTTAAGCTTCTTGGGTGTGGTTTTAAAGTCTTAGGAAAGCCTGAGGAGCCTGAGCTTTAGGGGGGTTGACTTGTGTGTTCTGGAGTGTTATGCAAGGAAGAATTATTGGGCCAGGTGCCTTTCATGTCTGTATCTGCCACAGTAAAAAACTGTAGAGGCAAGAGTTTGTCACAATAAAATTTTCATATGTTCTCTTCTCTAGGCAAAATGGCTTTGTAATACAAGCAAGAGTCTAGTTACTTCATAGGTAATCAGTCTCAAAAAGGGAAATTTGTTTTCTGATTGGTTATCAAGTAGATACACACTTCTGTTGCTGTGTTCTGCTTAAACTATAATTAAGAAAATCTTGTTAAATAGGATTTTATGAAATGAAGCCTATTAATTACATCAGACCCTTTGGTTTTATGTGAAACTATTATCATGGCATGAATTGAGAGCTGACTGTGCAACCTACTTATTTGGAAAATTCTTTACCTTGAAATTTTGCTTCAAATCCATGACTTCTAATGGAAAGGGTGTGGTGAGAGGCAACACTAGATTTCTCATTCTCTTTTTCTTAAAAATCCCTCAGTGATCAAATTGCTTTGATTGAGTGGATCTAAAACCAGGGTTTGAGGTTAGATAGTTTCAAGACATTTTGTGAAATACTCTTCTAGGGACAGGATTATGCTAGCTAGACCCATAGAAATAAAAACTTATCAACATAGTGATGACAGTGTAATTAGCCACATCTATCAGCAGTGTATAATCAACCATATCTGAGGCTGCTGAAATGTCCACTGAGGTAAAAATTCTTGCCCTACCCTTGACTCTCAGTAATGACCTTAAGGATTATGAACTCTGTAAGTGGACTTAAATCTAACCTGGGATTTACTTTGTGGTTCCAGGTAAATAGTGTGCAAAGTTAGGAAACTAGATCAAAACAAAACTCACTTTATAACTCGGATAAATTATGATAGAGTGAGAAATTGGCAGTAAGAAGTTTTAGTGAATAGGACTTTCAAAGAAGGTCTGTTGCATTGACTTAAAAAAAAAAACAACTTTGTCTAAACTGTTAAAGAAGATTTTATGTAAATTGTTCATGCTAAATATTTGCATTATATATTCCTGTTTCTTTGTACTTCCCATTTGATGAAGTTTTCAAACTGTGGTTTGCTAGAGGGGGAAAAAAAAAACCAAACCCAAACCACATAGGACAAATTGAATTACAAACCTGGTGTGGTCCTTTAACTCAATTACATCTAATTTGTGTTATTTTAGTCATCCTGGGAGGCAGCTGTTCTGCGTGATTGCCCACAGACAATTTCAGTGTAAGAATTTGTCCTGATTAAGACTCCTTAAGATTAGTAGTAGCCTATTTCTATTGTAAGGGGCAAACTTACAGATTAATTTTGTGTTATCAGGACCATTTTAAAAATTAAAAATATAGTTGGTTTGTTTCTTAAATTGACTTAATAGTAAGCATATAATATTTAAGTGTTAACTTTTTAATAAGTTTACCTCATTTTTTAAAAATTTCTTATGCTTCTAAAGTTTCTCCTGACAATAGCCTCTTAATTACATCTTTTAGGCAGTTATCAATTCTTAAGGCAAGGGAATGTGGAATTTTAGGTTTTTGAAATACCTAAATAAATATTTTGACATTGTAAACCAACATTTGGAATGGTCTTGGAAGAAAGGACAGGAAAGAATATGGATTTAGGATTGTTCAGTGTAATTGAGAGGGAGATTTCAGTTAGAGTTGAGTTAGGATTGAGTCTGAAATGCAGTTGACTTTACAGAAATGAAGAATTTGTAAATTCTTCAGAATTTATAGAAATTGAAACCCAAGTGGCTTATGCAAAAACAGACACAGGAACCACTTACATGAATGGTGTCTAACAATACCAACTTGTCCTTCACTCATCTTTCTGTCTTTTATGATTATTCTTATTTTATTTTCAGGGGATTCATCTTCTGAACAAAATACTCAGTTTAGATCATAGAATATTATTAACTTTGACAGTAAGAGGACACTTAAATGTCTATTATTAGAGGGGAAATCTGCAGAATATACAGATGCAGAAGAGAACATACATGATAGAAAAATCTCAACTAGTTTTCTAAAGTGGGCAAATGGGGCAGTGCTAGGATGGGATTACTGTGAAGAGATGCTGTCCAACAGAGACAAACATGGAAGAAAAATCTTAATTCCTCAGAAATGATATATGAATATATTTGGAAAGACGTCTTCCTACTATATCTAGTAATTTTCAGTCAGCAACTGAACATTGGTTGTGGGTTAGATGTTGTTTTAGGTACTGAGACTTCACAGATCACTAAGCTATAGGTCCCTACTTCGGAGGAATTCACGTGTAGAAAGGATGGCAAATATGTAAATAATAATTTATAGGGAATTCCCTGGCATCCAGTGGTTAGGACTCCATGCTTTTAATGCATGGGCATGGATTCAATCCTTGGTTGGGAAACTAAGCCACTTGGCACGGCCAAAAAAATATATAATACTTTATGGCACCAAATGGTAGGTAATGTGATAGAGGTTTGAATAACTTCAAAGCTTATATTTTGTTAAGTCAAAATATAAGACTAAAGTTAGGATTTAGATCAAAATGGAAGTGTATTCCAAAAAATACTACTTTATATGAGAGGCATCAGTTACTAATTGACCCATAGATTTAGGAATATAAATTAAGTTTGTGGTGTCTTAGCAGCTGCCTGTACTACTTTCCTGTCGTTCTCTTCATAAGGAAGAAACTAACAATTTGATCACTTTTTATTCTGAGCATTTTCTTGCATATTATCTGCTTTTAATTAGTTGTGAACTATACCAAGTTCAGTAACATTAAAAAATTTTTTTCATCATCCTATATTCTTTTATTTCTGACCCTATCCACATATTTACTACTTGAAACTCTTACCACCCCTTGGTTTTCAGTGGTAGTATTTTGATTTTCCTCCTGCCTTTCTAACTTTACTTGGTGTCCCTTTTGCTGGCTTCATTTCTAGATTAGTTATCTATTGTTGTAACAAATTATCCTAAAATTTAGTGGCTTAAAGCAATGAATGTTCATTATCTGTTTCTGTGAACCAGTAATAACACAGGCACATAATAAATATTCAGACATTCAACAAATATTGTTGAATGTTTCATAAATGAATGCTGTTATTCTAGTTGATGTTCTCATCATTTCACACCTAGTTAACTCCACCTACTTCTTTACTGGCTTTCAGTCTTTACCCCCATGTTGCTGTTAAACCAACATTTGTAAAGAATTTCATGATGCTGCTTCTCTGATCTGTAACCAATTGTTACTCTCATTGGACTAACTTTTAAGTTTGTATTGGTCTTCTTGGCATTCAAAGTATTCCATATAGGAGCCTCCCCCTATTTATTTAGCTATTTTTCTCAACAAACACCTACTTTATCTACTTATTTATTTTTATTGGAATATAGTTGCTTTATAATCCTGTGTTAGTTTCTGTTGTACAGCAAAGTGAATAAGCTATGCATATGCATATATCCCCTTTATTGGGGATTTCCATTTAGGTTACTATAGAGCACTGAGTCGGAGAAGGCAATGGCACCCCACTCCAGTACTCTTGCCTGGAAAATCCCATTGACAGAGGAGCCTGGTAGGATGCAATCCATGGGGTCGCTGAGAGTTAGACATGACTCAGTGACTTCACTTTCACTTTTCACTTTCATGCATTGGAAAAGGAAATGGCAACCCACTCCAGTGTTCTTGCTTGGAGAATCCCAGGGACAGCGGAGCCTGGTGGGCTGCTGTCTATGGGGTTGCACAGAGTCAGACACGACTGAAGCGACTTAGCAGCAGTAGCAGCAGCAGCAGAGCATTGAGTAGAGTTCTCATTAGTTCCATCAGACAATAGGTTCTCACTAGTTACCTATTTTATGCAGAGTACTGTATATGTCAGTCCCAGTCTCCCAGTTCCTCCCCCTGACCCTGTATCCATACATCTGCTCTCTACATCTGTGTCTCTGTTTCTGCTTTGCAAATAGGTGCATCCATGTCATTTTTCTAGATTCCACCAGTAAGCCATATTATCTGATACTTGGTTTTCTTTTTCTCACTTTACTCTATATGACAGTCTCTGGATCTATCCATGTCTCTGCAAATTTTATTCCTTTGAATGGCTGAGTAATATTCCGTTGTTAATTCGTACCACATCTTCTTTATCTTGTCCTCTGTTGATGGACATTTAGGTTGCTTCCATGTCCTGGCTATTGAAATAGTGTTGCTATGAATATTGGCTTGCATGTATCTTTTTGATTTATAGTTTTCTTCTGGTACATGACCAGGAGTGGGATTGCTGGTCTATGGTACTTCTAGTTTTAGTTTCTTAGGGAACCTCCATATGGTTCTCCATAGTGGGTGTATCAGTTTACATTCCTACCAACAGTGTAAGAGAGTTTCCTTTTCTCCACACCCTCTCCAGCATTTACTCTTTGTAGATTTTTTTGATAATGGCCGTTCTGATGGGTGTCAGGTGATACCATATTGTAGTTTTGATTTGCATTTCTCTAATAATTAGTGATGTTGAGCACCTTTTCATATGTTTGTTGGCCATCTGCATGTCTTCTTTGGAAAAATGTCAATTTAGGTTTTCTGCCCATTTTTTGATTGGGTTGTTTGTTATTTTGATATTAAGCTGCATGAGCTATGTATATATTTTGGAGATTAATCCGTTGTCAGTTGCTTTGACAAACACCTTCTTTAGTTAAACTGGTTGTTTATCAACCCCCAGCTCCATTCCTAATACTATGTTTGATTTTCCTTTTTTTATTGCCTTTATTACTGATTTTCTCCTAAATTTTATTCTCTGTCTAATTATGTTCCTTCCACTTTTTCAGTAGTCACTTTGGACTTTTTCTGGCCCATTCTAGTTTTTAATATTTGAATTTTCTTTAAGTAATGCTCTGGCCTGGAGAATTCCATGGACAGAGGAGCCTGGCAGGTTACAGTCCATGACGTCGCAAAGAGTTTGATACGACTGAGTAACTTTCAGTCACACACTCACACTCACACTCACACACACACCCACCAAACAGTATAGTTCTTTATCTTTAGTTTATTTCTCTTCCCAACTAGAATCCCAATTATCTGAGAGCAAAATTCTTTCACTGCTTTTATCTCTAGTGTACTGAGTCTGTAAGTATCAATGTGCATGCATGCATAGTCACTTCAGTCGTGTCTGACTCACATGTTGCTTGATTGAGAATTAGAAAACTCAGGTCACCTGTGAAAATGCTGCTGAATGAATCTTAACTCCCAGAGCCATAAGTGAAGATGAGCTGGGACTTTAGGACAGTTTGGAACTACATTTCATCATTTTCATGAAGCAGTGAGGTATGAAGTGATTAATTTGAAAAATGTTCCCTCTGGCCAGCAATCAAAACTGGCTTTTAGCCTTGAATTATCAAAGCAAAAGTTTCACAGTTGCCTGAAGCAAAACAGGTATTAAGTAGCAAGCAGTTCAAGGCCTCTGATCCCTGCTTCAGCTATCTGCCTGGCCAAGCCCCTTGGCATAGATAAGTCAAGGAATTTACTTTTATCTTCTTTTTCTTGAAAGTTTTCCTGAGTTTGATTCACAAAGAAAGGGTAATAATCGAAATTTTGTGAGCATCTTCTCATTCTCCTAAAAAAGTTAAAGTTAGATAATAATATTAATCAAAATATAAGAACACATATAGCTTGAAAACATCATTGGGGCTAATTGTGTTCCTTAATCCTCAGTATAATTTTGCACTAGCCCTGGAGAATGAGGCGTGAGAGCCAGTGGGAAGTAAAACTCCAGTTCTTTTGGTAGCTTTAAGTTTAGTTTTGTGTTTTTGCTAAGATAGGATTCTCTTAATATTCCCTTGTATGCCTTTATTTTTTTTTTATTTCCTTCTTTCTCTCCCTTTCTGTTCCTCTTTGTTACTTCCCCCCAAAGTATAGGTGATGGTTAGAATATAAGAAGAACATTAAAATTTTCATTGCAGCCATCTCAAATTCTTTTTAAGTTTGTATTTTAGGATTATTTATAGTATCAAAACTATGATTTAGCTTATTATTTGCACATTTTTGGTTTCTCTGTGGCTAAATTACTGATGTTTACATAAAAACTTTTTTTTTTTCCTTTTTATTTGTTCATGTAGGTGTTTCAGCCAAGATTCCTGTCTTTAGCACAGGAATATTTGAATTAGAGAAATAAAAGAAGTTGAAAAGGTTAAAGCTCTTGATGCTGGCCGTTTATCTGTATAACTTATGACTTTTAGCTGTGTTTCCTGGAGAAGATAAAGAGTATCAGTTGTGACTTTACCTGGTTACTACCCAGATCACCTTGATTCATACATCCTGCCTCTGCATTCCTGCCTCTAGTTTCCCTGCACATCTCAGGGCCTGCTCATACATGACAATCCAGTGATGCTAGCTCTGATTATTACCTCTTTTAGTTTTCTTCTGTTCTTATCCCATACTTCTTCACATATGGAAAAGTGAAGTCACTCAGTCGTGTCCGACTCTGCGACCCCATGGACTTTAGCCTATCAGGCTCCTCTGTCCATGGGATTTTCCAGGCAATAGTACTGGAGTGGATTGCCATTTCCTTCTCCAGGGGATCTTCCCGACCCAGGGATCGAATCTGGGTCTCCCGCATTGTAAACAGACGCTTCACTGTCTGAGCCACCATCTGCTACACTACCTTCAGCTGTGCTTAAAGGTGGGCTTCCCAGGTGGCCCATTGATAAAGAATCCACCTGCCAATGCAAGAAGCCTGGGTTCGACTCCAGAGTTGGGAAGATCCCCTGGAGGAGGAAATAGCAACCCACTTCTTGCTGATATAATCCCATGGACAAGGGAGCCTGGTGGGTGAGCCACTGAGTATGCACATGCTTAAAGGTAAAAGATAAAGAAGTAGGAGACAGAGACTGAAGGAGAGGCAGAGACACACAAGAAGATTGTCAGGAAGAGATATGATTGTTAGCTTCAATGGACTCCCTGCCCTTTCCAACCACTGTCCTCCTCTGCCTGTTCCTGTTGTCACCACTTGAATATTTCCAAAAAGAAGTGTTAGTCACTCAGTCATGTTTGACTCTTTGCAACCCCATGGACTGTAGCCTGCCAAGCTCCTTTGTCCACGAAATTCTCCAGACAAGAATACTGGAGTGGGTAGCCATTTCCTTCTCCAGGCGATCTTCCCAACCCAGACTTCGAACCCAGATTTCCTGCATTGCAGGTAGATTCATTACTGTCTGAGTCACCAGAGAAGCCTCAAACGGGATTTAACTAAAAATTAAATTTTTCTTTGAATTTCAGTTCTCAACACTCAGAAGTGCTTTTGAGAAAATCACCAATGTTGTCCTTAAATCACATGGTTTTTGCTTAGTTTCTATCTTCACTGATCACTCTACTGCATTTTATACAAACTGAACATTCACTTTTTGCTAAAAAAGGAGAAGACTAGAAGACTTAGAATACAACTTTTGCCACATGAAACCTTGCCTAATCAGCCTCATTTGAAAGTACACATTTCATTTGATAGCATTTGCAAATTATCTACCCTCCTCTGTCCCGGAACTTGCAATATTAAAATGTTTCCATATGCTAAAAGCCAGTCTACTCATTTTGCTGTAGGAGAAAGAAGAAAAACCTACTTTACTAACTTGCTGTTTTATAAACATGAAACTACAATGTGGGCAGACTTGGCAATGGCAGCCCCTCAGAGTTCACTGTAAACAGCTTTGCAGCCCTGAGGCTTCACTACCATTCAAGATGAGTGTGGAGAGTTGTTTTTGTTCCACCAAAGTAAATTGTTTAAAAAAAATGCGTTTGTGACTTGTATATGGTTCTAAACTATTTAAGTACAGTTAAAATATAGTATTAGACTTTGATTAGATTTGGAGATTTAGAAGAGCTAAAATACTTAGCTATTCTAAGTTTCAGATTCTTTATCTCAAGGCATTTATTTCAATAGCCACCACTCTGATCTGGGTCCCCAACACCACATGGCTGAATTACAGCAATAGTCTTCTCACTGAGCTCCCTAACATTAGTCATTCTCCATTTTAGTCTCTCCTACCTGGTGCTGTAGGATAATCTTTCTTAAATAACTTGATGTCTTTTCCTGTCAACTGATCTCATTTATTTATGGAGTCTTCCTAACAATCCCATCTGGCCCTGTTTTTGCCACAGTACTTTCCAACCCAGCTCCTGCTCAGTTGTATGTAGTTGATTTGTTAAAGATTTCCTTGTTGTTGTTGTATGTGTGTTGTTTCCTTTTCAAGTGGATATTAGTGTGATAGAAATACTGTCTTCTATTTCTTCTGACTGGATTCTCATGGACTTATGAGCAAAAATAGATATAAAAATATAAATATTCTGTCACTACAGGTTATCAGTTAAAAATTGTGGCTGTTTGCCTAAATTGCATAAATTATCAAATAAAGAACTGAATTATGGTATCTGAGCAATGCTTAATATATACTAGAGACTTTAAAATAAATACCACTGAAGTTAGGAGGAGACTGTACTTTGTCTTCTTTGAAGATTTATTGCTTGGGTTTTAGCACTGATGGTTTTATCTTTTAAGGAAAGAAATAGGTCTGCTGTTCCTGTGGTTATAGACAGAAATTCTAGTATTTCATATTTATCACTGCAGCATCTTACACCAAAAAAAAAAAAAAAAAAAAACTTAAAGAACAACTTTGGAAAAGGAGATAAAGTTCAAGGACTAACATTACCTGACATCAAGACTTACAAACCTAGAATAAGACAATGTGATATTGTCATTAAGACAGAGAAATAAATAAATGGACTTGATCCACACATAATTGAACAACTGAATTTTGACAAAAGTGTAAAGGCAGTTAATTGGAGAGAGACCATTCTTTTAAAAAGATGGTGCTAAACCAGTTGGATATCCATATTAAAGAATGATTCATATCATACCATATAAAATATTAACTCAAAATGGATCATAGACTTACATGTAAAACCTAAAACTGTTAAACTCCTAAAGGATACGATAGACAAACCTTAATCTTGGTTAGGCAAATGTTCTTATACACAATTACAAATGTGTAATCCATAAAAGAATAAATTGGGCTTCATCAAAGTAAAAAAAAATTGCTTTTCAAAAGAAAATGGAAAGATAAGCCACAGAGTAGGAGGTAATATTTCCGGAACCTATGTGTGATAAAGGACTTGTATATACTCAGAATGTATAAAGAACTCAGTAACAAGAAAACAAACCACCCAGGGAGTAATGAGACAAAAGATTTGAACAGATTTTATTTTACCGAAGAAATTATATAGATGATGCATCAGAATATGAAAAGAAGCTAAACATCATCATTTGTTAGGGAAATACAGATGAAAGCAAAAGTGAAAGACCATACCTGTTGGTATGGCTGAAATTTTAAAGATTGACCATGGCACGTGCTGGCGAGGATGCGGAGGAACTAGAACTCTGATGCCCTGCTGGTGGGAATATAGAATTATACAGTCGCTTTGAAAAACTGTTTGGCAGTTTCTTTTTTTCTAGTTTATTTTGAGATATAATTGATGTTGAACATTGTGTAAATATAAGGTATACATGTTGATTTGATAGATTTATATACCACAAAGTGATTACCGCTCTAGCATCAGCTAACATTTCCATCCTGTCACATAATTACTTTTTTTATGGTGAGAATAGTTAGTATCTACTCTCTTAGCAGCTTTCAAGTACATAATATAGTATAATTAGCTATAATTGCCATTCAGCACACTAGACCTTATTAACCTTTCAGATGGAAGTTTGTGCCTTTGACCAGTTATCTCCCCATTTCCCCTACCCTTCAGCCTCTGGTAACTGCCACTCTACTCTGGCAGTTTCTTAAATGTTAAGCACAGAGCTACTATTCAATCCAGCCGTTCTACTTAGCTTTTTACCCAAAAGTTTTAAAAGCATATTGCCATACAGAGGTGACTGATACATGAATATCATAGCAGCCTTATTTTTAATAGCCCCAAAGTGGAAATCATGTCCATTAACATGTGAATGGATTAAAAACACTATAGTATATCATGCAATAGAATACTATTAGAAATAAAAAGGAATTAATTATTGGCACATGCAACAACATTCATGGCTCTCACAATAATTATGCTGAGTCAAACAAGGCATACTTTCTCTTTACTGCCCCCTCCCCAAAGTATATACTGTAGTATTTCAATTCTGTAAAATTCAAGAAAATGGAAACTTTTCCATATTGACAGCAGATCACTGGTTACCTAGGAATGAGGGGCAGGGGAAGAGAAAGGAGTCCAAAGAGACACATGGGAACCTTTGAGGGTTATTGACATTTTCACTATCTTAATTGTGGTAATGGTTTTGCAGGATGTGTATGTGATTCAGAGTTTATAAAATTTTACTCTTTGAATATGTGTAGCTATTTTATAGGTTCAATAAAACTATATCTCAATTCAAAAAAAGAAAAAATATTGTAAAAAAACAAAGGTCCAATTTAGTAGCAAAAGCAGCATCATTTAGCATACTTATTTACATTTTAACAAATATATATTTATAAACATAAATATAACAACATATACATTATTGAAGAGACCCACATGCCACTTACCATATTTAGTCTTATAGAGTTGCTAGAATGTTATCAAAGAAGACCATTTTAAAAGGGAATTATTATACCCTGACCATCCAGCACTCATCTTTCATCTGTATAGAAGATCTGTACAACTGCAGTGATAACAATAAAAAAAGGAACTGCAAGCTTTATTTTTAATTCTGGTGGACTATCTCAATCTTTATCTATATATCAATATTTTTGTTTTTGTTCTTTCACTTTCTTGATAAAGCCTTATATTTTGCTTGATCTTCTCAGTGTGTTCTCCTAAACCAGCTTATTATTAACATGAGTGGATCCAGAGGAGCCATGTAGAACTGTTACGTGGTATTGCTTAAGCAACTAAATTACAAAATAATGTGGGAAGGGAAATTACTGTATTTTATCACAAGTGAGGAATGAGAACCAAAAAAATACCAGTGGTTAAAATAAAGAGTCTAAATCAAGCAAAGTGTTAGGATTCTCTTGTTATTTTATATATTGTGCTGAAGTTTTCCATTATGAAAGTGAAGTCAAATCTCACTGGTCTCTTTATTTTTTAAAAAGGGGGAATTTTATGTAGGCCAGCTTATATCAACATCAGTCTGAGTGAAAGAAAATAACGAGTTTCTGCTAAGGTTCAGTGACACCACCACTTGGACAGCTCAGTACTAACATGTAATAATGCACAAAATATACACAAATTCGTTAGTGTTTTCTCGCTGCAAACTGTCACCAAACTGCCAAGGAGCAGACACTAGGGGTGTATGACTTTGACTTTCTATATATAATGATGTTTAAGAGCTACTTAAACTTGACTTTAAAGCTCTGCAATGATTTGTCTTAAGATGAGCCTACAAAACTACTAAACTTTAGTTGTTTTTTTTTTTTTTAAGTTCTTGTTGATAGTAATAAGCATGTCAATTGTTTGATGTTTTAATACTTTGGAGGAAAGAATGTGACCAATTGACATTTTGGCTGAAATAACATTGGCAAAATAAGTGGGCTGTGCTGACAGTTGTTAGGTATGTCTTGATGGTAAATCACCTTGATGGATCGGAAACAACTTTATATCTATAGTTATATAACTTAGACAAGTAAAAATATTAGGTGAAGCTAAGTTTTTATTAAAGATTCAGTTTGGTTCTTAAATGTTATAACTAATTCCTGATGCATAACTTACCAATGACTTATGTACTTTCCTGAATTAATCCTGTAAGACATTGCCAGGTGTTAATTATTGTAAGCATTTTTGGTTTCAAGACACTTCTTACTCTAAATACAAGTTTTTCATTACCTATGTGCTTTGTTCTTCCTTGAATTATATTCAAGACCTTTCACAATCCATCATCAAGCTATCCTTTTTCTCTTTGCGTCACTGTGCCTCTGTATGAATTGCCAAGAATTCTGTGATTTTCTTCTTCTTTGCCTTTTGTCTATCTCTGTTCAGCTGGACCCTCTGCTTTGCTCTCCTCTTTAGTTTTCACCCCTCTAAGCCCTACAGTACTTCAGGTGCCACATAAGTCAAACTTTTCTTGATATTCTGGGCTTCCCTGATGGCTCAGCAGGTAAAGAATCCACCTGCAGTTCAGGAGACACAGGAAACGTGGGTTCGATCCTTGGGTCAGGAAGATCCCCTGGAGGAGAAAACAGCAACCCACTTCATTTTCTTGCCTGAAAAATCCCATGGACAGAGGACCCTGGCGGGCTGTAGTCCAAAGGGATATAAAAAGATGACACGAGTGAGCATGCACTTTGGCTGTTGTGCTTGACATTCTGTTCACACGTGTTATATATGCCTCTTTGGTGCTTCAAGTTGTCTGTGCCATTTGTCACCAAGGTAGGGGCAGAGGGAGAGATCACCTAGGATGTTCCACTGCGGTGCAGGAAGAAAAAAAAAATTAGAATTTTATAAATATTTCCAATCTCATCCTGGTTAATTTGTGTGTGTGTGTGTGTCTTATACAAGATGACTTATTATCCAAACAGAAGACATAAAATAATTGAAATACATATAGTGGGGGTGGGGGTACATGCCCCAAATATGTTACTGATGGAGTACACACCAAAAAGTTAGAGGACCACTGATCTATACTGGTTACCATATGTCTCGAATTGTCGGATCTGATTCTTCATTTAAGTTAGGTCCAGGATCGGGTTAGATCATTTGTAAGGTCTTTTGTAGCTTAAATGTTCACTGAGTTTAAAATGTTGTTAAAAATTTTTTTAAGCATACAGAAAAGTTTCAAGTATGGTATAGTGAACTCCCTTATGCCACTCACATAGTTTTATCCACTGTTAACTTTGTGCTACATGGGTTTCCCATTTCCTTTTTCTCTCTTAAATACATATATATCATAATACTCTTAATCAGAACCATTTCATAATAAATTGCAAAGGTTGTAACCATTCAATGTAAATACTTTAGCATGTGTCTATTAAGAGCAAGGACGGTCTTACATAACCACAGGACATTGATCAAATTCAATACTGGACTATTATTTAGTCTGCATTCAAATTTTTCAAATTGTCCAGAGCATGACCTTTGTAAGCTGTTTTCCCCACAGTCCGAGAATCTGAGGATAATTTTTTTTTCATGTCTCTTTAGCTTTCTTTACCAGAACAGTCTTTTAACTTTTCTTTGTCTTTCATGACACTGACATTTTTTGAAGAATAGAGACTTTCAATTTGGTGGAATGTCTCTTTTGTTTTGTGCAGCTGTTTCCAATGTACCTCGGTGTTTTCTTTTTTGTAGTTTAATTCTNAAAAAAAAAAAAAAAAAAAGTCTTAAAGAACAACTTTGGAAAAGGAGATAAAGTTCAAGGACTAACATTACCTGACATCAAGACTTACAAACCTAGAATAAGACAATGTGATATTGTCATTAAGACAGAGAAATAAATAAATGGACTTGATCCACACATAATTGAACAACTGAATTTTGACAAAAGTGTAAAGGCAGTTAATTGGAGAGAGACCATTCTTTTAAAAAGATGGTGCTAAACCAGTTGGATATCCATATTAAAGAATGATTCATATCATACCATATAAAATATTAACTCAAAATGGATCATAGACTTACATGTAAAACCTAAAACTGTTAAACTCCTAAAGGATACGATAGACAAACCTTAATCTTGGTTAGGCAAATGTTCTTATACACAATTACAAATGTGTAATCCATAAAAGAATAAATTGGGCTTCATCAAAGTAAAAAAAAATTGCTTTTCAAAAGAAAATGGAAAGATAAGCCACAGAGTAGGAGGTAATATTTCCGGAACCTATGTGTGATAAAGGACTTGTATATACTCAGAATGTATAAAGAACTCAGTAACAAGAAAACAAACCACCCAGGGAGTAATGAGACAAAAGATTTGAACAGATTTTATTTTACCGAAGAAATTATATAGATGATGCATCAGAATATGAAAAGAAGCTAAACATCATCATTTGTTAGGGAAATACAGATGAAAGCAAAAGTGAAAGACCATACCTGTTGGTATGGCTGAAATTTTAAAGATTGACCATGGCACGTGCTGGCGAGGATGCGGAGGAACTAGAACTCTGATGCCCTGCTGGTGGGAATATAGAATTATACAGTCGCTTTGAAAAACTGTTTGGCAGTTTCTTTTTTTCTAGTTTATTTTGAGATATAATTGATGTTGAACATTGTGTAAATATAAGGTATACATGTTGATTTGATAGATTTATATACCACAAAGTGATTACCGCTCTAGCATCAGCTAACATTTCCATCCTGTCACATAATTACTTTTTTTATGGTGAGAATAGTTAGTATCTACTCTCTTAGCAGCTTTCAAGTACATAATATAGTATAATTAGCTATAATTGCCATTCAGCACACTAGACCTTATTAACCTTTCAGATGGAAGTTTGTGCCTTTGACCAGTTATCTCCCCATTTCCCCTACCCTTCAGCCTCTGGTAACTGCCACTCTACTCTGGCAGTTTCTTAAATGTTAAGCACAGAGCTACTATTCAATCCAGCCGTTCTACTTAGCTTTTTACCCAAAAGTTTTAAAAGCATATTGCCATACAGAGGTGACTGATATATGAATATCATAGCAGCCTTATTTTTAATAGCCCCAAAGTGGAAATCATGTCCATTAACATGTGAATGGATTAAAAACACTATAGTATATCATGCAATAGAATACTATTAGAAATAAAAAGGAATTAATTATTGGCACATGCAACAACATTCATGGCTCTCACAATAATTATGCTGAGTCAAACAAGGCATACTTTCTCTTTACTGCCCCCTCCCCAAAGTATATACTGTAGTATTTCAATTCTGTAAAATTCAAGAAAATGGAAACTTTTCCATATTGACAGCAGATCACTGGTTACCTAGGAATGAGGGGCAGGGGAAGAGAAAGGAGTCCAAAGAGACACATGGGAACCTTTGAGGGTTATTGACATTTTCACTATCTTAATTGTGGTAATGGTTTTGCAGGATGTGTATGTGATTCAGAGTTTATAAAATTTTACTCTTTGAATATGTGTAGCTATTTTATAGGTTCAATAAAACTATATCTCAATTCAAAAAAAGAAAAAATATTGTAAAAAAACAAAGGTCCAATTTAGCAGCAAAAGCAGCATCATTTAGCATACTTATTTACATTTTAACAAATATATATTTATAAACATAAATATAACAACATATACATTATTGAAGAGACCCACATGCCACTTACCATATTTAGTCTTATAGAGTTGCTAGAATGTTATCAAAGAAGACCATTTTAAAAGGGAATTATTATACCCTGACCATCCAGCACTCATCTTTCATCTGTATAGAAGATCTGTACAACTGCAGTGATAACAATAAAAAAAGGAACTGCAAGCTTTATTTTTAATTCTGGTGGACTATCTCAATCTTTATCTATATATCAATATTTTTGTTTTTGTTCTTTCACTTTCTTGATAAAGCCTTATATTTTGCTTGATCTTCTCAGTGTGTTCTCCTAAACCAGCTTATTATTAACATGAGTGGATCCAGAGGAGCCATGTAGAACTGTTACGTGGTATTGCTTAAGCAACTAAATTACAAAATAATGTGGGAAGGGAAATTACTGTATTTTATCACAAGTGAGGAATGAGAACCAAAAAAATACCAGTGGTTAAAATAAAGAGTCTAAATCAAGCAAAGTGTTAGGATTCTCTTGTTATTTTATATATTGTGCTGAAGTTTTCCATTATGAAAGTGAAGTCAAATCTCACTGGTCTCTTTATTTTTTAAAAAGGGGGAATTTTATGTAGGCCAGCTTATATCAACATCAGTCTGAGTGAAAGAAAATAACGAGTTTCTGCTAAGGTTCAGTGACACCACCACTTGGACAGCTCAGTACTAACATGTAATAATGCACAAAATATACACAAATTCGTTAGTGTTTTCTCGCTGCAAACTGTCACCAAACTGCCAAGGAGCAGACACTAGGGGTGTATGACTTTGACTTTCTATATATAATGATGTTTAAGAGCTACTTAAACTTGACTTTAAAGCTCTGCAATGATTTGTCTTAAGATGAGCCTACAAAACTACTAAACTTTAGTTGTTTTTTTTTTTTTAAAGTTCTTGTTGATAGTAATAAGCATGTCAATTGTTTGATGTTTTAATACTTTGGAGGAAAGAATGTGACCAATTGACATTTTGGCTGAAATAACATTGGCAAAATAAGTGGGCTGTGCTGACAGTTGTTAGGTATGTCTTGATGGTAAATCACCTTGACGGATCGGAAACAACTTTATATCTATAGTTATATAACTTAGACAAGTAAAAATATTAGGTGAAGCTAAGTTTTTATTAAAGATTCAGTTTGGTTCTTAAATGTTATAACTAATTCCTGATGCATAACTTACCAATGACTTATGTACTTTCCTGAATTAATCCTGTAAGACATTGCCAGGTGTTAATTATTGTAAGCATTTTTGGTTTCAAGACACTTCTTACTCTAAATACAAGTTTTTCATTACCTATGTGCTTTGTTCTTCCTTGAATTATATTCAAGACCTTTCACAATCCATCATCAAGCTATCCTTTTTCTCTTTGCGTCACTGTGCCTCTGTATGAATTGCCAAGAATTCTGTGATTTTCTTCTTCTTTGCCTTTTGTCTATCTCTGTTCAGCTGGACCCTCTGCTTTGCTCTCCTCTTTAGTTTTCACCCCTCTAAGCCCTACAGTACTTCAGGTGCCACATAAGTCAAACTTTTCTTGATATTCTGGGCTTCCCTGATGGCTCAGCAGGTAAAGAATCCACCTGCAGTTCAGGAGACACAGGAAACGTGGGTTCGATCCTTGGGTCAGGAAGATCCCCTGGAGGAGAAAACAGCAACCCACTTCATTTTCTTGCCTGAAAAATCCCATGGACAGAGGGCCCTGGAGGGCTGTAGTCCAAAGGGATATAAAAAGATGACACGAGTGAGCATGCACTTTGGCTGTTGTGCTTGACATTCTGTTCACACGTGTTATATATGCCTCTTTGGTGCTTCAAGTTGTCTGTGCCATTTGTCACCAAGGTAGGGGCAGAGGGAGAGATCACCTAGGATGTTCCACTGCGGTGCAGGAAGAAAAAAAAAATTAGAATTTTATAAATATTTCCAATCTCATCCTGGTTAATTTGTGTGTGTGTGTGTGTCTTATACAAGATGACTTATTATCCAAACAGAAGACATAAAATAATTGAAATACATATAGTGGGGGTGGGGGTACATGCCCCAAATATGTTACTGATGGAGTACACACCAAAAAGTTAGAGGACCACTGATCTATACTGGTTACCATATGTCTCGAATTGTCGGATCTGATTCTTCATTTAAGTTAGGTCCAGGATCGGGTTAGATCATTTGTAAGGTCTTTTGTAGCTTAAATGTTCACTGAGTTTAAAATGTTGTTAAAAATTTTTTTAAGCATACAGAAAAGTTTCAAGTATGGTATAGTGAACTCCCTTATGCCACTCACATAGTTTTATCCACTGTTAACTTTGTGCTACATGGGTTTCCCATTTCCTTTTTCTCTCTTAAATACATATATATCATAATACTCTTAATCAGAACCATTTCATAATAAATTGCAAAGGTTGTAACCATTCAATGTAAATACTTTAGCATGTGTCTATTAAGAGCAAGGACGGTCTTACATAACCACAGGACATTGATCAAATTCAATACTGGACTATTATTTAGTCTGCATTCAAATTTTTCAAATTGTCCAGAGCATGACCTTTGTAAGCTGTTTTCCCCACAGTCCGAGAATCTGAGGATAATTTTTTTTTCATGTCTCTTTAGCTTTCTTTACCAGAACAGTCTTTTAACTTTTCTCTGTCTTTCATGACACTGACATTTTTTGAAGAATAGAGACTTTCAATTTGGTGGAATGTCTCTTTTGTTTTGTGCAGCTGTTTCCAATGTACCTCGGTGTTTTCTTTTTTGTAGTTTAATTCTCTCTCTATGTTATGTACTCATGCTGTGTGTTCATGTGTGGGTCTTCTTTTCTGAACTAGGTTCTAAGTTCCTCAGAGACAGTGATGGTTTATCCTGTTCATGTTTGTTCTTTACACTTCCATGCACATGTAATACTTTGCCTATAATATGTGTTACCAATATTCACAAACCAAAAACTCTTTCATACTTTTTTGTAGGTTAAAAGGGTTCTTTAAAACATAGAGAAGGATATAACAGATTAATTAACTCTTAGTAATTAATGTCAAAGAATGCCATGGTAACAATAGAGACATTATGTTTTATTTTTATTCAGTCTCGAAGGAAATTGGCTGCCTCAAAGTGTAGTATAATATGGGGCATGCTAAGAACACTGTGAATCTTGTACTTATTGACATACTTCTTGTCATCACTCCTCTGAGGAAACCCTTTGCAATAATGTTTGACCCCTTCCATACACGAAATTCCAATATAGCACTTGCATCTGTTCGGATATTTCAATAGACAGTGAAATTAGAATGAAAGATCTTAGGCATAAAAATATCTTTCAAGATTAGAAATATCTAAGGTTGTCAAGAAAAGGTGTTTATTATCCTTAATTATCCTTTCAGTTAATAACTAAACAAAGTTATATGAAAGTGATTCAGCCAAAGTTTCAAGGCAGCCACAAGTTAAAAGTTTTCCATTTTAAAATCAGCATCTGAGAAGATGCACTGTAGCCTTTTAGAGGCTCTGATTTCCCCTAAAATTCATCAGTTATTTGTAAAGTCCATAGCTTTCAGGAAGTCTTACAACCCAGTTTTCTCTTGTTTTGATGGCTGACATTTAATACATGGGTTTTCTTAGTATTGACATTTCTAACTATCGTCTGGAACAATTATTGTCTTGGTTGATTATCTCTGAAAGCGTATTCTAACTCTGCATTTATCTGAACTTACTGAATAACTCCTCGTTACTCAGCACATACTTTAGTGAAGATATTCTTAGGAGTAGCGGCTGACATTCTCCATATTGTGGTTTGTCTGTGTGTATGTGCCTGTGGATAACTTGGCAATCACTTCCTCAGTAAAATAACAGTCAGTGTGGTTCAGCCAAAGTTTAGAGGAGTGAAATGACTGAAGTGGGAGTTTTTTGTGTAATGCCAAGTGATACTGTCCTTGGTTCATTCTTATTGAATTGCTCAGGTAGCAGGTAGTGTTTCATTGCCCTGGAAGGTATTAAAAGCACAACAGTACAAAGCAAGTAAGCAAACAAAGAAAACCCAACAACAAGTGACAAACAGAAAATACCAGGTAATTCAGATGCTCTACTTTCTTGCCATGGTGTGAGGACAAAAACTTTTCCTGTAACTGAAAAATGTATGCTTAGATAAGAATCTGATTTAGAGAATGAAAAACATCTTATCTGTTTTTTCCAGGATCAGATTTAGTTTTCTTAGATATGACTTGAGACTATTTCATATGTCAAAACAACAACAACAACAACAAAAACCCAACAATTTTTTGAGGCTTATTTCTCCTGCAGCAGGAAGAGAAGTCCTGTTATCCACTGAATTGTATGAATTAAAGGCATGATCATGGAACAGGCCATTGAAAATAATGGCTCCTGCAGGATTAAAAGTGCTTTGATCTTCTGTTTTCATATGATGAGTTTATCTTTAATTATATGTGATGATAGTTGATTACTATACACTTAGACTATTATAATGTGGTTTGTAAAATGTAGTTTGCACTATATAATAACTTTAGCACCCATGTTTCAGTAGTTATGGGCTTGCAGAGGTATGTTCTAGTTTTGTTTAAATGAAAACTACTAGATTTCTGAATTAGCAGACACTTAAAATGTAAAATATTTATCTGCCAGGCAAAGTATCTTTCCTGTAAAACAAGGATTATTGTGCTCAGTTGGACCCAGTGTCTTATTTTATGAAGGTAACAGAATTATGTATGGTTATTAATTCCTGATCTATCCACTAACTGTCTGCTTGACTTCAGGCAAATCACTTAAGTTGTCAGGGCCTTTGAAAAATGAAAGCCTTAGACTGGGTGAAATTGTTGCTGAATACAAGTTGATGTGTCTGTCACACAGTGAAGCCAAGCAAACCGAAATGTCAGATTTTGGAGCAGAGAAAGGGTTACTGCAGGCAAAGCAAGGGAAACTGATTGGCATTTGCTCTAAAAATCCCCCAATAACAATATCCCAGGCTTCAACTCTGAAATTCTGTAATTTTACTATTGTGTGATGTCTGTGATAGACATAATACAGAATAAAATAGAAATTCCCAACACATTTTCTAAAAGAAAGATGTTTGTACAGTATTGCACAAGTTAACAGTTTGACCTTGCATTTTGATATGGAAATGAGATTTTAAAAAACCCTACAATGACTTTTTCATTTTGCTGCTGCTACTAAGTTGCTTCAGTCGTGTTCAACTCTGTGTGACCCCATAGACGGCAGCCCACCCGGGATTCTCCAGGTAAGAACACTGGAGTGGGTTGCCATTTCCTTCTCCAGTGCATGAAAGTGAAAAGTGAAAGTGAAGTCACTGAGTCATGTCCAACTCTCAGCGACCCCATGGACTGCAGCCTTCCAGGCTCCTCCGTCCATGGGATTTTCCAGGCAAGAGTACTGGAGTGGGGTGCCATTGCCTTCTCCGTTCATTTTGCTAGGTCAGGACAATGGATTGGTGGGCAACCCTGCTATAAAGCCACAATTGTCAATTTTATTTGAAATTTCCTGTATTACATCATCACTTTAGCCTTAAGGGTATGAGGTCTTTCTTTGAAATTGCCTGCTTCACTTGCTTGCATTTACATGCCCAGCCTTGGATTTTTCCCAATTTAGGCAGTTATATGCTCTGCTTATGAAATGTCCTTAAAAGTTTGAACTGGATTTAATTCTCCAGAGGATATTACAAAATGATTCTTTTCAAATGGTAGCCAGTCATAGTGATTTGCTTCTTAACACCGTTTCATCAATTTTGCAATTGTTCCTAATGGGACAATAAGGCAAAAAACAAAGTAAAAATGAATAAACAAAATCCTTCAAGTCCAGGGGCTATTTGAATAGTATAATTAGGGAGCATAATATTCCATGTGTTTTTATCCTGGATTTTGCTTATCTTTGTCATATGATAATCCTTTACTTGCTTAAAAGACATCTCATATTTTAAGAAACTTTTTCCTAACTATGGTTAGGATGCTCTGGAAACATACATGATGATAGGTCCATAATAGAAATTTGCAAATGTGAATATAAACTTTTAATATTTATTTACTATATTTTTATAAACATAAATTCACTCAATAAATATTTAAGTGAATTGCAGTTTCAGAAACATTTTTCAAACATAAACATGAAAGATTTAAGAGACTGGATTAATGGTTGAAGTTGTTAAGCTTATTAACAAATGCTAGACTTATCTTTGTTGAAGAAATGAATTGTATGTTTTTCTTCTTTTTTTTTAATTGACTGTAAGATTCTTTACTTTAAATTCTGATCTGTCACACATGACAATGGGGTATGATTATTTACTGCCTAGGAAATAAACATTACTACTTTGACAAGTTAAAAAAAATTTTTTTTTCTGAAAGATCATAGTATGTTTTATTTGTAAATACTTGCAGTTTTATTTTTAAGCTAAAGCCTATAAATATAGATAATTTGTAGTAAGTAAGTGACAGAGTGAAAAGCAAAACCAGAAAGGTATAATCATACAGCTGCATCTCATGCTAGTCTCTTCTTTGCTCACAGACTATTGCTATGTTAAGATTTTAGAACTGGTTTCTTTTTAGGGAGAGTGGAAAGGTGAAATCTTAGTATAAACCAGCAGTCCTCAACATTTTTGGCACCAGGGACCAGTTTCATGGAAGACAGGTTTACCTTGGACTGAGGTAGGGGGTATGATTTAGATGATTGAAGTGTATTACATTTATTGTGCACTTTTATTTCTATTATTATTTCATCAGTTTCACCTCACCTCATCAGGCATTAGATCCTGGAGGTTGGGGACCCCTGAATGAACCATTTTCAGGCAGTTAGCTCTATACCACATACTAACGGAGAAGAACAGAGGTACAGATAGTTCAAAACAGTTGTTTACTAAAGAGCGCAGGAAAGGCATTTGGGAGCTGGAGCTGGGTGGGCACGTAAAACCTGGAAACCCTGTTGTTGGTGTCTTTTTTCCTCTCTGCCTCTGTCTGGATCCCTCTCCCTCTGCTTGTTCAGGATCTCTTTAGGAAAAAGAATGAAGGGGGAAAAGAGAGAGAGGACAGATCACTGAGCCTAAGACAACGGTGGCCCTAGTGGTAAAGAACCTGCCTGCCATGTGCAAGAGACTTTAGAGATGTGGGTTCGATCCTTGTCGGAAAGATCCCCTGGAGAAGGGCATGACAACCCACACCAGTATTCTTGCTTGGAGAATCCCATGAACAGAGGAGCCTGGCGGGTTATAGTCCATAGGGTTGCAAAGAGTCGGACACGACCGTAGCAATTTAGCACACACGCTAAATGTTCTCTTTCTTTCTTGTTCCCTACAGACAGTGAATGTGACATGAGTCCTCAGTAAAATTCCAGGTTAGATGATTTAGCAGATGAGCACTCAGAAGGAGAAATATTGATCTCTAAGGAGCCAACCTGAGTTTATTAAAAAAAAAATGTTATGATAGATTAACCTAAATTCATTCTCCTTTAGCAGGTTATCAGGAGATTCCCTGGTGGCTCAGATGGTAAAGCCTCTGCCTGCAATGCGGGAGACCCGGGTTCAATCCCTGGGTCGTGAAGATCCCCTGGAGAAGGAAATGGCAACATACTCCAGTACTAATGCCTGGAAAATTCCATGGATGGAGAAGCCTGGTGGGCTATAGTCCATGGGGTTGCAAAGAGTTGGACACGACTGAGTGACTTCACTTCACTTAGCAGATTATCAGGCTATTAACACACAATACAAGTGTCTGAATTTTATCATGATGGACCATACCATCATGATATCACTGTAGGCAAGATGAGTGAGAGTGATATGATAATACAGTTATGTTAATGTGCAGCTGGTTGAATAATTATCTGAAAGAGTGTTAACAGAAAAGGAAGACTCCGGGATACTACAGGAATCCTGTCTTCGGCTTCATATTACATAATACATAAGCAAAGAGGTAAAAGGAAATAATAGCTGGCACACTGATCAAATTTGTAGATAATGCATAATTGGAGAAGAATGGCTAAAGTTACTAGATGATAGAGACAGAAATCGAGAATTTTTAAACATGCAGGGATGATGGCCTTGATCAAGGAGATGAAATTTACTGAGAACAGATTTAGAATGTAATATATATTGTGCATGCATGCTTAGTTGCTCAGTTGTGTCCAACTCTTTGTGACCCTATGATTGCGGCCCACCAGTCTCCTCTGTCCATGGAATTTTCCCCTCAAGAAAATTGGAGTGGGTTGCCTCTTCCTCCTCCACAGGGTCTTCCTGACCCAGGGATTGAACTCATGTCTCCTGTGTCTCCAGCATTGCAGGTGTGTTCTTTATCACTGAGCTATAGGAGAAGCCAAGAGGTCATAATAGCCATCTCCTAATCTTTGATGGACATCCCTAAAGAAGAGGGTCTAGAGTCAGAGGTTCAGCATAAAATGATAACCAGTGGTTGTATGTTATACAGTGTTTGATTTTGGCTCCATACAAAGAAGAGTTTTCTCGTCCTTAGAAGTGTCCAGAAGATTGGAATGGGCTATGTTGGGAATTAAATAGTGAATTTTCCAGGCCCTTGCCAAATTATTTTCTGGGCCTGTGGAAACAGAGGAAATTTATTCATCCAATAGGGAATAAAACTGGTTGATTCAAATATGCAGCCTGACTTTTCTTTGGTGGTATGGTCTCTATTTGTTTACAGCCAGTCTTGTTTCCTGTCATTTGGCTAAGAATGTCTTTGACCGAAAATTATGAAGCAGGAATCATCTGTATAGGTTATTATCAAAACATGCCTGTTGCTTTTGCAAGGAGCTTTTTTCTTATCTGTTCACTCCTAAAATATCTTCCTGAAATTAGAAGGACTTAACAAAAGTGTTTCAGTTCAGTTCAGTCGCTCAGTCGTGTCCAACTCTTTGCGACCCCATGAATCGCAGCACGCTAGGCCTCCCTGTTCATCACCATCTCTCGGAGTTCACTCAGACTCACATCCATCGAGTCTGTGATGCCATCCAGCCATCTCATCCTCTGTCGTCCCCTTCTCCTCCTGCCCCCAATCCCTCCCAGCATCAGAGTCTTTCTCAGTGAGTCAACTCTTCACATCAGGTGGCCAAAGTACTGGAGTTTCAGCTTTAGCATCATTCCTTCCAAAGAAATCCCAGGGTTGATCTCCTTCAGAATGGACTGGTTGGATCTCCCTGCAGTCCAAGGGACTCTCAAAAGTCTTCTCCAANNCCTTGGACTGCAAGGAGATCCAACCAGTCCATTCTGAAGGAGATCAACCCTGGGATTTCTTTGGAAGGAATGATGCTAAAGCTGAAACTCCAGTACTTTGGCCACCTGATGTAGAGAGTTGACTCATTGGAAAAGACTCTGATGCTGGGAGGGATTGGGGGCAGGAGGAGAAGGGGACGACAGAGGATGAGATGGCTGGATGGCATCACTAACTCGATGGACGTGAATCTGAGTGAACTCCAGGAGGTGGTGATGGACAGGGAGGCCTGGCATGCTGCGATTCATGGGGTCGCAAAGAGTTGGACCCGACTGAGCGACTGAACTGAACTGAACTGAATAAGCCTTGAGTTGTTGAACTTGTTAACTCTGAGATGTCTACTTGATATCCAAGTGAAGGTATTGAGTAGATAGTCAGATACATGAGTTCAGAATTCCGTGGAAATAAATTTGAGAGTCAAATGCAAATATATGGTATTTAAAACCAAAGAGTAAATGAATGTTCTAAAAGTATGAGTAGATGGAGAAAGGGACAAGAACTGAGCACAGTGCTCTTCAGCACTAAGAAGTCTAGGTTTGGGTGAGATGGGGACAAAAAGGGAATTGACAAAGGAGACTGTGAAGAAGCAACCAGTGAAATGACCAGGAGACCTAGTGTGATGTCCTGGAAGACCAGCGAAGGAAGAACATCAAGAAGGAGCAAGTATTGATCTTTGCCTTAGTTTAGGCTTCCTTAGTCATTTCCTGAGTTATACAGAATCCACATCTCCAGTCCTGTCTCAGCCCTTTCCATATACCCTATCCTTTTCCTACATCTCTATTGTGAAAGTGCTCTTTAAAGCAAACACACAGAAACACAAAGAGAAAACATTTTTCTGCAATTAAAAATTTATGGGGTACTCCTAGTTGTCTCTGAAATCCGTACTCCTTTTCATGAGACAGATTTTTGTGGTCTGTCATCCCTTTATCTGGTCTCACCTCTGTTCCTTTTCTCTCTTCTGCTTCATCCTTACTGAATTATTTTTCTGACTCTCACTATCTCATGCCTCTTCTATTTTTGGAATATATTGTGTTTTTCTACCTTCATCCCCAAATTCACTTATTGAACATCTGTATATCTTTCAAATCTTAGCTCTGTCATCACCTTTGGATGAAGACTTTTCTGTAGAACATACCTCCTAGCAGAACTGATCACTTCCTTCCTTGCCCTGACTATGGCAAGTACCTACTCTTCTGAAAAATCCTTATATATTGCACATATATAAGCATATTTGTTTATCTGTCTGTCTTCCTCCCAAGTGTCTTGAGGGTAGATATTATTTGTGATTCATCACTTTGTCCCCAGATTGTAGCATAATGTGTGATACATAGTGGTACCAAACAAATGATTATTAAAAGGTAACATTTTGTGCTTTAAACAGTGTTTGAAGGAATTAAATAAGTGAGGAAAAAAAGCCTTTTAAATTTAACATTAAATACTAATATTTTAATTAAATTTATTTTATAAATTTATCAGATTTTTATTTGTATGTGTTTACTATGATAATACAATTTATAAATAATGATTTGATATTTATTAACCCACTCCAGTGTTCTTGCCTGGAGAATCCCAGGGACAGGGGAGCCTGGTGGGCTGCCGTCCATGGGGTCGTACAGAGTTGGACATGACTGAAGTGACTTAGCAGCAGCAAATATTAAGTATTAAAACTAAAAATTAATAATAAATGCTACATATTTACCTTTTCTGATATTCTTTGTTTCTTTGTGTAGATCCAGGTTTTCATCTGGCATCATTTAACTACATCCTGAAGAATATTCTCTAACATTTCTTTTATTGCAGATATGTTTGCAATAAATTCTCTCAGCCTTTGTTTTTCTGCAAAAAAATCTTTATTTTACCTTTATTTTTAAAGGGTATTTTTACTAGATACAGATTCTGCAGTGACAGTATTTAGTGTGGGCGTGTGTTTTTTTCCTTTTCGCATTAAAGTTGTCATTCTATTATATTCTAGCTTGTGTTGTTTTGCATGAGAATTCAAAGGAATTCTTACCTTTGTTGCATGTAATGTTTTTTCTGCTACTGCTTAAAATTTTTTCTCTGATTATAACTTTTCTTTTTTGATAATGATGTGGTTTTCAGTGGTTTTCTTTATGTTTATCTTGCCTGCCATTTGTTAAGTTTTATGTGTTTTTTTTTTTCCCCATCAAATATGGCAATTTTTGACCGTTAGTTTTTCAAATACTGTCCTGCACACCCCCCACCCCCTGCTCCTCTCCATTCATGGTACCCTAATTATATGTATGTTAAAATAGTTGATTTTGTTACACAGATAGTGAGCCTTTGTTAATTTTATCTTTCTTTTTTCTCTCAATTTGGATAATTTCTATGGTGCTTCAAGGTCAATGATCTTTTCTTATGTCCAATCTGTGATTAATTCTAGTCACTGAATTTTTTACAGACAATGTGTTTTTCACTTTTAGGAGCTCTAGTTTGTGTGTGTATCTTTAATTTCTCTCCATGTTTTCGTTTCCCTTTATATTCACAAAATAAGTAAATTTAGTTCTTTTACAGTCTTTCTCTGCTATTTCTGTATCTTTGTCATTTAAATAGCTATTTTATTTACTAACTTTTCTTTTGTTTATGGGTTTCATTCTCTTGCTTCCTTGTATGTCTGATAGTTTTTATTGGATATTGTGAATGTTGTGTTGTTAAATGGAGAATTTTATTGTCTTTCTATCAAATGTGTCTTAGGTTTAGGTATAGCAAGTTGTTTAAGTTAATTGTGGATTAACTCTCTTGAACTAGGTTGGAGTCAAGAGTTCTCTTTTCTCTAGCGCAGTGGTTCTCAAAATACGTTACTTGAACTAACTGCATCAGTATTATGTGGAAACTGGTTAGAAATGTGAATTCTAGAGCTTTGTTCCAAAATCACTAAATCAAGAACTGTGGGGGTGATACTTAGCAGTCTGGGTTTTAACAAACCCTCCTAGTTTTTCTGATGCGTTCTAACTTAAAAAAGAAGATTTATTTTATTTGGCTGCCTTGGATCCTGGTTGCATCATGTAGGATCTTCTGTTGCTGTGCCAAGACTCTCTAGTTGTGGAATGTGGGCTCGGTAGTTGCCGCGCCTGAGCTTAGTTGCTCTGTGGCATGTGGGATCTTAGTTCTCTGACCAGGGAATCAAACCTAGCTCACCTGCATCGCAAGGCAGATTCTTAACCATTGGACCACTAAGGAATCCCTGCATCCTTACTTTCTAAGTACCACTCCAGAGCTGAACTCAGGACCCTTTTGGAGTCTCTCTGCAGGGCTCTACTTTAGCTGGTCAAAATATGTCACAGCCATGTATGAATTCTGAATGTTATTCAGATTACCACTCATTGCAGTTTGTCTCTGTGGCCTTTACTCTATACATGTATAACTTAGTTTTCACCCATAGTCTCAAGAAGACCCCTGTACAGGTTTCTTGAGCTCTTCTCTGCATGGCTGCCTTCTCTCTACTCTGTCCTGCAGAGTCCATCTCTTCTCTTCTTCAAATTCTGGACTCTCTTCACCCCAAGTCAACAAGACATCTGTACTCTGATTGGGTTACCACTTCCTATGTTGCATTCCAGAAAATGCTTTCAGACAGACATCCTGGGTAATTTGGGGGCTTACCTTATTCATTTTGCTTCACTTAGGGGACATGGTCTTACCCTGACATTTGTCCAAGGTGTAACAATAATTCTTTTGTATATTTTATCCAGGTTTCTCACTGCTTATAATAGGAGGACAACTCTGGTTCCAGGTACTTAATTTTTTATGATCATGAGGCCTTACAATAGCTAGTTATATGAGGAAAATGAACATTGTATTAATTTCCTCATATCATATCTAGCACTACTAGAGTGCTGTATGTACTACATAATTGACAATATACTGGGACAGGTGTATTCAAACCTAGACAGGACAGAGTCTTTGCCTTCAAAGATCTCATAAGCTCTGAGGGTGACTGACATATAAACACCTCATTATAACTCAGTCTATGGTAACGGCTATAATAGAAGCAGCTTAAAATTATGTAAAGACCATGGACTTTGAAGTCAGATAGGCTTCATTTGAATCTCGTATCCATGACTTATTGTGCTGTATAACTTCTCATAGCTTTAGTTTCCCATTCTGCAGAATAGAGAGTGGGACTTTGTAGGACCATTGAGAAGATTAAAATGAAACTCTTTTGTAGAGCATCTAGCATGGAGTAGAGGCTCGTGAAGTGGTAGTTTCTCCTTAGAATAAATGGAGGATACAGGGACAGGAATTATTAAATACATAGAGTTCTTGAGTGAGGAAATGATATTTAAATTGTTCCTTTGAAGGTCAAGTAGGATTTTGATATATGTTAGATGTGTGCCAAGAACATTCTACTTTTATGGAGCTAAATGAGCAAAGGCTCAAAGGGTAAAATGTGGGAAAGCTTGCAAATATCCTTATGAAAGTTAGCATAGTCTAGACCCTTAAGAAAAGCAGTTTGGATATTAAAAAGAAAATTCCTAGGAGTAGGAAAGTAAAAATGCAGAAAAAAGGACAAACCGAAAATCTAACCCATAGTAAAAAGTATACTTCCTTAGACCATTCCTATTTACTGCCATGACTAATAAATTTGGGCAGGCCTGTGGAAAATTCCTGTGGGCTGATATTTTCCTAACCACTATTCAAAATGACTTTAAGTTGATATTCTAAGCCGATCATTTCATTAATATTAAACTCCAGACCATGTCCCCAAGTTTCCAAGTTTGCTTCATTGTTTTTCTTTAGTGTCTGTTTCCTTGGGTTACTTCCATTTTTTCTTTCTCATTCTGCAAACATTGATTGTCTAGGTTTTCTAAATGATTGGTAATATGAAAGCACTAAAAGGATCTTTCTTTAACTCTGGTTTGTCTTTCTGTGTTCACATTTGGTAGGAATACTAAAGGGCTTAGTAAATTATATGAATGGTATTCTTTCTACATTTCTATTAGTGGGGGATTATAAACATAAACAAGTTTAAAGAGGATTTTAAATTAACTTTCAGGTTAGGATGTGTCCTCATGAGATTTTTGTTTGTTTGCTTTCAATTATTATCTTTTATACTGTCTGTTAAGAATCAGATGACTTCCTGGGTTGAGTTTGCTTCATTTCTTCAGTGAGTAACTTTTATGTGACCTTTAGGTATTTATTCTAATATTGTTTGGTTTGGTTTCTGAAGCTTTGGGATGTTTTAGGAAAGATAAGGCTTAGGACTTCCCTGGTGGTCCAGGGGTTAAGTTTCTGCCCTTCCACTGCAGGGACCCTGGGTTCCAGCCTTGGTCAGCGAACTAAGAACCTGCATCCTGTGCATGCTCAGTTGCTCAGTTGTGTCTGACTCTTTGCTACCCCATGGACTGTAAACTGCCAGGCTCCTCCGTCCACAGGATTCTTCAGGCAACAATACTGGAGTGGGTTGCCATTTCCTCCTCCAGGGGATCTTCCCAAACCAGGGATCGAACTGGAGCCTGTTGTGTCCATAGGCAGACTCTTACCTGGGAAGCTCTGCATGCCATGGGGTGCGACACCCACCTCAAAAAAAAAGTCTCATGGAGAAGATCTATTATCCCTGAAAATGAAAAGATCAAAAAAAGAAAAATCAGAAATCACCCCTGAAATCTTTATTTCCATTTTTAAAATGGCCTTAGCTTCTATCTCTGATACCAATCGTTTGGAAGATTATCTGTCTCCTTCTGTGATATATTTTCACCAAAAATTCTCTTGTGTTTGTACTAGGATTATATTGAGTTCAAAGCTTAAGCGAGGAAAATTTACATATTTATGACAGTGAATTTTCTCACTCATGAAAATGTTTTTTCCTTTATTTATTTAGACCTTCTTCAGTAATATTATAGCTTTATACCCAGAGAGTGTACACATCTTTTATTAGGTTTAGTCTAATAAAAGTTATTAAGAGTTTTTTAAAAATTGGAGTTATGCACAGTTACATTGGTAATTGCTTCAGAAAATTGATTTTATGTATAGATTTTGAGTCCAACAAACTTACTTTACTTGCTTATGAAAATGAGTTGTAGATTTTCTTTGATTTTCCAGGGAGAGAATCCTATCCTATGCAATGGCAACCCTTTCCTTTTCAAATCTCATACTTCTTTATTCTTGAATGAATATGGTGCTGCTGCTAAGTCGCTTCAGTCGTGTCTGACTCTGTACGACCCCATAGATGGCAGCCCACCAGGCTCTTCCGTCCCTGGGATTCTCCAGGCAAGAACACTGGAGTGGGTTGCCATTTCCTTCTCCAATGCATGAAAGTGAAGAGTGAAAGTGAAGTTGCTCAGTCGTGTCCAACTCTTAGCGACCCCATGGACTGCAGCCTACCAGACTCCTCCACCCATGGGATTTTCCAGGCAAGAGTACTGGAGTGGGACCTTATTTTGTTCAAGATTTAAAGAGACTCCCTCTAATGTATCAATTTTCATGTTAGTTTCTTTTTGTTGCTGAATCAGTGGACATTTTCAAAAGTAGTGAATCACTATAGAATTTCACAGATGTGTTTCCTGTGTCTACTGAGGTAAATTGTATGGGTTTTCTCTTTTATTCTATTAATGTAGTAACATATGTTAATGGATTTTCTAGTGTTGAACCATTCTTATACTCCCAAACTCTATTTGGTTATGTAAAAATAATATATTGCCAGGTTTCTTTTGTTAATATTTTGTTAAGGAATACCCTGGGATCTTTCTTTTTAGTATTATACCTACCTTTTAAGCATAGGGTAAACTTGGTAGCTTTTCCTCATTTTCTGTTTTCTGTAAAAAGTTATATAATATAGGATATATTTCTTCCCTGAAGATGATATGGTAAACTTATTTTACGCTCTCTGTACCTAGTGTGGAACTTTTAGGTGGGAGGTGTTTTGTTTTTTCTTAAATTTTTAAAATATTGGAATATAACATATATACGGAAAAAGTACGTAAATCATAAACATGTAACTCACTGAATTTTCAGAAACTGAATAGATGTATATAACCAGAATCCAGATTAAGAAACTAAAAATTGCCAGCACCCTAGAAGTCCTTATTGTGTGCTGAAAGGACACACTATGTTCCTCCCCAGGGGTAACTACAATCCAATTTCTAAGCCATAGATTAGAATTTTTTTGTTTGGTTGGTCTCATACCATAGAGAAAGAATTTTTTTGTATGTAGCTTCTTTTACTCAACAGTGTATTTGTGAGACTCATTAATTATAGTTTATTCTTTCTGTTTACTGTGTAGTATTTTACTCAATAGAATCCACTACATCATTTATCCATTCTAGTACAAATGGATTTTTGAATACTTTCCAATTTGAAGTCTTTCCAAAAGACTATGTCTTTTGATAAGTAAATTTACATATTCTCCTTTAAGTTTTTTTAATTAAAATATTGTAGATTTACAGTGTTAAATTAGTTTCAGGTATATAGCAAAGTAATTCAGTTTTACATACAAACATGTGTGTATATATATGTGTGTATGTGTTTACATTCTCTTCCATTATAGGTTATTATAAGATATTAAATATAGTTCCCTGTGCTATACAGTAGGTCTTTGTTGATTATCTATTTTATATTTATATATTTTAATCTCAAACTCCTAGTTTATCCCCCACCCCTTGCTAACCATCAATTTGTTTTCTAGATCTGTGTGTTTATTTCTGTTTTTTTAAATAAGTTCATTAGTGACACTTTTTTTTGAATTCCACATATAAGTGATATCATATGGTATTTGTTTTTCTCTGCCTGGCTTACTTTACTTAGTATGATAATCGTTAGGGCCATTCATTGCTACAAATGGTATTACTTCATTCTTTTTTATGGCTGAGTAATATTCCTATTGATAGACACTCAAGTTGTTTCTATTTACATATTCTTTTCCGCTGAGAAGTCCAATTGTTGGATCATAGGATTTGTGTTTGTTCAGTTTTAGTGGTGGTGTACAACAGCTAAGTTGTTGAACTAGCTTACATTCTTACCAGCAGTGTTTGAATTCTGAATGTTCCACATTCTTGTTGGGATTTCATATTTAATTATTTTATTTTAGCCATTTAGTGGTTATGTTGAATATTATAGTATTCTGTTAATTCTTCCTTGGTGAGAAAGTACTTTAAGAATCTTCTTCATGAACTTATTGCTCATTTGTATAGTCTCTCTGGTGAAGTACCTAGATAAATTTTTGTTCATTTGTATCACCTGCCTTTTTCTTATTGATATATGAAAGTTCTTTATATATTATAGATACCATCCTTTTGTTGGACTTCTTTACTTCAAGTAGTTTCTCTTAATGATCAATTATGAATAGACATTTATTTTAATCATGGATGTTTGGGCCTACGTCTTCATTTATCAACAGCTCCAACCCAATTTTAAGAGAAAAGTATTAGGAACTTTTCCAGCATAAATTAAATGGAGCTAATTTGTAGCAAAGTGCTGATAAATACTACATGAAAAATCTAAACATCTGTTCACTAGAAAAGCTTTAAAGGCCAACAACAAAGAGCTAGAAATATTTGCATCATGTATGTTGATGAAGGGCAAATCTCTCTATACACAAAGGGTTCATGAAAATCAAAGAGGGAAACAATGCTAAAGTCTAATATAAAATGGCCAAATAATATTAAAAGAAAAAGATGTCACAGAAGAAATACAACTGGCTAATAGAAAAAACATTAGCTTCATTGATTAAATAAATGCAAATTCAATAATAATATGTTATTTTTTGCCTTGCATATTTTCAAAAAATATGATACCTTTTGTGGGCAAGTATGGAATGGAAACTCTCAGATAACTCAGTAGCAGAAATGTAAGTTGGCATTACCTTGTGGAAGACATTTGACAACATTTAGAAAGCTTGATATAATATATCTGTATAATTTAAACCAGAGTTTTACTGCTTGGAATTTATTCTAAGAAAATAATCATTATTTTTAATATAGGTTGAATACAGTGATATATTCATTCCAACATCAAGTTTAATGGCATAAATTTGAAATGAACAATAGAGAGATGGTTAGTTACATACAGTAGAATATTTTACCATTATTAAAGTTAATACTTTAAATGTGGGCTAATTGCTTTTCAAGTAATATTAATGTTAAATGAAAAATAGCAATATACAAATCTATGTAAAAAGTATAACACTTCCATGAAAAACAACAACTACTCCCATAACAACCATTAAACATATACATGCTTATACATATATAAAAATAAACACCTCTCTATATTGGAAATAAATACCACATTTCACTGATAGCCGTTATCTTTGGGTGATATTTTCTCCTTTAGATAGTTCTGAATTTTCCACATTTTCAAGAATAGATACATATTGCTTTTAAATTAGGAAAAAAGTATAATAATTATGAATAAAATGTTTTCACACAGATTAAACAGATTATTATAGCATGGTGAGAATTTGTTCCATATGGCTATGGGATTTTCTCTTTATAAGCTGAAGTGCTGACAGTTGTGAACTAGTTTTCTAAGTGATAGGAAGTAGCTTTGAAATTTGAAGCATTCTAAATCGTATGGGTTGACATTGAAGAAAATGCTTGGGCAAATAGTGTCAATAAGCTTGACAAGTACTGCTAGCTTGTCACCAGTTTGGTTAACATCCATGTGATGATAACTTTGTTATTCCTCCCCCATTTATTACAGTCTCCCAGCTCACCCTTTGCCAAGCCCATATGAGTAGTTAGTTATATGTTGAAATAATAGATATGAGGCCCATTTCAGTAGTTCTCTCTCACTCCAACTTCGTTCCAAAACCTTCCAAAACCTAACATTTAGCTTTAAATGTTATATTTTATTTATTGTTGTGAATATGTTAATGGAATTTCCCTAAATAAGGAGAGCCATCTGCCTGGTTTTGGGGTCATGGTCTCTTTTAATTATATTGGAGCTTTTATAATTATATCTAAAGTGGAAATCTGCACTAATTCAACCTTATTTTGCATCTCGTGTGTATCATTGTACTTGTATTAGGGATATAACAAGGAATGGACTGTGAATTTTGTTATTCTGTAGTTCCCAGTGGAGACTATATATTATTAGTATAGTGGGGAGAGAATCAGTTCAGTTCAGTTCAGTTCAGTCACTCAGTCGTGTCTGACTCTTTGTGACCCCGTCAACTGCAGCACGCCAAGCTTCCCTGTCCATCACTAACTCCCAGAACTTGCTCAAACTCATAACCATTGAGTCGGTGATGCCATCCAACCATCTCATCCTCTGTTGTCCCCTTCTCCTTCTGCCTTCAATCTTTCCCAGCATCAGGGTCTTTTCCAATGAGTCAGTTCTTCATATCAGGTGGCCAAAGTATTGGAGTTTCAGTAATTGAAAGAATTAACTACTTGATGGGATTAAATGCCTGCTTTATAATTTACCAGCTTGTGATTTAAGCTCTCTATAGATTTATCTCCAAAGTAGAAATAACAGTTCTTCCTTCCATAACCCTCTATTTCCCTTTATTTTTTGCTTTTCTTCATTGAACTTTTCACTTGTGAGACATGGTTTTGTTCATTTTTTGACATTAATGTAAAATCCTGGAGAACAGTTACTTTATTTGGTTCACTTGTGTATTTTCAGCATCTAGCTTAGGATCTACTACATAATAACTCTCAGTAAATTGCTATGCCTTCTCCTGGGAATATTCTTCCTACATATTTGCACATAGCGCATCCTCATGCTCTATTATCATGCCCAAATGTCATCTTGGTGGAGGGACCTTGCTAGACAACCTCTTCTATAAAATAGCTTCCTCTATTTTTCTCTTTTATCTTGCCTTATTTTTCTCCGTAACACTCGACACTACTGATGTTATATTTCTTGCTTGTTGTCTTTATTTTCCACTAGAATATAAGATTTCTGATTCTAGGACTTTTTTGGTTTACTCCTTGATCCTCAGTTTCTCACCAGGCACATTAGGCTCTTAAAATGTTTGTTGAATGAATAAACGAATAACAGTGTTGAATGTATGGATGAATAGGTAAAGGAATATTACTTATATTATAGGGTTACTATGAAAATGAAAAAATTCATGTGTTACACTTCCATAATGACTGATACAAGTAGATGTTTAAATAAATGCTAGCCATAATATAATGGAGAAGGTAATGGCACCCCACTCCAGTACTCTTGCCTGGAAAATCCCAGGGACTGCAGAGCCTGGAAGGCTGCAGTCCATGGGGTCACTGAGGGTCGGACACGACTGAGCGACTTCACTTTCACTTTTCACTTTCATGCATTGGAGAAGGAAATGGCAACCCACTCCAGTGTTCTTGCCTGGAGAATCCCAGGGATGGGGGAGCCTGGTGGTCTGCTGTCTATGGGGTCATACAGAGTCGGACACAACTGAAGCAACTTAGCAGCAGCAGCGTAATATAATGTTGCTCAGAACTTCTAATTCTTACAACAAATTTGCTAAAACAGTTTTTTTTTTTTACTATTTTATAGATTAAAGAATTGAGGCTCAAGATTTGTTCAAGGTGTGGTAAAGGCTAATTCTAGGGTTCAGACTTTAATCTGCCTTTTTCCTCAACTGCATCTCTTTTCATTCTGCTATGTTGCTGTCAAAAATATTAAAGAATGCTCTTGGGGATGGCAGCATTTGAACTGGCTTTGGAAGATGAATGGGAGTTTGCTTAGCATACAGTTGGAGGAAAGGCATTCTGAGTAGCGGGAACTCCATGATGGAAACCATGAGCAGTGAGCAGTGAGAAAGCATGGTTATGCAGGTGCACTTGTGGTCAGCTAGCTCCTCATTCTGAAGAGCATCAGAAGAATTTTTTTAAGCAGAATTTTTATAACTGGGGTGTTATGGACACTCTGGCTGCCAACTTTGTCAGTGATTTTACAAGTCTTAATGGGCATATTTCTGGCACACAAGCAATAGACCTGAACTGCCCAAAATGGTAGCCAGTGGACATCTGTGGCCATTTAAATATAAATTAAAAGTAAAGTGAAAAATTAATTCTTCAGATGCCCTAGCTGCATTACAGGTGGTCAGTAGCTACAGGTGGCCAGTGGCTACTATATGAGAGAGTGTGGTTATGGAGCATACCCACTGCAGAAAGTTCAGTCATGCAGCATTGTTACAGACAGCTAGCACATGACTGGAGAGGACTCAAGTGGATTTATATAGAAGGAGAGGATCGTGAATAAAAAGATTCCCCAAGCTAAAAATGTTTTACAATCAGACTGTGGAGTAGTTATTGGAAATTCTACTCTAATCAAACTTAAAAAGGTTAGTTAGGCTTTTGTTTTTCCTTATAGATGGAAACTTCAGTTTATTTGGCTTGGGTAGAGATACAAAGCCAAAAGCTTCAGGAATCTTGGAACATCGCTTCATGGATATAGATTAAAAGTCATCTAATGTGACAGAGGATGAGATGGCTGGATGGCATCACCGACTTGATGGACATGAGTTTGAGTGGACTCCGGGAGATGGTGATGTACAGGGAGGCCTGGCGTGCTGCAATTCATGAGGTCGCAAAGAGTCGGACATGACTGAGCGACTGAACAGAACTGAATGTGCCTCTCTATGCTGCCCATTAACCATGCCAAAACAAATGGAGTCAGAAACTTGGAATAGCCCATCGCTGATCTAGGCTCTGAACCCCTTAGACTAGTTACTGATTAGGTAAAGAGTTGAGTTTACTTAATATGGATTTATAATCATCTTCATATTTACAGAAGTTTGTATATTGTCTCTTCTCACTTTATAAAAACTTCACATAAATCCTCAAAATATCCCTGTGAGTTTGGCTCTGTTTCTTCAGATAGAGAAATGAGAATGTGCATGGACTTGTCTGATACCATGTAACCAGGAGGTGCTAGAGCCAGTATGCAGCCTCACATTTTCTGACTTTTAGGTCAAATGCTCCTCAAACCATGTTAACAGTGAGGATACACTGTTTTAACATGGATTAAAAAGGAATGTAAAACTCTTATGACCATAGTGAGAAGAGCTCAGATGAAAGGTAGGATGCGAGGCCTTATGAGAGGTAGAATGAGAGGCCTTAAAGAAGTGACTGTTTTGGCAGTAACAGGTTGATCCTCAAAATCATTGAAAGTCACCAAAGTTCTGTCCTTGCAGTGTGGTAAAACTTGGTAATGAACTTGATTTACTCTGTTGAGGAGCAACTAGGTGAAAGAGCATGTTTGATGCTGGGAATCTAATGAAGTATTATAAATAAAAGATGATCTGGGCTTGGACTTTGTAGAAAGAAGTTTAAGGGAGGTGGATTAAGATACACCTTGAAGAAAGAATACATATTATTTGGCATAACATTATTCTAACAGTCTGGCTTAAAACATTGGTCTTCCCAGTTCTACTCAGATTGTGAGTAGGTCTAGAGCTGGGTCTTCCCAGTTCTACTTGATTGTGCCATCCTCTGGACTATTACAATATGTTGTTTATACCTATATTATAATATTGTTTATGTTCAAACTTCATTTTCATAATTTTTGAGTGCCTTGTAGGCACTCAAATGTCAGGTCTCCATAAATGTTTGCTAAACTGGTCCATGCTTTCTGTCTTATTCTCAAATTTAATAAATTGCCAGTTTGTGACAATTTTCAGGTTCCCTTTATCTGTTTCTGTGCCCACTTCGATTTTCCCTCCCACCACTGTTCTTCAGGCCCCAGCCACTTACTTTGTGTACAGTTGAAGTTTCTTAATTTTTTTCCCTCCAGTCCTTTAACCCTCTAATCCAACCTGCACAAGAGTCTAGATTACAGTTCAGTTCAGTTCAGTCGCTCAGTCGTATCCGACTCTTTGAGACCCCATGAATCACAGCATGCCAGGCCTCCCTGTCCATCACCAACTCCTGGAGTTCACTCAGACTCGCGTCCATCGAGTCAGTGATACCATCCAGCCATCTCATCCTTGGTCGTCCCCTTCTCCTCCTACCCCCAATCCCTCCCAGCATCAAAGTCTTTTCCAATGAATCAACTCTTCACAGGAGGTGGCCCAAGTACTGGAGTTTCAGCTTTAGCATCATTCCTTCCAAAGAACAACCAGGGTTGATCTCCTTCAGAATGGACTGGTTGGATCTCCTTGCAGTCCAAGGGACTCTCAAGAGTNTTTGGACCCAGTCTGTTGTTCCATGTCCAGTTCTAACTGTTGCTTCCTGACCTACATACAGATTTCTCAAGAGGCAGGTCAGGTGGTCTGGTATTCCCAGCTCTTTCAGAATTTTCCACAGTTTATTGTGATCCACACAGTCAAATGCTTTGGCATAGTCAGTAAAGCAGAAATAGATGTTTTTCTGGAACTCTCTTGCTTTTTCCATGAGATTATACTTCTTCAAACATTGCTATTACCATTTCACTCTTTTTCAGTGGCTTACCATGATCGCTGAATTAAGTGAAAATCCTTAACTTGATATTCCAACATTTTATATGATAGCTAATTGGAACATACCTTTCCACAGCACTAGGGAAAGTCTTAAAGGAAGTTCTTAAGAATTGCTTGTTGATGTGTTTAGATTGCTTTGAGATTCAAAAGCTTTTAAAGACACAAAGCAACATGAAAAATGACTTGAAAACAGTAGAGTCAATATATCGTCAATTACTTGACCATGTGACTTAGTCCACACGTGCCGTAGTACTTCAGAGAAAAAGATCATTGAAACTTTGGGTTATCAGACATACAGCTTTATTGGAGAAGCTGACAGTTTTGGGGACCGTTAATCATTTTTTCATTTTATTTATTCATACTAAATTTCCCCCTGTTTTCCTAGTAAATATGTGAGGTTTTAGAGTAATGGGCTCTGTTTTGTCAGTATGAAAATATTTCTTTTTTCAGAAGAATTCAGATACTTATACATAGAAACTTGTGGTTAAATGTCATTATTTCAAATGTTATTGGATCCCTTCTCAGAACTTTGAAAATATATATACCTGAGCTGTTTCTTCTGATCAGCTTCTACTGTGGGCACTTAGTTTGAAGTCACAATAGAATAACTGGAGAAAAAGTTGAATTTGGCAGATATAGCATTCGAGTATCTATCATAAAATATGGGTTTCAAACAGGATATGGCATTGTTTAAGCTCAACTTATAATAAGTATAATTTGTCAATTATGTAATATAATATAACTCAAAAGTTCTATTTTTATGGATGATGGCTCTTCCTATAAGGTTAACTTCTCTGTTTTGTACTTAATACAAAGAAATTTGTATTTCTTTGTCTTTTAGATAAAGGAAATTTAGAGTGTCATACACAATAGTGAAAATAACAGATGCCTTAAATAACGCTTCTAATTTTCCAGGAATTTTCAAAAATAGGAGATGTAAATTGGCTAGTTGTATCTTTTCAGTGACTGGATTGGTTACTCTTCCTGATGACTATTTGAACTCATTAGTTCATCAAGGCAAGTTGTTTCTATTACTGTGACATGGCTAGCACTTGAGCTACTAGTGTTCAACTTGTATCTATCCTATGTCTGTAAAAAGGGCTGTCTGTGACCCTATACTTACTGCTTTTTATTTACTTCAACTTTATTTTGCATTCCTAAGCAAAATCAGGAAAAATTTATATATATATGATTTAATTTCCTCCAATACTTATTCCAGTTTCTAAGGGCCTTCTGATTTACAGATTCTTAAAAATCTTTCTCCTTCCAATTCAAATGTAAGTAATTAGCTTCTTCCTAATTTGGAACTTCAACTTGAAAACTAGTGTGTTTGATTTGGCATTAGATTAGGCATCTTATTTTAGATGAGATCATATAACTTTGGTTTTAGGTGATCACAGAAATGTTTGTCGAGCAGCATCTTTGTAGCTTTGAGGAAACCAGAAAATAACTTTTCTATTAAGATTATGATTCCCCTTGACAGTCACTTTAACTGCAGTTAGGTCCTGGCTGTACCAACTCCAGTTTAAACAACTGGACTCTGAACCTGTTTTTGTTCCGATTAAGAAGTTTATTTATATGTTCGGGAATACAGAGGCACAACCTGTTAACAGCTGTAAATTTGGTTGATTAAGCTCTATGTAGACAAATTTACTAGCGGAGACTGCTCCCTAGAAATTCCAGTTCACTTACATATGAAGGTAGTCTGGCTATTTCTCACCAGTTTCCATCACTTCCTGCCAAGAAAAATAAACATTTTCTTGCAAAGGATTGATGCTAGAGGTTAGAAGTGGTCAGTGTTTTATCAGTCATACTGAGCTGTCGTGAATCTCAATAAACAAACATAGTAATGTCCATGTATATGCCTGGAAAAGCAGCCAGACCCGAGAGAGATAATTTCTTTCAGATAGTCTTCCAGACCTTTTCTATGTAGATGAATGTCAATTATTAATAGACATTTATTATAATAGAAATTATGGATGTTTGGGCCCATATTTTCACTTAACAACAGTTCAGGGAAGCTTGTGGTTTTAGTGGGTAATAATAGGCTGGAGCCAGATACGATGTTTTCTTAATTTAGTGGAACTATAGGTACTATTATAAGTATTGTAATAAAAATGAGCTTATTAGGACAAACTTCTGGTATTCAACATTTCCCTGTAGTGGTCTATTGGGCAAACTATGGCCCCAGAACCATCCCACAGAATATTTTTGTGTTGGGCACAATCTGAGAGTTGTTTTATATTTTTAAAGAGCTATAACAAGGAAGAATATGCAGCAAAGGCTATATATAGCTTTCAGTGATGAAGATGTTCATTATCTGACCCTTTAAGAAAAGTTTGCCAACTCCTACTAATATAGATTAGCAATAGTCATGGTGAGATCCATTGTTGTTGTTTAGTTGCTCAGTCGTGTCTGACTCTTTTGTGATTCTATGGACACACGTGATTTCCTACTCAAGAATACTAGAGTGGTTTGCCATTTTCTTCTCCAGGGGATCTTTCCGGCCCCGAGGGATAGAACTCATATCTCTTATGTCTCCTGCATTAGAAGGTGGGTTCTTTACCACTGAGCCACCTGGGAAGCCTGAAGATCCATTACAAGGATCCAAAAAGAGCCATCTGAATAAACAAAGCAGGATGAAACTATGGAAAATATTTTTTTCAGTCTTAGTTTTAGAGCCTTTCATTTCTGGTTTGCCTATGATATGTGAAATAAAGATGATACCATTATCCTTATAGGGTTCTTAGAATCATTGAATCATGGCTCCTTGCAGCGCCTTACCTATGGAAGATAACTGGTATCTGTTACTGTTGTTATAATAATGTGTTGAATGCCTGACAGTTGTTTCTGCTTTATTTTATGAGTCTCTGTTCTATTCATGCCATATTTGCATTTTATTTAATTTTGTAAGCCACTTTAATGTCTTTTATATTTTAGTTGAAATGCAGATCTTAAGTGTTGCAGTTTTATTGCTCCTGTTACTATGGCTGTGTAACAAATTACCCCAACATTTAGTGGCATGAAAAAATAGGTGATAATGCTCACAGATTCTGTGGATCAGGAGTTCAGACAGGGCACAGCAGGATGACCTCTCTCTTTGTTCTGCAACATCTAAAGCTGGAAAACTCAAAACTGGGGACTGGAATCATCTGAAGACTCATTCACTCTGGCGGTTGTTGCTGTCTATTGGCTAGGAAGGCTCCAGTTCCTCTCCATATGGGTCTCTCCTTGTAATATCTCCAAATGGACTAGTTTGTGCTTCCTTGAGTGAGCCAACAGGGTTCCCCAGAGCATGCATTCCAAAAAGAGAGAGCCAGGCTGGAGCTATCCTCTCTATGACATAGCCTTGGAAACCACAGAACATCATTTCTTTTTCCTGCTTTGATGGTCAGAACAGGCACAAGTCCACCAAGTTCAAGAGGAGAAACAAAAGACTTGATGGAGGCTGAGGATATTTTTGGAATTAAAATTTCCTGTAATTATATAATTTTATTTATTTAACAATCACTTACATATGATTTAATCCACATACCAGACACTACTTTAAGTATTTGGCAAATATTAATTTATATTCTCTAGAATAGAATTCTTTTATAGATGGAGAAATTGAATCAAAATATTGAATTAACTGGAATACAATTTTCTCTGACTTTGATGGATCATAAAAATGTTACTATGATTTTTTTAATTTGCACAGTATTAGTTCAAAGATTTAAAAATATTTCAAATGCACACTTCTGTTTCTTGCCTTAGAATTGCTTTGAGAGAGGCATAGTTTCACATAAGTAACTTCTTAAATGTGTGCAGTGGTCAAGCCCCCATGGATCCATCTTTCCATATTCTTAGTGTTGGGCTGTGTGGTAAATAAGTTGGGATTTCTTAATGAAGCAGGTTTCAAATAAATCAATAAGTAGGAATAGTACTCTATTTTGACAGCAGTCTTGGACTAGCTTACCAAACTTGACTAATAGATTGATTCTGTGTCCTTGTACGAAAATCAATACAATGTCTTGGTCTAGATGTGATGGTCTTACATATTAATTGCTATCTTTTCCTTCATTGCTATTGAAATCACAGCCTTTGGTTGGTAAGGTCAGTGATCTTTCAGTCTCCATTGTCATGAAGATATTTTATCAGGGGCAAATATTCCTTCTCTTCTTTTTTAAAATTTTTATTAACAGTATGAATGTTTGTTGGGTATATTTCAAGCCCTAGGTCTTTTTGGTTTTGTTATTTTTTTTGCTCTTTTACATCTGTTGATTGATTTTTACCTTGGAGATTTAGCAGTCTCTGACTGAGTTGTTTATAGCTTTTCAATCGGTTTGGTCTCTCAGAATTCAGTAGTCTTCTTTTAAGGGTAGCCCAAAGTGACTTTCACCCTGATTCATTTGTGACACAGTTAACACTATATCTCTGAGTCTAATGAATTTATGCTTGCTTATACATTGTGCTATATTTAAAATGGATAATCAACAAGGACCTATTGTATAGTACATGGAATTCTTTTCAATGTTATGTGGCAGCTTGGATGGGAGGAGAGTTTGGGGGAAAATGGATACATATATATGTATGGCTGAGTTCCTTTGCTGTTCACCTAAAACTGTAACAACATTGTTAATAGGCTATCCCTCAATACAAAATAAAAAATTAAAAGAAACACTATATCTCCTAGTCTCTGCATATATGAATGTATAACAAGTATGAAGTATGCAGATAAGAAAAGGGTAGCCTTGTTAAAGTTCAGTTGAGTTCAGCTGCTGACTGAACGACCCCTTGCGACACCATGGACTGCAGCACGCAGGCCTCCCTCTCCATCACCAACTCCCAGAGTTTACTCAAATTCATGTCCATTGAGTCAGCGATGCCATCCAACCATCTCATCCTCTGTCGTCCCCTTCTCCTTCTGCCTTCAACCTTTCCCAGCATCAGGGTCTTTTCAAATGAGTCAGTTCTTCATCAGGTGGCCAAAGTATTGGAGTTTCAGCTTCAGCATCAGTCCTTCCAATGAATATTTCCTTCCCTTGTGGCTCAGCTGGTAAAGAATCTGTCTCCAATGCAGGAAACCTGGGTTCCATCCTTGGGTTGGGAAGATCCCCTGGAGAAGGGAAAAGCTACCCACTCCAGTATTCTGGCCTGGGTCACAAAGAGTCGGACACGACTGAGTGACTTTCACTTGTTAGAGTATCAAAACTCAGATGAATATTTTAGGGGAATATTTAAATAATTTTGTTCCAATTATAAAATTTGGATTGTTCTTTTAAAACATATTTGATTAGGAGTACATGTAGAAATTTGCGTATCAAAACTTGCCAAATCTAAGACTCACTAATTTTATATTTTTAAATTTAAAATATAAGACAGAGAGATCGGTACTATGTGATCTGATTACACAGATGTGTAATGTATGTGAATGAACTGATTACATTGAGTGGCATTATTTATTTACTTATTCAGACTCAGAAATAGTGTGAGAATGAAAGCACAAAGGAGCTATCCTGCTGCTCACTCATTTATCTGCGATGTAGCATGGTGACTGGTTTTATAGTCTAGCTCTTCTGCCATCTGTGTGATTTTGTTCTAGTTATTATCTCTTTGTGATTCAGTTTCATTGTCTGTGTAATAGCTTAGTTCTCTCATTGGTCATGGCGGCACCTACCTCTTAATGTTGTAGTGGAAACGAAATGATTTAATACATATCAAGTGCTTCAGACAGTGTTTAGCAAATTGTAAGCTCGTAAACAGCTCTTATTCATTAATCCATCCTTTCACTTACTCATTAAAGAAACATTTATTGAACATCTACTATGATGTGGAACAAAGATAAAGAAAGTTCTGCTCTGAAGGCATGTGTAGTTTTGTGGGGCAAAGGAATGTAATAGTTGTTATAACATAGGATGAGGGAAGTGATACATTGTAAAGCAGATATATAAAAGTGCTATGAAAAAGAAGAGGCTGGGGACTTCTCTGGTGTGCCAGGGGTTGGGGCCTTGCACTTCCACTGCAGGGCACACAAGTTCCATCACAGTGCAGCCAAGAAAAAATGAAAGAAAAGGAAGAGGATGGAGTTTTTGATAGCCTTAATCATTTTACTTTTCTATGACACTGTTTTTCATCTGAAAATGTTCTTTTGTGCACCTTTTAAAATTCTTAAGGACATAGTTTCCTTTCTTTGTATCTCTGTATCATTTTATCTTATGGTATTTATCACTTTTTGTCTTGTTAAATCATTATTTGTTCATATCTTTTTTACTTGAAGATGTCAGCATTTCTGTATTACCAACAATTACTCAACATAGTACTCTTTAAAAATACTTTATAAACATTTGATAACTTAGCTGGTAAAGAATCCACCTGCAATTTAGGAGACCCCGGTTTGATTCCTGGGCTGGGAAGATCCCCTAGAGAAGAGGTAGGCTGCCTACTCCAGCTTCCTTCATGGCTCTGACAGTAAAGAATCCATCTGCAATGCGGGAGACCTGGGTTTGATCCCTGGGTTGGGAAGATCCCCTGGAGAAGGGAAGAGCCCCTGAACAAGGGCAGATGCCCTGGAGAAGGGAACAGGCTACCCACTCCAGTATTCTGGCTTGGAGAATTCCATGGACTGTGTAAGTCCATGGGGTTGCAAAGAGTTGGCCACAACTGAGCAATTTTCACTTTCTTTATCAAGTGGCTCAAAAAGTAAAACTGATTAAAATGCCTAGATGCCAGTCTCTGCTTCTACCTTTTGAGGATTTCTTAAAGGTGTAGATGGCTGGAAAGGTACAGAGTCTGAGGGTGAAATAAACAAGATTCACATATGGCTCACTATCCGAATAATCAGGCTAGTTCTCTAGATTCTCTAGGAGGGTTAAAAAGCCCCATTTGTACCATTTTCCCGTTTCTACAATATGAATACTCCCACTATGGCCAAACTTATGCTACAACGTGACATTACTGAATGTAGATGGGAAGAGATGTGCAGTAGAATATCAGTATATAGTAATATCTCCACTGTATAGATACAGTAGCTATAATTAATTTTGAGCAAAGATATTAGTAAGGTGTAGTAATACACTAAAAAATGATGAATTTTGAGTATTTTTTAATTTAAAGTTTAATTATACATTTACGGAATTTAATTTTTAATGATGTTGGTGTTTACCAACTTGCTTAGAAATTTTCTGAAAATTTAACAATAAGTACTTGTGAACCTGTGAACCTATGCAAACTGAGTTTATCACATCTCTTGTCCCAGGCCCTGTTCTTTACTGATTATATGTCTTTGAGTAGTGATTTAATTGCTAGAATTTCTGCTAAGGAAATTATCTGTGAATCCAAAAAAAAACACAAAGATGTTTATCTTGGCATTATTAGCATAACAAGAAGCAACTTAATAGTTTAAAGTGAATTGTGGGGTTTCTATGGGTTTGTTTAGTCACTGAATTGTGTCTGACTCTTTGCGACCCCATGGACTGCAGCACGCCAAACTTCCCTGTCCTTCAGTATCTCCCAGAGTTTGCTCAAACTCATGTCCATTGCATCAGTACTGCCTTCCAACCATCTTCTCCTCTGTTGCCCACTTCTTCTGCCTTCAATCTTCCCTAGCATCAGGGTCTTTTCCAGTGAGTCAGTTCTTCATACCAAGTGGCCAGAGTACTATAGCTTCTGCTTCAGCATCAGTCCTTCCAGTGAATATTCAGGCTGGATTTCCTTTAGGACAGACTGGTTTGATCTCCTTGCTGCCCAAGAGACTCTCAAGAGTCTTCTCCGGCACCTCAGTCCGAAAGCATGAATTCTTTGGCCCTCAGCCTTCTTTATGGTCCAACTCTCATATACATACATGACTACCAGAAAAACCATAGCTTTGATTATACGGATCTTTTGTCCGCAAAGTGATGTGGTTAAGTAGGAATTGTGGTTAAGTAATTTATTAGAATATTTCCTAGAATTAAAAGTGACTTTATTGAAGACTTTATAATAGCATAGGAAAATGCTGTAAGTTTAAGTGAATAAGAAAGAATGCTGAATACCTAATTTATATAGACATCAAAAATTTTTATGAATATAGGAATATGTTAATTTGAAGGAAGTGTAATGGTGATAACATGGCTGTATTTTTTTTTAATCTTTATCTTCACTTTATAAATTTCCAACAATGAGCATATTTTATATCTATAATGAAACTATAGTATCATATTTGTCACAAAACCAAATTCTAAGTGATACCTCTAATTTTTTGTTGAATTAAAAGCATTATCAAGATAGATCTTTTCTGTTTTGGAAATTAAATAGTTTGATGTAACAACCAATAAAACATACGAATTGAATTTTTTGGGGGGGGGAATTCAGAAACATAAAACTTATCAATTCTTTTAGTTTGTTGCTTATTGTTTTATTGGAATTTCTATAAAAAATGCTTTCTTTAAGAAAAAGTAAAAGCTGTTTGCATCCAGTGACATTTTTTAAAATTTATTTTTAATTGGAGTATAATTATAATTGCTTTATAATGTTGTGTTGGCTGACTCATGTTGTTTTATAGCAGGAGCTAAAAGAACATCTAATTTGATTTTTATAGATCTATACTAGATTTGTTTTTCTCCCTAGATCTCATGTACAGGCTGTCCTAGATTTCCATGGAATATTTTGAATTTTTATAAAAGTATCCTACGTTAAAAATGCTAACTTCAGAAATACCATTTTAAAAAGCTGCTTGGTAGTTAAGTCACTAACTCTTCACTTTTAAGAAAACTACAGATAGATTGTTTCAAAATGATGTGGGTCCTGTGTGTCTCACATTCCTGTCTAATCTAGGCATTGTTAAAAAATTTTTTGACCGTTATAGCTCTTCTTTTGTGAAAGAATTTCTCCAGAGCTCTTCAAATTATCTTTCGATATAAACAGATAATCTAATTTCACACACTTCCAGAAAGTAGTTTTAACTACTTTTCTTGTCCCTTTTTAGTTAATAACTGGTTAACGGTAGTAGACAATTTAGAAAAGCTTCTGTGTAATTTTTTTCCCCTGAAGATTAAGATGTGATGAAACAAATCACCTGTGGCATTCTTTGTAGGAAGAAAATGCTTTTTTGGTGATTTTTTTAAAGGTACTAATTTAAACGTCAAAGCAAGTTCTGTTAAGATTTTGCCTTTGTTCCAAGGTTGTAATGTCTCTTACCACTTTATTTACTTGGTTTGGATGGGTTTCAACAGGATTTGGTCTAATGTAATTCTCTATATTTTTATGAAGGAGAAATTGAAGCATTTCACGATCTCTTGAACTCTCCCTCCTAGGAACTCCTAGTACTTATTATTTCTGTGTTTTTATCATGTGTTCTTATTAACCTTTTGAATTATTCAACTTTTTATTTGTCTAGATTGTGTTTTTAAAATTCCATAAACTTGGTGATGCAGATATGTGTGGGCCATGGGGAATGATAGGTAATGAACTTTAGAGTGGGTAAATCTGACTTATCACTTACTGGCTATGGGACTTTGGGTAATTATTCTTTAGGCCTTAGCGCTCTTATCTCTAAAGTGAATAGAACAACCTCTAGCTTGTGGAGTTACTGAGAGGATTCGAGATAAGGTATAATGTTCCTGGCATATAATAGCTGTTCAATAAATGATTAGTTATTAGGTGATCAGTAACAATTGAGTGAATGATTGTATATAAGTGTGCTTGGGCTATAACAAAACACCATAGACTGGTTGCTTAAGCATCAAAAATTTATTTTTTCATAGTTCTGGAGGCTCACAAGTTGAAGATCAAGTTGCCTGCCAGTTCAGTTCCTTTTCCTGGCTTACATGTGGCTTCACATGGTTAAGACTGGGAGTAGGGTGGGAGGTGGGAGGGGGATTCAGGATTGGGATCTCGTGTACACCTGTGGTGGATTCATGTCGATGTATGGCAAAGCCAATAGAGTATTGTAAAGTAAAATAAAGTAAAATTAAAAAAAAAATAAAAATAAATGGTAAAAAAGACTGGGAGTAAAGAGAGAGAGAAAAGGAAGAAGCAAGCTCTTTGGTGTCTCTTATATGAGCACTAATTCCATCGTAAGGAACCTTCATGACCTCATTTAACCTAATTACTTCTCAAAGGCCCCATTTCTGAATACCATCACATGAGGTGGGGGGAGGTTAGGGCTTTAACATAAACATTTTGTCTTGGAGAAGGCAATGGTGACCCACTCCAGTACTCTTGCCTGGAAAATCCCATGGACAGAGGAGCCTGGTAGGCTGCAGTCCATGGAGTCGCTAAGAGTTGGACACAACTGGGCGACTTTACTTTCACTTTTCACTTTCATGCATTGGAGATGGAAATGGCAACCCACTCCAGTGTTCTTGCCTGGAGAATCCCAGGGACGGGGGAGCCTGGTGGGCTGGCGTCTATGGGGTCGCACAGAGTTGGGCACAAATGACACGACTTAGCAGCATACTCATTTTGGACAGACATGATTCATAACAGACTTCTTCAGGGAAATTTGGATTACTGAAATAGCCATTAAACACCTACAAAACTTTAAACACAGTCAAAACATGAAATTAAAAGATGCTTGCTCCTTGGAAGAAACACTATGAGCAACCTGGATAGCATATTAAAAAGCAGAGATGTTCCTTTGCCAGCAAAGGTCCATATAGTCAAAGCTATGGTTTTTCCAGTAGTCACATATGGATGTCAGAGTTGGACTATAATAAAGAAAGCTGAACACAGAAGAATTGATACTTTTGAACATGAGGTGTTGGAGAAGACTCTTGAGAGTCCCTTGGACTGTGAGGAGATCCAATCAGTCCATCCTAAAGGAGATCATTCCTGAGTGTTCTTTGGAAGGACTGATGTTGAAGCTGAAGCTCCAATACTTTGGCCACCTGATAAGAAGAACTGACTCATTTGAAAAGACACTGATGCTGGGAAAGATTGAAGGCAGGAGGAGAAGGGGATGACAAAGAATGAGATGGTTGGATGGCATCACCGACTCAATGGACATGAGTTTGAGTAAACTCCAGAGTTGGTGATGGACAGGGAAGCCTGGCATGCAGTCCATGGGATCGCAAAGAGTTGGACATGACTGAGCAACTGAACTGAACTGAAAACTTAGAAAAGAAAATCACTTATAATTGCATTGTCCAGTATTAACGTTTTTAGAGTATATCAGGTCAGACTGTGTTCACATATAAAAATTTATTATTTTCGTGTGCTAGATACAGAATTTAAGTTTGGGAAGTTTTTTCAGGAGATGGATTGTAATGATGGTTGCACAATAATGTGACTGTATCTAATGTCACTGAACTGTACATTTGAAAATAGTTAAAATGGTAAGTTTTATGTTATGCAAATGTAACTGCAATAAAAAAAACATTTACTGTTTGCAAAAATAAGCTCATACTCAATATCTTTTTTTAAAGTCTTTTTATGCTCAACAATGAAAAAAGAACACCTTTCCACATAAGTAAATATATTTTTGTACTGTGATTTTTGTGGCTGAATATTTATTTTATCCTTTGGATGTACCACCTTTTATTGAGGGCAGTGTTAAAGCAAATAAAAAGGAGTGTTAGCCCTTTCCTTTTTAAGTGGATTCACAGAGAACTTTGTGATGCATGGCAGAGGACTTGGGGAAATAACCAGATGGTGGAAACTGAAAACCCCCCTGGGTCCTTAAACTGTGTCTGCCTTGTTCAAATGACTCTCTAAATAAACTGCTTTACTGTTCTGATGTCAACATGGCAGCTTTGCTTTCTTTTTTTTCCAAATATAATTTTTTTTATTTGTCTAAAAGGATGTTTATTCCAGACTAGTGGTTTTTTTGGATTTCTGCCTTTACTACGTTAATGTCATATTAGAGGAATCAGGGGAAAAGAGAAGCAATAGATGGAGAATATTGCACCCTGAGAATTGGTTCCTTCACACAAGGATCAGATGCCATGATGGCAGGCATGTCTGAAATTTCAGCATTGGTAAGCCACTCTAAGGAAGCTTCCTCTTGACTTAAGGTCTGGCTCTCCCCTAAGTTGCTTTTTTTTTTTTTNAGAGAGAGAAAAGGAAGAAGCAAGCTCTTTGGTGTCTCTTATATGAGCACTAATTCCATCGTAAGGAACCTTCATGACCTCATTTAACCTAATTACTTCTCAAAGGCCCCATTTCTGAATACCATCACATGAGGTGGGGGGAGGTTAGGGCTTTAACATAAACATTTTGTCTTGGAGAAGGCAATGGTGACCCACTCCAGTACTCTTGCCTGGAAAATCCCATGGACGGAGGAGCCTGGTAGGCTGCAGTCCATGGAGTCGCTAAGAGTTGGACACAACTGGGCGACTTTACTTTCACTTTTCACTTTCATGCATTGGAGATGGAAATGGCAACCCACTCCAGTGTTCTTGCCTGGAGAATCCCAGGGACGGGGGAGCCTGGTGGGCTGGCGTCTATGGGGTCGCACAGAGTTGGGCACAAATGACACGACTTAGCAGCATACTCATTTTGGACAGACATGATTCATAACAGACTTCTTCAGGGAAATTTGGATTACTGAAATAGCCATTAAACACCTACAAAACTTTAAACACAGTCAAAACATGAAATTAAAAGATGCTTGCTCCTTGGAAGAAACACTATGAGCAACCTGGATAGCATATTAAAAAGCAGAGATGTTCCTTTGCCAGCAAAGGTCCATATAGTCAAAGCTATGGTTTTTCCAGTAGTCACATATGGATGTCAGAGTTGGACTATAATAAAGAAAGCTGAACACAGAAGAATTGATACTTTTGAACATGAGGTGTTGGAGAAGACTCTTGAGAGTCCCTTGGACTGTGAGGAGATCCAATCAGTCCATCCTAAAGGAGATAATTCCTGAGTGTTCTTTGGAAGGACTGATGTTGAAGCTGAAGCTCCAATACTTTGGCCACCTGATAAGAAGAACTGACTCATTTGAAAAGACACTGATGCTGGGAAAGATTGAAGGCAGGAGGAGAAGGGGATGACAAAGAATGAGATGGTTGGATGGCATCACCGACTCAATGGACATGAGTTTGAGTAAACTCCAGAGTTGGTGATGGACAGGGAAGCCTGGCATGCAGTCCATGGGATCGCAAAGAGTTGGACATGACTGAGCAACTGAACTGAACTGAAAACTTAGAAAAGAAAATCACTTATAATTGCATTGTCCAGTATTAACGTTTTTAGAGTATATCAGGTCAGACTGTGTTCACATATAAAAATTTATTATTTTCGTGTGCTAGATACAGAATTTAAGTTTGGGAAGTTTTTTCAGGAGATGGATTGTAATGATGGTTGCACAATAATGTGACTGTATCTAATGTCACTGAACTGTACATTTGAAAATAGTTAAAATGGTAAGTTTTATGTTATGCAAATGTAACTGCAATAAAAAAAACATTTACTGTTTGCAAAAATAAGCTCATACTCAATATCTTTTTTTAAAGTCTTTTTATGCTCAACAATGAAAAAAGAACACCTTTCCACATAAGTAAATATATTTTTGTACTGTGATTTTTGTGGCTGAATATTTATTTTATCCTTTGGATGTACCACCTTTTATTGAGGGCAGTGTTAAAGCAAATAAAAAGGAGTGTTAGCCCTTTCCTTTTTAAGTGGATTCACAGAGAACTTTGTGATGCATGGCAGAGGACTTGGGGAAATAACCAGATGGTGGAAACTGAAAACCCCCCTGGGTCCTTAAACTGTGTCTGCCTTGTTCAAATGACTCTCTAAATAAACTGCTTTACTGTTCTGATGTCAACATGGCAGCTTTGCTTTCTTTTTTTTCCAAATATAATTTTTTTTATTTGTCTAAAAGGATGTTTATTCCAGACTAGTGGTTTTTTTGGATTTCTGCCTTTACTACGTTAATGTCATATTAGAGGAATCAGGGGAAAAGAGAAGCAATAGATGGAGAATATTGCACCCTGAGAATTGGTTCCTTCACACAAGGATCAGATGCCATGATGGCAGGCATGTCTGAAATTTCAGCATTGGTAAGCCACTCTAAGGAAGCTTCCTCTTGACTTAAGGTCTGGCTCTCCCCTAAGTTGCTTTTTTTTTTTTTTAATAGCTCTTCTGAAAGGATGCTCCTCATTTTCCCACACTTTCTCTGTCACAGGGTCCTTGTCTTCCTAGGCTACCCCTACCTCTTTTAGACCACGATTTCTTCACCTGCTGTAAAATACTCTGCTTCTTTTTATTTATTTATTTTTGACTGAGCTGGGTCTTTGTTGCTGCACGCAGCTTTTCTCTAGCTGCAGAACGTGGGCTTCTCATTGCACTGGCTTCTCTTGTTGCGGAGCAGGTCTCTTGGGCACGCGGGGCTTCAGCAGTTGTGGTGCACAGACCTAGTAGTCCCGCGGCATGTGGAATCTTCCTGGACTAGGGATAGAACCTGCATCCCCTGCATTGGCAGATGGATTCTTATCCACTGGACCACTAGGGAAGTCCAGTACTCTGCTTCTTTGAGGATGCCATTGCTACTCAGCTAAGCTCACTGGTATTTCTTTTCTGTGCCATAATTTCCTTATCTTTCCAGCCTATACACCAAATCTTCAGCCTTTCAGGGACTTGCTATTATATGGCACGCGTTCTTGACTCCCTTTTCTCTTCACTTTAGATTCCATGGACCATAACTCTTAACTTATCTCTTGTCAGCTGACTGAACTCCAGTGCCCCATTATCAGTCATGTCTGCTTGGTGTTTTCATAACTGTGGGTGACTCTGAGCCTTTTCTGCAATTGCTCCCAAGCTGCTAAATTCAGTGGGAGAAAAGTATAGTGTGAGGCAGATGTCTCCATCAATACATGGCCCTCTCCTCGTCTGTGCTCGCAGCATTAGCGAGAAGTCTTGTGTGGTTCCCTAAATAGCCCTCTCCTGCACCCTCCAAGGCAAGGTGTTTTGCCTGGGGCTTTTCCCGCCGGTCTCAGCTTGCATCCCCCTGAGGACCTCATATAAAGCAGTTCTCTGTGAGCTCTCTTGGCCCCGGAATCCTGATTAATTTCCTCCAGGAGCATATCACAATGTGAAATTATCTTGTTTGCTTGTTTATGTTATGTGTTCCCCTGCATAAACTTAAGGATCATAAGAGCTGATAACTTGGTTTTGTTTTACTACTATATTCCCTGTGCCTAGAATAGTACCCAGGGCCTTTTGTTGAGTGAATGGGTGACAGTTTCAGTTATTTTCTACTCTTTAATCCTGTCTTGATTCTCAGCAAATGACTACTTCCAAGTCAATAGGAAAGATGTATGTGTGTGCTCAGTCGTGTCTGACTCTTGCGACCTCATGGACTATAACCTGCCAGGCTCCTCTGTCCATGGAATTTTCTAGGCAAGAATACAGGAGCAGGTTGTCATTTCTATGCCAGGGGACCTTCCTGACCCAGGAATTGGACCTTTGTCTCTTGTGTCTCCTGCATTGGCAGGCAGATTCTTTACCACTGAGCCATCTGGGAAGCCCCAGTAGGAAAGATAGATCGCTTCACATGGAAAACCTGTTCCTCATTTGCCATTAAAAGTAAAACTTTCTACATGTTTTTTTTTTTTTTTTTTTCTTCCTCTGTCCTGTCTGTTATGAAAAAAGGCTTTCCTCATTTCCTAAAGCCTGGGGCCCATCCTTTTTCACCTTACAGGTATCTTGATTTTTCTCTAATACTGTGTATGGTATGGTGATTATGAATGTCGACTTTGTAATCAGACATATGGATTCAGATTTGAGGTCTGTTGCTATGAAATTTGGGGAAAAGTATCTAACATCTCTCAGCCTCAGCTTCTGTGTGCTTAGTTGGAGATAGTAATATCTATATCATAGAGTTGTGAAGCTGGAAAGAGTTCATATTTTTAAAGTGCTAATAAGTTTTGTGGTTGGGACAAAGGAAGCACTCAGAAGAAAGGTTTTTGTTATATTATTATTGCTTCCCTTTCTGTGGGCTCCTAATTTAATTAAGCTCATGTTTAAAAATTGTCCTATTTCAACTACATATTTAACACCCTATTTTTTGTTTGCCCATCACACCTCTTCTCCAGTTTTTACCTCCTCATTTTAGAAACCACTCTGGTCTGGCTTCCCAAACATTTCACATTTTGTTCCCAATCCTAATCCTAATCTTGTTACTTTCCCATCCATCTCTCTCCAAGTCTGTCCATCTCAGTGATTTCATCTCCCAGTGGTCCAAATCAGAAGCCTGGAAGGTAGGCTTGTCCTCTCCTTCTTCCTTCCCTACATTGCATTACCAAGTAGAATTCTGATAATTCTACCTCCTAAATATTTCTTCAATTTTCCCTCATCTCTTTTTCCTTTGATGCTGCCATTCCAGTCCAAAGATCTATCATCTCTCACAGGATTGTGATCATAGCTTCCTGTCATTCACTCCTGTACCACACTGTTCCATACTGCACACTGTAAACAACAATCTTCTAAAAAATGCAAAGCCGATAACATTATTCCCTTTTGAAACATTCCAGTGACTTCTTATAGTTCTTAAGGCAGAGCCCTCTTGATTAGATCTTACTTATCTCTTCAACTTTACCTTGTACCATGGTTCCCCATGTCTATGCCTTAGCCCTCTATTGAACTTAATTTCTTTCTCGTTTGTTGAGCTCTTTCGCATACTGTTCTACTGCCTCTTTCATTGTCCCTCTTTCCTGCTTGGCCTTTTGTTCGCAACCTAAATTTTACTCCCTCAGATAGGCCTTCCTGCAGTTTGGTGCCCTGTGCTCTGTCCCATATCATTGTATCAACATGGTATTTGTTACATGTGATAGGTCCTTGTCTTTTCTCTAGATCCCTGATGGCAGGAGGCATGTAATGTTTGCTCATCAGTGTATTCCCTTGTGGAGTGCCTGGTCTATAGCAGATACTCAGCAAAGTTTTATTAAATGTTGTTATTAAATGATAATTCAGTGAGGAGAAAAACCATCCTGTTTTACATTTGGTAGAGTTTAGAGCTACATATGGTATTCCTGTATTTAGCTTTGAATATATCTTTAAACATAAGTAAATGTGGAAAATAATAAGACTGCTTTTCAACACATGCTCTTATTTTTCTATCTTCACACATTCCCTTATTTAAAATCTTTTAATGTTTGTTTTTATTCTGTACTACAAACGCAGATTCCCCCAAGTGGATGCTTTTGAGCGTGAAATGCCACTTAACATCAGCACATCTGCCAACTTTCTATTTGCATGACATTTCCATAGACAATCTTGTGAAGTTTTTCTATTAGACCTTGAGTCTAAATCATGCAGTCTTCTAATGGTGCGTTTGAAAAATGGTGAAGCCTACTGAACTGTCTTGTTCTGCAGCACACTAAAGAGAAAGCACTAGAAGGACAGAGAGCTGTGACTTAGACTTTTTGGCTCTTCATGGCCGCTCCACAGGCTCTTGATGGATTAATGATCCTTTCCTTCTCAACCTTGGGTCTAAGTAGGTTATAGAGCTGAATCATCCCTGACAGGCAAAAGTAAATGCTCTGGAAAGACATGGGAACTGGCTTAGATGCATTTTCTTCAAGGGTATTGATGAAAGTTTCATTATGGAAGGTAGCTGATACTGATTGTGTTTTTACTGTTCTTAAGAAAGCAGTCCTTTTTTTTCTTTCTTTTTTTTAAATCTGAGCTACAAGGAGATCAATGTATGTTAGTTTCCCTTGCCTTACTAATATGATCACCAGTTGTTTGACTATTTGTTCGATGTGGTTTGTGGCAGCTTTTATTCGTTTTTTTAGTGCATCTTGGATTAAAAGTGTAAATAGGAAAATTTTACAGGGAAATATTTGTAATCTTGTATTTACTGGGCTTTTCATAGGATTTGTCAGAACTCTTTGTCCCTGAACGGATTAGACTTTTATTTTAAAATCAGTCATGATTATTTGCTTTCTTAAGTCTATAACAAGAATGTAAGATTGTTATATTTATATAACCCCATTTGATACAAAATTATCATCAGCTAGAGTTAATTTAATGGATATCTCTTGTGCACAGTTTCAGGCAGACTTGGATAGCACTTTTAGCAAGAAAGGTAAATCAGTTGTTGAAAATCCTCAGAGGAAGGTCAGTCTAGTTAGTTATGAAAAGTCCTTTAGGGAGAAAGCGTAAGCTGTTTTAATTATTTATTTATTTTTGATGTCAGAAAAAACTGAGAAAGCAGTAGCTAGAGGGATCTATGGTTAAAGAGGTTCTTTTGTTTGTTTTTTAAATTTTTATTGGGGTATACTTGATGTACAGTGTTGTGTTAATTTCAGGTGTACAGCAGAGTCAATTAGTTACACATATACATATATCCGTTTTGTTTTGTTTTTAGATTCTTTTCCCGTATAGGTCATTACAGAGTATTGAGTAGAGTTCCCTGTGCAATACACTAGGTCCTTAATAGTTAGCTGTTCCTTTTTTTTTTTTCTCTTAAAATTTTACTCTGGCAATTGTCTATACCCAGGGAGCCTGGAGAGCTCCTCTGAAGAATTTGGGATTCCGGGCTTCCCTGGTGGCTAAGAGGTTAAAGCATCTGCCTGCAGTGCGGAAGACCCCGTTTCGATCCCTGGGTTGGGAAGATCCCCTGGAGAAGGAAATGGCAACCCACTCCAGTGTTCTTGCCTGGAGAATCCCATGGAGGAAGGAGCCTGGTAGGTTACAGTCCACGGGATCGCAGAGTCGGACACGACTGAGCGACTTCACTCACTCACTCAATGTTGCAAATTAAGTAAATTCATCCTATGTGCCTTGGATTTCAAGCAGAAGCAGGAAGAGAATCTGATGAAGGAATTAACTTTGTGTCTCCAATGTTAAATATATTCTAAATCCACTTTGGGGGTAGGTCTGTTTTCTGGTTGCAATATGATCTCTGGTTCTTTTAGACTCTGATAATTTAATTTACTCAGTTCTTCTACTTTAAGTAAAACTGTCAAGAGCTCGTATTCATGGATTTCATCATTTTATCTCTTATTTCCAGAGTCTTTTTTCCCTTTTATCCTTATCTTAAAAAAAAATAACTTCAGGTGTTTGTCTTAGGAAGGCTGGCAGGATGTCAGTTTTAATGTGTTCATAAAATGAGCTGTTTTTGTTTTATGTACATGCTCAGATACTCTGTGTAAACATCAACTAATTTAAGGAAAATTAATTCAAGTGTTTTAATAAGTGAATAATTACTTTCTCACAGATTAACACATTCTGAGTTACATTCTTGGGTGAGATATGAAAATAAGAAAATACAATGTTAATCTCAACAAGAGTTGAGTACTCATATGAAACGAAAGTTTATCTCATGACTACTTCACCACTCCGGGAGATGGACCGAGCTGCTGTTTATCCTGTGGGAGAAGTATATCCAGGGTTAGATGGGGAACTGCAACCCGAAGTTCCCCCCTCTCTGATTCCTTCTGCTTAATCATCGTAGGGAAGACTGGGGCGGCAGGAGCTACCAGGGATATTCTGGATGCTATGAGGGCCATGCCTTCCTCTGGTA
>SJYV01015922.1:247131-277980 GCA_006410875.1 Neotragus pygmaeus | reverse complement strand
TCCAGGGCATAATGAAAAGAACACAGACATTTGGAAGCACAATGGACTTGGGCTCTAGTCCCTCTGCTGTGATTTACTTGCTGCTTAGTCTTAAGCAAACTGCACTTTCTGATGCTCAGAGAGATTAAATGAGTTTGAAACTGGGAGTGAGAAAAAAATATGACATCTTATGTTTATGACCTGGTTCACCTGAGGGAGCCAAGCCTCCTGTTTCAGGACATAAAAAGGTAGATGCAATCTTCAAAGGCCTATTAACTATTCTTGCCCTGTTGTTACTGACCATGGTACCAACTTATTAATGACATAGACTAGATTTGTAACAAAACATAACACCACATTTTGGTATCTTTCAAATACAAAGAAAATATCAGAATTAGTTAATGCTAATAGAAGTTAAACATGGTCTACCACTATATCCTAGAAGATTATAATGATTAAAGATTGGTTATATAGTAGATTTCAAACCCTCAGTTTTAAGATTCAGTTTATTTCAGTTCAGTCGCTCAGTCATGTCCATCTCTTTGCCACCCCAAGGACTGCAGCACTCCAGGCCTCCCTGTCCATCACCAACTCCCGGAGTTTACTCAAATTCATGTCCATTGAGTTGGTGATGCCATCCAACTATCTCATCCTCTGCCGTCCCCTTTTCCTCCCGCCTTCAATCTTTCCTAGGATCAGGGTCTTTTCAAATGAATCAATTCTTTGCATCAGGTGGCCAAAGTATTGGAGTTTCAGCTTCAGCATCACTCCTTCCAAAGAACACCCAAGACTGATCTCCTTAATATGGACTGGTTGGATCTCCTCGCAGTCCAAGGGACTCTCAAGAGTCTTCTCCAACACCACAGTTCAAAAGCATCAATTCTTCAGTGCTCAGTAAGGTTTAAGATTTTGGTCAGTCTTAACAAACACAGTTTATGTTAAGATGTAGAATTTTTGCGAAGATTGTTCCTACGCTCAGTCATTCACTTCTTTTTTATTCTATATGATTTTACTTCATATTATAAATTTTCAAATGCTGCTCTCTTGTCATATATTAGTAAATATCTGGCATTTGAAATGTGTGGCCATTGTGAATGGAACTTCTAAGGGAAAAAAGAAGCAAACCGTTGCCATCACTATATGCCCAATAGTTAAAAAATAGAAATTATATATATTAGACACATGAAAGAATTTAGAGAGAAGATTCAACTGAACCCACTGTGTGCCAGAACCTTAATAACTTAAATGCAAATACTCTCATATATCCAGAAAGTAAGATTCAATTAAGTACAGTTGTTTCATCTTAAAATCATCTTTCCATCAAGAAATTTTGGCAGCTGTATTGATGACTTCTCAAGAGAGGGGCAGATGGGACTTTATAAGATGCCTGAAATCTTCTTTTCCTACTGACTTCCTAATTCTTCTTCTTCTTCTTTTTTTTTTTTACTGTCAAGAGGAACCAGGCCGTAGAAATCAAGTACTCTGACTTGCCCTCTGCTTTTCCAATCATAAGTTTAGTTACTCTAGCTGTCTCTTATCTGTTCAGATGTTATAATTTGTAGTGATGGTGTAAGTGGATGTAATGGAAGTGGAAATTGGATAGGATCTAGATGGCAGATTATGGGCTTAGTTTCAAAGGCCATTTTTACCTGGAGAATAAATAAGAAGAGTTAATAAGCATTTTCTAGTGATTGGTGGTTTATCTGTTCCTTGTGTTCCACCTTGACTTAGCACTGGTCTCTGGGGAACTTCTAAAACCTCTCTTGCCTATGTCAGAATTAATTTTTTTTTCCTGAAGAGATCAAAGCTTTTATGGACATTATTTATTGTAGTCTCACGATATCCTAGGGAGCTAAGTAGAGTTTATGTGGCTCCATTTTATTTTTAAAGTCAAGTGACGAACAGATAAATCTTTCCACCAAGGTTACAAAATGAGGCTATGGTAGAGGCAGAAATAGACTCCTTAGTCAGAGAAATCTCTTAATTCTGGCCCTTGTGTCTAAAATGCAGTAGATTGTTTGGCCTTTCTCTAAACAGGCCTTTGACACTTAGAGTGTGTGGAAAGTATGTGCTTCCGTCAACGAGTTTTGCTGTTTAGTTATTCTTTGCCTGTTAAAGTAATGACTAGGGGACTAAAGAAAACAGAAAGGACGTCCAAGCCTTATTTCAGCCTCTACCTTTAGTTCATGTGAGCTTTGAACAGAGTGCTTTTATTTCCTTAGGATTACTTTTCTGTCTTTATATTCAACTTGAAAAGGATTTTTCTTCAGGGCACTGCTGATATTGAGAACGTTTAAGGGAAATTAGTATTATTATTTTTTTTAATGAAAGCTTTGTATGTGAAAATTAGACTTTTGAAATAATATGTATACCAATACTAGACTACATTGAAAGAGAGGATTTGGGGAGATAACTGCAAATTTTTACATTTTCAAATGTAGCTTTAGTGCCCCCCGCCTTTTTCTCTTTTTTCCCCTGAAAGTCATTGCCAAATGGATTATATTTTAAAATTACCTTAATACTGCAATTTATATTACTATACATTAAGGTTTTTTAAAATGAAATAGTATGCTTGATAATAAATATTTTGTTAAAATAAATTTTCAACTGTTTTCATTTGAATATTCATCACTCAATGGTTATTAAATTTATGACTTTGCTTTACTCACTCCACTCTTCTCTTTTAGTATCCATATTGCTTATGTGGAATTTTAAGCACAAGACAGGAAGGAATAGTTTTTCTTCTTTCCTTTCCTTTAAGGCCTGCTTCTCAAATTAGCCTGCATGCCTGAACCTGTGTTACAATTCAGAAGGAACACTGGAGTGCATACAGTCTTTTTGTTAATCCGGGTTAGCACCACTATCCTCCTGATGTCTTAAACATTGCAATTTTTGTAAACTTTTCCATGTGCCTCCAGCATCTCCAATTTGTGAGCGAGTCTTACTATATTTACCCCTATTGCATGTGTCCACATGTTTGTTCTGCAGTGTAATAACTCTTGACAGTTATAAATTTTTCCATATGTTCTGTCCTGTAGAGATAAACAATATGTGTGCTGTATGTTTCCCTCAGCTTTGAAGACTTACTTTTGAAATAAACAAACCCAGAGGACACTATGCTTGGTTTTGGAAAGTCATTTACGCAAGCATACTTTCCATGAAAGGGAAGGTAGTGAATTTTCACCCTTTTAATGTGAAGCTGGTTAATTGAATTTTTCTAAAGGACTGAGAGCTACTTAACTGCTTTCGATTTTTCAGAGATTTACCAGGCAATGCAGACTTATTTTTGAAAGTCCTTAAAAGTGCCAGTTAAATCATAAATGACCATTTCACGAAGTTCTCTCAGTTGCTCACCGGTTTACTTTGGCTGTAGGGATTAGTGAAATAGCTTTAGATTTCCTTATAATTTTCCCTTTTATCTTTACAGATTGAAAAGTTGGTATTGGCATGTAACGATGGTATCTGAAGCATTTATATTGTGGTGCTTTTTTTTTTTTGTCTATAGAAAGAATCATTATGATTCCCTTATAAGCAGCTATTTCTTTTTCTTTGGATTCTCCTAGGAAATCAAGCCTTTCTGACCAGTTTTACTATGTGAAAATTTATGTAAGTATCTTTATTCTTAGCTAGATGCGTGTGTGCACTCATTCATGTTTGATTCTTTGCAACCCTCTGGGCTGTAGCCCTCGGGGCTCCTCTGTCCAGGGATTCTCCAGGCAAGAATACTGGAGTAAGTTGCCATTTTCTTCTCCAGGAGATCTTCCCATCCCAGGGATCGAACCCATGTCTCCTCCATTGGCAGGCGGGTTCTTTACCACTAGTGTCACCCAGGAAGCCTTGATGTTCTTTTTTACCCCAACAGATATCTTCTGCCTACATTTCTTTCCCCCAGAAATGCAAAGGTGCTTTTATTTATTAGTTGTTTGCTAAAGCCTTTGAGTATATAAATGTTTCCTACATTTTCTATTGCTAACTGCAAGATTGACTACATAAAAGATACAAATTGTGTCTGTATTGCAATTTTTATTTATTTATTTGTTATCTCTTTAACATACAAAATTTATCATCTTTCTCCAAGATGATTTTTAACTTAGAAAACTGAAAAGTGATTTGTAAATCTGGCAGTATAAGCAACAATGTGTGGGATGTGGTTCAAGGCTAGTGACATGCTAGAGTGAGCCCCCACTAGCTCCTAAAAACCAATTATTAAATTTTCAGAAAATTTCTGAGATTGTTAACATTAAATTGTTAACATTAAAAATTAAACTATGTAAACTTTTAATAAATTATATTAAAACCAAAAAGATTAGTACTCAAAACTCCTCACATCATAATTATTTTTTACTACATTTTACTGTTTTCAATGCTCTTGAAATTATTTGTGCCTATTATATCTGTATTGGAAATACTATATACTAGTGAATACTTCTGGACACCTCTTCCAACTCTGTGTTCACTGATGTCTTGTTGGTAACTTGAAATCAAAGAAGTAGTAACACCATGGAAACTGGCAAACACAACAAATTAAGACTTGATTTATTGTTTTGTTAATTATCTACACTTATGAAAGTGATGAAGTATCAATAATGACTAAACTTGGAAGTATGTCATGTCTATAGCTACTATTAGGTTGGTACAAATGTAACTGAGGTTTCAGACTATGAATTCTAAATCATTATAACTAGGTTCAAATATATCTTATTAATCAAAGTAGGAACCATTACAGTCAATACATTTTTGCCAACAAGAAGTGTGTGTTTATTACTGTAGCCTAAAAGTCTGGGCTTCAAGATTTGATGAACTCTTTGAAAGCATTTTCTGCCTCCTGATGGTTGTGGAAGTGTCTTCCCCACAAAAAGTTGTCGAGATCCTTGAAGAAGTAGTAGTTGGTTAGCAAGAGGTCAGGTGAATATGGTGTGTGTGAAGTCATTTAAGTTGTCTGACTCTTTGTGACCCTCCAGGCTCCTCTGTCCATGGAATTCTCCAGGCAAGAATACTGGAGTGAGTTGCTATGTCCTTCTCCAGGGGATCTTCCCCAACCAGGGATCAAACCTACATCTCTCTCTCTCTCTCTCTCTTTTTTTTTAAAATTACAAACAAAGTGAAATGCAATCTGTTCTTGATTTACAACTGTATTTTTGAAGGAAAAAAAATCAGTATCAAACTAAAAATATAGTTTCTATTTAATCCAGCATTTCACTTCTGGGCATAAATCCAAAATAATTAAAAAAAGATATTTGCACACCTATGTTCATAGCAGCACTATTAATAACCAAGGGGTGAAAGCAATGCAAGTGTCCACCAACAGATAAATGGATAAACACAATGAAATATTATTCATCCTTAAAGAGGAAGGAAATTCTGACATATGCTACCACATGGATGTACAGGTAACCATGACTTATCACCCCTATAACCTTGAGGGCATTATGCTAAGTGAATTAAAGTATCACAAAAAGACAAATATTGTATGATTCTACTTATATAAATTGTTTAGAGTAGTCAAATTCATAAAAATAGAAAGTAAAATGGTCGTTGCCAAGAGCCAGGGGAGAGGAAATGGGGAGTGTTTTTTTTTTTTTTTTTTTTGACGCAAACCTACATCTCTAACATCTCTTGCATCCACTTCTCATGCAGTTGTAAGAGGATCAGTTATGATGATCCTCTCAACTGGTCTTTGTCAACTTCCAATGACTGGCCCCTATGCTCCCCATCTTCAAGGCTCTCGTCTCCTTTGCAAAACTTCTTGAACCACCACTGCTCTGTACGATTGTTAGCAGTTCCTGGGTCAAGTGCGCTCTTGATGTTGTGAGTTGTCTCTGCTGTTTCACAACGCATCTTGAACTCGAATAAGAAAATCACTTGAATTTGCTTTTTGTCTAACATCATTTCCCTAGTCTAAAATAAATATAAAATAAATAGCAAGTAATAAATCACTAGCAAAAAACCATAAAATGAGAAATGTGCATTAAAATGATGTATAACATAACCATATTTATTTAAGAATGGATTTCAGAATCAAATGGCAAAGTTCAACAATGCAAAACTGGAATTACTTTTGCACCAACCTGATATGAATAACAAAAAAACTTGAGAAAATATTTTTCCAGTATGTGAAACTGTTATCTGATTCAGCAAAGAAGTGGTTCACATCATGGAAAACTGAATGGGTGAAATTTTGACATACGTCTGTGTTCATGTTCCTTTTTCTCATTAACTTGAACAAAATCATCAACCAACTAAGCAAAACTGTAAGAACAATATATTGCTCCAAGTGTACCAGACATTTGATGCTAAATACATCAAGAAGCCTTTTATAGTTCTCTTCTAAAAACCATGCTACTCACAAACATGCTGCCTCTCTTCCAACTCATACATGACTTTAGATTTCTTCTCTCTGCTCTAAAGGCTATTGTTAAAGGGTATGACAAATTCATTTATTCAATCATCTGCCTCCATCCCTTTGACCACAGATTACCTTGGAGTAGTGTTAGAAAGAGTTTGCTGGAAAAGAGAAACAGTTTAATACGGGATTTATAAAACCGTAGCTTTCCTTTCTTGGAGGCATAATTCTGTTATTTAGCCCACTGTTGAGAGGTAGTTTAGATTGGCAGTTTACATATCAAAGGAGAAAATAGCTTTATTCACAGAATTTGTTTTCCTAAGCTTTATGGATAGTCTGATGATCCATGATAGTGTATGCAGTTCATACAAATAAATATGGGTAAGAATATCATATGGTTAAAGTTCAGTTTCTCAGCCTTGAGTGACCAGAAGGTTTTGAAATACATTTGGAACTCTTATCACACACTTGCTCCTTATGATGGGATAATCTAGTCAAGCCCTTGCCTTCCTGTTTTAATTGATGTTTCAACTTTAGTCATTTGAATATCACCCTCATCATTTTTTGTCATATCTACGTACCTCTTATACCTTTATTTACTTATTAAGTTTTAATTGACTTTTCCCTTATAACATAGCTTTATTCTAGGTGACAATGCCCATGAAATCTTGAGTTTAATGTAATCATCTTGCATTTAAGTTATTTTTTCTAATACCCATTAAAATATTGCCTAAAAATTAAATTTTTTTAAGTTTGTCCTGTACCACCAATGGTATGTGTACCACATTTTGGGAAATGATGTACCATTGGATGGTAATAACTAGACATTAGGCCAAATAGCCTTGTTTATTCCTCATGTCAACTTTATGAGGTAGGCATTGCTATCTCTATTTAAAAGGTGAGGAAACTGAGAAATTAGATTTGTTAACTAACTTGTCCAGAGTCATTAGTTGAGTCAAAATTTACCTAACAATGATCCATACTAACCCCTGAGACTCACAGCTTGATTTCTAGACCAGCAATATCCAGCATCACCTGGGAACTTCTTGGAAATGCAAAAGCTCTGGCCTCACTCCAGACCTAATTAATTAGAATCTGAAGTTTAACAAGATTCCCGGGTGATTCTGATGGACAAGAAGCCTTGATCCAGACTCCTGTGGTGTCTGCCACAGGAGAAAAAGAAAAGATGGATGCCTCGATTGGTCTCTTTTACTCTCTGCGGTAAAAGAGACCATCATGCCCTGCTGCTCTGAGATATAGCTATTTCTGAGAAACATCCATTGGTTATAGACGGGAAGGCAGGAAATAATGTTCTCAATCACTTTGGTTATTTTTCTCTCTTGAAGTCATCTTTTGTTTGCTTCCCTTTTTTCCTTAATTGAGGTATAAGGCTAGGTTGAAAGGTCAACCTTTTCTCCCTTTTCTCTCCTAGTTTCCTTCCCCAGCATCTTCAGATCAACTTCTTGCCTTCTGAAATGGCCTAGTCCTTCTTCTCTTGCCCACCCGAAACCTACCTACGACTAATTTTCAGTTATTCCTGGGTGGTTATGATAGTATGTATACTGTTCTGACTCTTGGCTTCTTTCCTTCTGCTTGCTGCTGTCTGCAACTCAGCTATTTTACTGCTTGCTTTTATTTTCTCTAAGCCATGCTTACCTCTGCACTCATGGGGCCTCTGTTTCCATTCTGCTCTGCGTCTCACTCTTGCTGTTGTTCTTACAATTGGAAGTTTTACTATAAGCAGCAGCCTCAGGAGACCCTATTAAGACAATCTCGTGGAAGTGGTCAGTGTTGGGAATTTGATGGTTGGTTCTGGGAATATCGAGAATGGCTGTGACTGATGAACATAACTAGCTATAAATTTTGAAGTTTTCCCGTGCGTCATCAGCATTTCATCAGCTTATTGTCTTTGTGTTTTTTTCATAGAATTTCCTTGTGAATCCTATGCCTGGAGGAATCTGCAGGGTTTCTAGACACCGCACCCAGTTTGTACAGTTACAGGCCTTCTGTCTTGGTATTTATGTAGTTGTTTATTCAGTCTCCAAGATGACTAATTATTTGAGATGAGTGGAAGTTGGATTTATTAATGAGATCAGACCTTGCCTTCTTGTTCACTACTGGCCAGGTACAGGTCATAATAGTATTTCATTTTCTTAACTTTGAATAGTGTTAAAAGGGAGTTGACTCATTTGAGTTATAAGAAGTACTGAGAGAAAACTATACTATTCATTATATATTGTAAAGTGAGAAACAAAGAGGGATGGTTGTTTCTTACCATAGTAATTTCAGGCTCTGAAAGATTTGTTTATCAGCCAACTGTAGACACACCTATCCCAACCCAGCTTTTTTTTAATGACCTTCAGCTTTGTAGTCATTTAGACTTGAGTCTTTTTTCCCCCTTTTCTCCTTTCTGCCACATTTTTTGGGTACACACCCTTCTTCCCTCCCCTTTGTCATTTTCTTGTTTCCTTGAGAAAAGGAGAGTCCCTCTTAGAGTGTAAATAGTTCTTTGTGAAGTGTGACTTATTTATGCTTCAGGGGTTGTCAGTGTATACACAATAGAGAAGGTGATGGAGGCTCCCAGGCATGCCAAGTCAGCACTTTGCGCATGTGAAGGCCAAAGAGCATGTTAAGCAGGCTGAAAAAATTTTAACAAGTCAGAACATTTTACAATTTCCATATTTATCAAACATGTCAGGGGATGGGATCACAAAGCCTTCCAGGGATTAACTGCCTCTAGGACTTGAACTGTTTTATTAAGATGGAGGAAGCCAAGTTCTCAATACCCCATGATTTTCTCTAATAACCACAGGAGTTAGAATGTAGGTGATCCTTGCTGAATGAAAGGTAATCCTCGGGCTAAAATGCTCGTTGAATGGGAGAAAAAACAAAATCTCCCAACAGATGAACTGTGTATGAATCTATCTGACAGAGCTTTGGAGCTTGAAGTTTATTTACCTAGAGCTTCAGTTTTATTAAATCTCTGGTTGGTGGTTCTCGACCTTTGACACCTAAGGGCTTAGAATATGAAGACTAAGTAGATGTCAGAAACATGCAGACATTCTTAAAGAGGGGTGGCCTTTGGGTTTTGGGGTTTGGCAAGGCATCCTAGAGTTATTATTTATTTTCAAATGTTTGGGGTTTGGCAGATCCAAAGATGCATTTTGCCAAGCATTTTCCTTTGAATTTTAGTACAGGAATATCTTGGGTGAATTTAATTGCTTTATTGGTGATTCATTTGCATTTTACTGATCAGAATGCTATTTTAGAAAAGATATTTGATGATTGACAAATATTAGGAACTTGACAGTTTTTTTTAATATTAACATTTTCTTAGATGAGGACAGAAATGGCATTCAGGCTCCAGATATTTTCAGTAAGATTTGGAACTTGGAATCTTTAAGTAGTAGTTTCCAAATTTGTCTATCCCTTTTTCCACAAAAGCAAACCAGACTCTACTTACCTGGCTTGATTTGCAAACCTTTAGAAAAGTTGCCGAGCTGATCTGCAACATTGGACCAACTCTTAATTTGAAAATTAATATTAAAAAAAAAAGATTTTCAACAAATAGAGCTACCCTCTTCTGGAGAAATAAGCTGAAATTAAAACAACAACCCAAGAAGACTAAGCATAGGGTAGATTTTGGGTTCTAAAGCCAAATTACCAGGAATGACAAAACCCCTGAGAGGACTAAAGTTATATAAGGTGCCATGAGGTAGCTTTTCCATTACAGTTTGTAGAAAAGCTTGTAAAAGAAGGAAGCATGCTGAGACTTTACAAATGAGGACTAAGTCATAACTTTTTAAAGAACAAGAAAGGGACACGGCTAAATATGGCACTGAACTTCTCACTGCCCGTTGGGTTACAGCAAAGCATGATGATAAACACAAGTTTCTTATTGTCTGTTGCCAGCTTCTTATCTTTTGTAATTGGCTCAGAAACAGCAATGCCAGCAACTTGAATGACTGACTGCACACATTCTCCATGAGAAAACAGCAATGCAAATAATCACCTAGCAGGAGAAAGAAAAGCATTTTAAACAAATTGACATGGATGTCTTCCATGTCCCAGTTATTTTAAAACCAACTGGTAGGAAATTTTGGGAAATTCTAGTTATGAATTCTGCAAACTAGTGGTAGCAGATGAAAGAATGACGTAGATTTCTTCATTTGCTTCAAATAGTGGGGTGCAGGAAACTGTGGATGTATCATTGAGCAAGTATTGATGGGTTTCTTCTCTCCCTTAATCCATATGTTCTTTAAATGAGTTAAAATGCCCAAGCAGCAAGATAATCTGTTTTGAATCCTTGACTTTATCCTGGTACTAATTTAACAGATGAGATTATTAGATGGTCTGTATAGAACCACACTGATGTATGCCTAAAATTTTTTATTTGGACCAACTTTAAGTAATTGTAAACATCTTTCAGTGTAAGTAGAATTTCATGTTTTTCTTCTTAAACTTTGGTGCTGATGACCTTAAAATAGGTAATTTTCCAAAGACAACTTTTTAGTTTTTCTTTCTTTCTCTTCTTCTCCCTTCTTTTCTTGTTCCTCCTTCCTTCCCTTTCTTACTGGTTATCATCTAATTAGTGGGTGCTTATTAATGACCAATGGAACATGTGACTTTTTGCCCAGCTGCAGTCTGCTCCAGCAGGCAGGATTTGTGTGAAGTTGACAGGAAAGGATGGATCCCACCCATCTTATGCTGTTACCTTTTAGAAAACTGAAATGATTTGTTTCATAATTGAGAACATGTGTTACATTTGGACTGTAGAGAATGTAAGTAAACATTTTAAGGATAACTCTTGCTTTATGCTTACTATCTCCCACAGTGCCTTTTATGTAGTAGAGGCTGAACACAAAATTGTTACTGATTTTAATTCTGTTAATTTTTGACTATAAGGGAAGATAAACTCATTTTGTTATCTTAATATGTTATCCAGGGGTGGTAAACAACATATTCTGCCAAAAACCCACTAACCATAGTAAATAAAAATCAACGAAATTCTTAGAAGTAATTTAGTTTTTATAAGTTATGTATTTTTTAAGAGAAGCATAAAATGTTTTGCAATCTGCATTTGAAATTAAGATTTAGAAGCAAAGCATTCTCACAAGTAAGTATGTGAAACAATGAGAAAGTACCTTACCTCTGCATTTAGTGCTGTTCTACAGTAGGTATTGATTAGTGACCAGAGGACAAGCCAGCATGTAATATGGGATAGGAGAAAAGAAAGCATCTTACTTAGCTCAAGGCTGCTGTAGCAAAATACCAGAGACTGGGTGACTTAAACAACAAGTGTTTATTTCTTATATTTCTGGAGCTGTGAACTCCAAGATCAAGGTGCCTGCAAATTCATTTCTTGGTGTGGGCTCTCTTCCTAGCGGTAGACTTCCTTCCTGCTGTGTAGTCATCTGGCTTCTTCTCACTGCCTGTGTGTGGAGAGAGAGTGAGACCTCTGTGGCCCTCTTCTTATAAGGGTACTAATTCCATCATGAGGGTCCCACCCTCATGATTTAATCTAACCTAATTACCTCCCAAAGACCCCATTTCCAAAACCATCACACTGGGGATGAGGGAACTAGGGCTTCAACACATGAATTTTGGGGGAATTCTTTCAGTGCATAATAATACAGAGTGTGATGTGCAAGCTCTCATAAATGATGGTTTAACTGCTTAAAAAGAGAAGCCTTATAGATTTGTTCAGGGTTTACAAATATTGGATTTTTAAAATTTAATTATTTTAATTCTTTTCTCAATTCTCAGTTTTTTCTTCTTAGATTTAGTAGCAGCACTACTGGAAACTATGGCTTCCTCCTCAGGAAATTGGAAGAAAAGAGAATCTGTGGAATACTTTGTTCATCTTGTAGCCATTAGGAATATTGCTTCTGAAAAATGTTTAAAGCCATCTACAAACTGTGGTTTTTGATATAAAATGGGGTTAATTATTGATACTTCACTACGGTCAGATAAAATTATGTTATGGTCCAATTTAAGTTCATTGGATGGAAGATCCTCCAATTTAGTATAGGATTTGTAATATATAAGATATAGGATAATTAGGATTTTAGCAATTTTTAAATTCTAACATTTCTTGTGTTTTCAACATATTAAGAGGCCAGTTCACATCATGTATTCACTACAGGAGGCTTTCACAATAACGTGTCATGTATCTACATAAGTAAGATTTTTATTTATAAGTAAGCTTCTTAAGAGCTCATTTAAAAAAATTGTTTATACATATAATTAAAAAATTTTACTGAAGTGTAGTTGGTTTACAATGTTGTGTTAGTTTCAAATGTATAACAGTGATTGTTATACATACATACATCTACTTTTTCAGATTCTTTTCCATTATAGGTAATTTAAATATACTGAATATAGTTTTCTATGTTATACAGTACGTCCTTATTATCTATTTTATCTATAGTATGTGTAAAGTTTTTATTCTTTAAGATCAGAAAGCAAGTGAAAGAATATCGGGTAGACAACTTTCAAAGAATCAGAAGGAACAAGTTGAAGGAAATAAAGTTTATGAGAAGAGGTTTGATTTTGTCATTAAGAGAGCCAAGGTGTTCAACAGAGGGAGAAGACAAAAATTCTATCAGTGTCTACTTGGCAGATTCCTCTCCCATTTCTTTTATGCAAAATCCTAGATGTTTTCACATTTACGATTATAAAAAAAATATGTACCTGTTGGGAGAAATTTGAAAACAATCAGAAAAAATAAAGAGTAACCGTGTAACATCAACCATCTGGAGATTAATGACTCAACTTTTTTCTCATGGTTGCATGACTTTATTCATGCATTTTCCCGTATTTTTTGAAATGTAATTGATTTAATATCATTATATAAGTTTAGAGTATACAGGGCAATAGTTTGACATATGTATATAGTATTGTGAAGTGATTACTATGCTACTATTACTAGTTGATAAGGTTAGTTAATAAGTTTAGTTAACCATCACCTCACATAGGTTTTTTTGTTTGTTATTGGTAAGAACTTTTAAGAGCTAGTCTCTTAGCAACTTTTAAGTGTACAATATGGAATTATTAGCTATAGTAATCAGGCTGTTCATTACATCCTCAGAACTGATTAATCTTAAACCTAGAAGGTGGTCCCCTTTAATGATATGCACCCCCTCCACCTGCCAAGCATCTGGTAGCCACCACTCTGCTCTGTTTCTGTGAGTTCCTGTTTATCAGATTCCATATAAATGGAATAAATAGAATAATCTTTCTCATTTCTTGTTCCTGTATGGTAAGGGATATCATACAGAATTTGTCTTTCATCTGACTTAACTCACCTAGTATAATGCCCTCTAGGTCCATCCATTTTTCCTTGTTGCTGTAAATGGCAAGATTTTCTCTTTTTTTGGTTTTTAATGGCTGCATAATATTTCCTTGTGTGTGTGTGTGCGTGTGTTTGTGTGTATCGCATCTTCTTGGTCCATTCTTTCGTTGATGGATGCTTAGGTTATTTCCATGTCTTGGCTATTGTAGTAATGCTGCAGTGAATGTGGTGGTACAGCTATTTCTTTTGAGATAGTGTCTTCATCTCCTTCAGACATGTATCCAGAAGTGTAATCTCTGAATCATGTGTCAGTTCTGTTTTAATTTTTTAGGAATCTCTGTACTGTTTTCTATAGTAGCTGTGCCAATTTACATTCTCACCTGCAATGTAATAAAGTTCCCTTTTCTTGAACCCTCCTGTACTGTTAGTGGGAATGTAAATTTGTATAGCCACTGTGGAATAGAGTATGGAGGTTTCTCAAAAAACTAAAAATAGGTTTGTCATATGATCCCACTCCTAGGCATATACCCAGACAAAAATATAATTCAAAAAGGTACATGCATGACTGTTTTCATAGCAGCACTATTCACAATAGCAAAGACATAGAAGCAACCTTAATGTTCATTGACAGATGCACGAAGAAGATCTGGTATATGTATACAATGGAATATCCCTCAGCCATTAAAAAGATGAAATAATGCCATTTGCAGCAATGGATGGACATAGGGATTATCATGCTAAGCGAAGTAGGTCAGACAAAGTAACACAAATATTGTCTGATGTCACTTACATATGAGATCTAAAATACAATACAAATTAATATGTCTATAAAACAAAAACAGACTCGTAGATATAGAGAACAGACTTGTGATTGCCAAGCAGAGGGTTCTGTAGGGAAGGATTGGGAGTTTGGAATTCAGTTCAGTTCAGTTCAGTCGCTCAGTTGTGTCCGACTCTTTGCGACCCCATGCATTGCAGCACGCCTGGCCACCCTGTTCATTACCATCTCTTGGAGTTCACTCAGACTCACGTCCACCGAGTCCGTGATGCCATCCAGCCATCTCATCCTCGGTCGTCCCCTTTTCCTCCTGTCCCCAATCCCTCCCAGCATCAGAGTTTTTTCCAATGAGTCAACTCTCTGCATGAGGTGGCCCAAGTACTGGAGTTTCAGCTTTAGCAATTAGGAAATGAAAATTTTTATATATAGGATGATAAGGTCCTACTGTATAGCATAGGGAACTATATTCAATATCCTGTGATAAATCATTATGGAAAAGAGTATATGTGTGTGTGTGTGTGTGTGTGTGTAACTGAGTCAACTTTGCTGTATTAGCTATACTTCAATAAAATTTAAAAAGAAAATTCCTTTTCTTCCATCCTCTTCAGCACTTGTCTTATTTTTAATAGTAGCCATTCTAACAGATGTGAGGTGATACCTCACTGGGGTTTTGATTTGCAATTCCCTGATGATTAGTGATGTTGAGCATCTATTCATATACCTGTTAGCCAGTTGAATATCTTCAATGGAAAATGTCTATTCACATCTTTGCCTGTGATGAATAAGTATTGTCTTGTTATTGTCCTGCTTTTGGTTTTGTTGACCACTGTGTTTTATTCTCTTTGTGAGTAATCACAATATCTCAGGCACCGTGTTAAGCACTTTACAAATACTATATCCTTTCATCAACACTATAAGAATAGATACTATTATGCCTTGAGGTTTTGTTTCAGGGAGTGTCTATAAATGAGTCTGCTTCTTTAAGTGGGCTTTACTGTACGGAGAGAATGCCTACAGGAAGAAAGAAAGCTAGACACTTTTCATCTATAGTCTTTTCATTTCTCTCACCTTTTTCTTTCTCTTTCTCTCTTTCCTCTCCTTCTTTTTGAGGTTTTATTTTAGAAAGAAGGAAAGGAAATTTTCCTTTTTAAAGGATAAACCTTTTTTTTTTAAATAAAAGTTTATTTTTTTAAATTTTATTTTATTTATTTATTTTTACTTTATTCTACTTTACAATACTATATTGGTTTTGCCATACATCGACATGAATCCACCACAGGTGTATATGAGCNGAGGCCTGGCGTACTGCGATTCATGGGGTCGCAAAGAGTCAGACACGACTGAGCGACTGAACTGAACTGATGATGTTAACTGTGGACTTGATATATATATATATGGCCTTTATTATGTTGAAGTACCTTGCCTCTATACCAATTCTCTGGAGAGTTTTTGCCATGAATGGATGATAAATTTTGTGAAGTTTTCCTAAATCTATTGAGATAATCCTATGATTTTTATCCTTTATTTTGTTAATATGGTCCGTCACATAGATTGATTTCTGGATGTTGAACCAACTATCCTTGTATCTGTGAAATAAATTCCACTTGACCATGATGTGTGATGCTTTTAATGTATTGTTGATTCCAGTTTCTTAATATTTTGCTGAAAATTTTTGTATATGGTTCATTGGGGATATAGAACTATATTTTCTTGTAGTGTTCTTGTCTGATTTTGGTATCAGGGTAGTACTGGTTTTGAGAAATGATACTGAAAGTGTTCTTTCCTTAATAAATCCCTTGGAGGAAGAATGATTATTGACTTACTTACGTATGATTAGGATGTTCAAGAATTCTGATGTACTTAATGATATGCAGATAAACAGTATTAACTTATATTCTTTATTACTGCATTATGATAAATTATCATCAAAGGCAAAAATTCCCACAAATGATTCAGAAAATAGGTTAAAATAATTAACAACCTAGAAGACATGGATAAATTCCTAGAAATACAACCTACTATCAATCCTGAAGAAATAGAAAATTTGAATAGACCAGTTACTAATAAGGAGACTAAATCTGAAATCAGAAACCTCCCACAAGCAAAAGTCCAGGACCAGGTGGCTTCACTACCTCGTGGAATGTTATGGTGTGAGGTGGAGAGCAATTATGTGATAATAGCAGCTAGAGATCAATAAGTGACGCTAGTGTGCTCATGGGAGCAGTGCATATACTAAAAGTAAGCAATGCGAGATACAGAAATCTTGTTGAATGCTTTAAAATATATAATTATATCTTTGCAAAAATATAAGATAAATATCACACAGACATACTTTCTGGATATTTATAATGTCTTACTAGAATTGGGTTACAATATTATCATTTGCCAGTAGATGCCACTATCTGATATTATATCTTCTTAACAACCAGGATATTGTGTTCCTTACTTCCCAGCCCTCAAATACTAAAAGTAGTTGCCTCCAGTATCTATTTTATAAAGTTGAAAGTCTAAATTGCAAGTTTATTGAAAATGAAGATTATTTCAGTTGCCTTGAAAATTTTAACATTACAAAAGCTTTCCTTTTTTCCTTTTTCTCTTTTCCTTTTACTTTTCTCTTTAAAGTTTTCAATTTCCTTCTTGTATGATACTTACTTTCATTTATAGGGTTGTGGGGCTTCCTTGTTGGCTCAGATGGTAAAGAATCTGCTCCTGGTTCAATCCCTGGGTTGGGAAGGTCTCCTGGAGAAGGGAATCGCTACCCATTCCAGTATTCTTGCCTGGAGACTTCCACAGGCAGAGTAGCCTAATGGGCTATAGTTCATGGGATTACAAAGAGTTGGGCATGACTGAGCAACTAACATGGTATTATTAACAAGCAAAGCAACCCTTTGTTTTGTCTTGATATTGCTTTAGCAGAGGCATGTGAGTGTCATTCAAGCTTCATTCCAAGGTTGGCTCTGATTTTGTCAGTTTTCAGTATATACATATTTTTGAAATAGGTATTGAATCTCAACTAATATATCCTAAGTACCAGATATAGCACTAAAAAAAACCTAAAAGAAAGCATCAGCAAGTGTTGATGTAAACCTCAATAGAGAATAATTTCTTAAGCCTAAGAGCAATGGAAGAAATAAAAAGATTAATAGACTTACGTTAAAATATTAATACTTTATTAATACAAAAACCTTAAATATAAAAAATCATATATTTTGAAAGTGAAAGTGAAGTTGCTCAGTCATGTTGAACTCTTTGCAACCCCATGGACTGTAGCCTACCAGGCTCTTCACATCCATGGGATTTTCCAGGCAAGCGTACTGTAGTGGGTTGGCATTTCCTTCTCTGGGGATCTTCCTGACACAGGGATAGAACTGTCTGAGCCACCAGGCATACTTAAAACTTATTTGTTTCATTTTATTTTGTTTTAAAATAATGCCTAAAGTTATGTATGATATGAATGCACTCATAGACCTTTGGGGGTATAAAGTGATACAGCTCCCATAGAATATAACTTAGTGTCATCATATCATGAATTTTGAAATTGTCTGATAAGTATAAATATTTGTAAAGAATTTACTGCCTTATTATTTTAAAATGAAAAATAGAAAATAATCCAAATACTTCAGTGATTAAATATGTTATTGATATTTATACAGTATTATACAGTATTGGGCTTCCCTAGTGGCTCAGCTGTAAAGAATCCGCCTACAATGCAGGAGACAGAGGTTTGATCCCTGAGTCAGGAAGANATAATCCAAATACTTCAGTGATTAAATATGTTATTGATATTTATACAGTATTATACAGTATTGGGCTTCCCTAGTGGCTCAGCTGTAAAGAATCCGCCTACAATGCAGGAGACAGAGGTTTGATCCCTGAGTCAGGAAGATCCCTTGGAGAAGAAAATGGCAACCCACTCCAGTATTCTTGCCTGGGAAATCCCATGGACAGAGGAGCCTGGTGGCTTACAGTCCAGGGGGTCACAAGAGTTGGACATGACTTGGTGACTAAACCACTACATGGGTATTATTTTCTAAAGAGTGTTTTCTTCCTTTGACCTGGTGAGACTTATGAAATGTTACATGTCAACTATATTTCAGTTTTAAAAAATGAGATCAATGCTCTAGAGAAGTTTAACCTGAAGGAGACTTAATATAAGTGAGTAATAGGGCATCGCTCTTCAAAAAGCTGAAAAATTGGCACATGGAAAGCAGAATAAATCCAATTTCTGTAGAGGACAGACTAGGATCAGTGGATCAAAGCTATAGGAATACAGATTTTTAGTTACTTCTAGAAAGGGACCTGACAATTAGAGCTGACTTCATATGTTCAGAAGTAGTTAACATGAGCTTCTTCTTAGGAGGTTGTCAAAATGATTCTTAATTGGGAGAAAGTTTGAACTAATACATTTAGGGAACTTTCTTACTTGAAGAATACATCTAGTACTTTTTTAATGTGTTACAGTTACTGTGAAATAAATTACTTGCTCCAGATTCTTGCTTAAACAAACTTTAATTCATTTCTATTACTTATTACATGAAAGCGAGAATTTCCTTTACGAATATAAGGGACCTCTCAGAATTCAAGAAATAGTTGTACAGCTATACTTAAAAAAAGAAAAGGAACTAAGATAGCTCTAAGAAACTCAGCAAAACCTTTAATAGTTTGCCATTGACATGTTTAACTTCCCAATATCAGTGTGTGTGTGTGTATACACACATGCGTGTGCTCAGTTGTGTCCAATTCTCTGCGACTCCAGGGACTGTAACCCACCAGGCTTCTCTGTCCATGGGATTTTCTAGGCAAGAGTACTGGAATGGGTTGCCATTTCCTTCTTCAGGGGATCTTCCTGACCCAGGGATGGAATCTGCATCTCTTGCGTGGCCTGAATTGGCAGGTGGATTCTTTATTGCTTGCGCCACTTGGGAAGCCCAAATACCAGTTTGTGTACCTCTAATTTCATGTTCTCAGGTGAGACAGTCTGATTGCCTTGATTTTCTTGTGTCTGCCTGTGATTCATTGAGCTATAGACCAGGAGTAAAAGTCATGTGGTAGAAGGTCAAAATGGTGGTAGTGCTGGGCTTTATCCTCTGGATGGTGGACAGTAGCTCTAAGAGGAAAGGTGGAGTGATCTGTGGACTAGACACTCTGAAAGATATTTATTACATTTCCCAAAATGTCAGTGGTAAAAATAGGGCTAGGATTTGGACTATTTAAGTCTATTTTGGACAAGTGTTTATTATATAAATATTATATGCAAGGCACCATGCTAGGTGATGGACAGAATGTAAAAATGTAAGAAATAGTCCCTGCCATCAGTATTTATAATCATTCTGTCTAGTAGACTATTATTTAAGAGGTCATCTTGCTTAGGTTTCATTTTGGAAGGATTAACCAACTGATTATGTTAAAGGGCTCCATGTAAACTGAAAAACGTTTCAAGTTGAATATGAAAACATTTGCTTTTTCTAGATATCCACACATGTATCATTTTTGTAGACCAATCCTAAAAGATGATCATAAGCTCAGACTCCAAAAACACAAACAAAACACCCAATTTCTTCACATCAAAGAAAAAAATGAGTTGTATATTTTACATTGCTAGGAATCTATCATATTAAAATGTGTGCCAGTTCTTCTGTGTACATGAGGAGGAAGACTATAGATATTTTAAGGCTCTTTGAGCTACCCAGTATCTTTGATAATGTAGCATATATAACATGACATACACATGCTGCTGTTGCTGCTAAGTCGCTTCAGTCGTGTGCGACTCTGGGGCAGCCCACCAGGCTCCCCCGTCCTTGGGATTCTCCAGGCAAAAACACTGGAGTGGGTTGCCATTTCGTTCTCCAATGCGTGAAAGTGAAAAGTGAAAGTGAAGTCGCTCAGTCGTGTCCAACTCTTGGCGACTGCATAGACTGTAGCTTACCAGGCTCCTCCATCCATGGGATTTTCTAGGCAAGAGTACTGGAGTGGATTGCCATTTCCTTCTCTATGACATGCACATATGGTGCAGATATTACCTGAAGGAGTATGCGTATTAATTATTTCTAGTTTTTATTTTCATTATTTTAAGGGTATGTATTTGTTTCAATTGAATGGCTAAGAATATTGTGTTATTTCCTATCTGTGTTTCAGCTGCCTTTAGGTTTACAATATGTGAAAGGTGTCATTTCTGGTTTGCATTCAGCTCTTATTTTATCAGTGGAATAGTTTATCAGTAGCAGATAAAGTAAAAATGTATGTGTGTTCAGTCACTCAGTTGTATCCGACTCTTTGCAGTCCTATGGACTATAGCCTGCCAGGCTCCTCTGTCCACAGAATTTTCCAGGCAAAAATACTGGAGCAAGTTGCCATTTCCTGTTAGAGGGGATCTTCCACACCCAGATGGATTCTTTACCATTGTGCCACCTGTGAAGCCCATAAAGTAAAAATAATGTAGCGTCCATGTTACATTCTAAGCCTTAGCCTGATTTATTTTCTAAATAAAGATGATGAAGATTTTCTAGGTGGAATGTAACATTAAAACCTTATAAAGATAGTTAGTAGCAGACTTAGCAAACTGTTTGAATGTTTCCAGAAAGATGAACTTTGGCTGTGATGTAAGAGGTACTGGATTTCCACTTGAATAGGCCATCGGTTTTAAGACCCTATGTTTAACTATATCTTGATCTATTTAAAATCCTGGATTTATTTTAAATGGTTATCCATATTTTCATGGTACATGCTATACCTTCTTCTGGGACTCTTTGTGGCCTTAGAACCTAACCTTCTCTATGGATATTTCTCAGAGACCTTTTTTCCTAAACAGTCATTTCATTTTTTGAATCTTAGTGTGCATTTTAAAGGCTGTTTTACAATTGTTCATATATTGTTAACTCTCCACTCTGCCAGTATGATTTCAGGAAAGGAGCACTTAAGAGTATGTTCAATTAAAGTTTCTGCAGATAAGTTATTACTTGCCCTACTTTTCAAGTTTCATGTGGTCTTGGCAAAATGTAGTCAAAATTGTAGTCTAAATGTAGCTTAGAATTGTATGTTTCCATTGATTTTTATAATATTTGTGGCTGTTAAAAAAAAAAGTACCTCAATCCTGCTGCTGCTGCTGCTGTTAAGTCACTTCAGTCGTGTCTGACTCTGTGCGACCCCGTAGACAGCAGCCCACCAGGCTCCTCCGTCCCTGGGATTCTCCAGGCAAGGATCTTGAAGTGGGTTGCCATTTCCTTCTCCATTGCATGAAAGTGAGAAGTGAAAGTGAAGTCGCTCAGTCGTGTCCGACTCTTAGCGACCCCATGGACTGCAGCCTACCAGGCTCCTCCATTCACGGGATTTTCCAGGCAAGAGTACTGGAGTGGGTTGCCGTTGCCTTCTCGATAGTAATGTTTAGCTCTTTCTTCTGCCTAAACTCTGATATGTTCAAGAAAGTGGAGGGTGTCATAGTAGTATTTTCTTTATAGTTGTAGCACAGAATATTACTGTCAGTATAAGCAAATATTTGAGAATTAGAATGAGCCTGCCTATCTCAATGGAATCAAAATCTTTTAGTTGATTTTTGCTTTGTCAATGCTGCACCCGGTGCTATTTGAATATTAACTCAAAATGCATTAACAGTGTAAAAGGCAAAACAACAGAAGTTTTTTTAATGTGTATATATTTGTTTCTCATTTCCCATGACATCAGACTACATCTGTGCCATCTATTTAAAATGAATTTTGTTTACCCCTTTCTGTTTCCAAAAAGATTTCAGGTGTGTTTCTCACTCTGTCTCTCCATCACCTCTGCCCCTCTTCCTTACACACATAAACACCCTCCTAGACATCAAGGACCCTGTCTTTTCTCCCTTTCTCCCCACTTCTTTCGTTGCTGTTCAGTCACTAAGCCATGTCTGACCCTTTGCCACCCCATGGACTGCAGCATACCAGGCTTCCCTGTCCTTCACTATCTCCCTGAGTTTGCTCAAATTCATGTCCATTGAGTCTGTGATTCTATCCAACCTTCTCATCTTCCGCCACCCTCTTCTCCTCTGGCCCTCAGTCTTTCCGAGCATCAGGGTCTTTTCCAAGCAGTTGGCTCTTCGCATCAGGTAGCCAAACAATTGGAGCTTCAGCTTTAGCATCATTCCTTCCAGTGAATTCAGAATTGATTTCCTTTAGGATTGATTTATTTGATCTCCCTGGCTAAAATAATATTCTGTATGCATGAACACAATCATTGTGTATTACACTGTGATTATTAGGTAGTTCACAACTTTCTTGAAGGAAAGATACGAAGAATCTTTCAAAGGAAAAGATTGAAACATGGATTCCTGTGACTTAACCTTACTGTTCTCACTCAATCATTACTTCTATAAACCTGTTAACTTTTCCCCTCCACATTGTGACCTTTTCTGCTTCATGCCTGATTTTCTTATTTGGAAAATAAGAATAAAAACAGTTGCTTCCCATTTGCTTCACAGAGAATTAAAGGAATGGGCTATGTTCCTTCCCCATATGTAGCAACTTAATCTTATTTGTATATTTTCTGTCTGTTCTTCTCTTCCATAATGTCCAGTTGTATATATATTTTCCATTCTTTTATTTACATTCTTTTCTTTCTCTGGGGTTTTTCAAAATCAAAGCATGTTAATCACATTTCACAATGTACTTGAGTACTCAAGATACTTTTCAGACATGGGAGATGTTTGAATAGCTGCATTTGTTTTGGAGTGTCTGTCAAAATCCAGGCCCCAGACCATTGAAGAGTACAATAAGGCTGAGTGTCCCCAACCTGAAGTGTTGACTAGTTCCAAGGTGAGTGTTTCAGCCTTCTCTGAAAACCTCTCTGGTCTTCTCAGTTACCTTCTTTTCTTTTCACCTAGATGATCATTTATGAAACAATGGCATGATTGAGGGTTGAGTTCGCTCTCTTCAAGAGCATTAGCTGAAAAGTCTGATTTCTCATCTGAAGAACAGATGTTTTATCACAGTACTCAACGCTTATGTGCCTGGTCAGCTTGGTATTGATAGAGAAAAAGAAAAAGTTTCGTAGTCAATATCTGGTGTCACTATCAATTGCAGATAAACTATTAACAGTTAGATTATAACATAATTATTATTTTTGAATAATAGGGCATTAATACTTAGACTTAAACTATTAATTGCTGGAATTTCACTAAAGGTTAGTGTCAGAGTAATGGCTTCCATTTATAAGGCTGTGCAGAAATCCTGGCCTTGATATGATTTATGAATTCCAGTAGGAGCAAACTCTTAGTTGAAAACCCTAAATTTTTAGCACTAACATGACCTGGAAACAATGATCTTAGATTTTGAAGTCAGGAGTTAACAATTAAAAGTCTCTATCACTTTATTATGGCTCTTTAAAAAATTAAAAAAAAATTTTTTTTAATTTGCTCTATAATGAGATCCCTAAAGGATATTATTATTTAATACTCTTTAAGTACAAAAGAGTGTCCTCCAGAGATCACAGGTTTTGTGTTGGTATAATTGATAATGAATTTTTTGTCTTCTGTTAGAAGGTGACCAAAGATTCAAATGCTTCTTGAATCTGCTCCTAGAATATGTGAGCAGGGCTGTGGTCCCAGTTCCATGGAGCATCCTAAACTTTCTTTTAGCTGTGGCCCTAGGACTTAGTGACTATTTTAGTCCCTAAGTTCGTGTCTGACTCTGTGACCCAACGGACTACAGAACACCAGGCTCTTCTGTCCTCTACTGTCTCCCAGAATTTGCTCAAATTCATGTCCATTGAGTCAATGATGCTATCTAACCATCTCATCCTCTGCCACCCAGTTCTCCTTTGCCTTCAGTCTTTCCCAGCATCAGGGTCTTTTCCAGTGAGTTGACTGTGCATCAGACGGCCAAAGTATGGGAGCTTCAGTAACAGTCCTTCTAATGAATATTCAGGGTTCATTTCCTTTAGGATTGACTGTATTGATCTTACAGTCCAAGGGACCCTCAAGAGTCTTCTTCAGTACCAGAGTTGGAAATACAGGTTTTTTTTTTTTTTTTAGAAAGAGGAGCTAGGACAAAATTTTAGTTTTTGACACTTAAATTTGGAACTACGTGTGTCAAACTTTTTTCTGTATTTATGTATATTTCTTAATGATAGACAAATAAATTAGGCAAAAACATCTCATTTTTTTCCTTTTCTATAATTTAGGAAAATGAGCTTTATCAGTATTCACTAATTGAATCTTAATGCTGCCTCTTTTTCATTGCAAGTCCATTGATTTGAAGAGAAAGTTATTGAAAAAGCTGCCATCGATTTTGTTGTTGTTGTTGTTAATTACTATTGTGTTTGGGCTCCCTCAGTGGTGCTAGCAGTAAGAAGCCTGCTTCCCAGTACAAAACATGTGAGAGATGAGAGTTCAATCCCTGGGTTGGTAACATCCCTGGGCGGAGGGCATGGCAACCCAGTGCAGTATTCTTTCCTGAAGAATCCCATGGACAGAGAAGTCTGGCAGGCTACAGTCCATAGGGTAGCAAAGAGTCTGCGTGACTAAAGGGACCGAGCGTGCACTGTTTTGTCGGGAGTTCTTACCAGTGCCATTTTCATAGAATGTTGAGGTACACATTGACCAATATATTAACAGAATTTACTGATTTAGAGAGTAATAAGTAATTTTTCCCCTGATGGACAATTATGCATTGTTTTAGCAAATTAGATTTTAAATTTCAGTTGTATTATTTTTGAATAGGAAATACATTCACCTGGTTCATGATTCCAGAGCTACACAGCTACATAGCAGTCTGTAGGAAGAAGTGTGCTGCTCATTCTTTTCCCCAAATCACCGTATTAGTCTCTCTGAAGTACAGTTTCTGTTAACTAAATTCCTTTGTTTCTTTCCATAAATATTTTATACATATAGAAGATATATGTGTAGGTATATATGTATATTATTTGTAACAAAAGAATTTTCCTTTTCACATAAATGCTTGGTACTATTTCTCATGTTGCTTAGTTTCACTTAACAGTGTATCTTGAAAATAATTTCATGTTGGTCTGTAAAGAGCTTTCTTATTCTTGTGGCCTCATGGTATCTATTATATGGGTGGATGGTAGTCGTATTTAATGTAGGCCCCTACTAATGAACATTTAGGTTGCTGCCAATCTTTTATTTTTTATTAACAGTGATTAATGTTGCTTTCTCCTTATTTTTCATTTTTAATTCATTTCCTGCTTTTGTCAGGGTCTATATATTAGTACCAAGAATTGAGAAGCATTTATTCTGACACATTTGGTATTTGTATGTAGACCTTCAGGTAAATGTACACACTCCTAAGCTATATAGTTCTAGTCTCCTTCCCCAGAGTACTCACCTACAATAAAACCTATTTATTGGAATTCATATGCTATATACGTGCTGAGTTACAGCGCCTATTGGCAAACTAGAAATTTCCAGTTACTCATGCGAAGAGTTGACTCACTGGAAAAGACTCTGATGCTGGGAGAGATTGGGGGCAGGAGGAGAAGGGGACGACTGAGGATGAGATGGCTGGATGGCATCATGGACTTGATGGACGCGAGTCTGAGTGAACTCCAGGAGATGGTGATGAACAGGGAGGCCTGACGTGCTGCAATTCATGGGGTCGCAGAGAGTTGGACACGACTGAGCGACTGAACTGAACTGAACTGAATCTGTGATTTCGATTCCTGTGCCATATTCCATGTTTCAGTGACAGGGAACAACCCTTATTTGCTGAGAGTCAAATAGCCTTAAGTAAAACTGTATCATTGATAAGATAGGGTTAAGAAAATAGAAACTAAGCTCTTAGGGTGAGACGAGTTTAGAAGATCAGAGCAGTTTTACTCTTTGATTTCAGGGTTTCCATACATTATTTCAGCCTACATCAGATAATTCTGTTAGGGCCACAGCTGGGACATTTGCTGATCAGAACTCTTAAGGTAGTAACATGTGTGTGCTTAGTTGCTGAGTCGTGTCTAACTCTTTGCGAACCGATGGACTATACATGGTGTTTTCCAGGCAAGAGTACTGCAGTGGGTTGCCATCTCCTTCTCCAGGGGATCTTCTTGATCCAGGGATCGGGATCATGTGTCTCTTGCATTGGCAGATGGATTCTTTACTGCTGTGGCACCTGGAGAGCCCCTAAGATAGTAATCTGATGTAGTAATTAGATAGAGAATCAATGAACAGGTTTGTTGATCTATAGTTAAGTTCCGTTCAGTTCAGTCGCTCAGTAGTGTCCAACTCTTTGCGACCCCATGAATCGCAGCACGCCAGGCCTCCCTGTCCATCACCAACTCCCGGAGTTCACTCAGACTCACGTCCATCAAGTCAGTGATGCCATCCAGCCATCTCATCCTTGGTCATCCCCTTCTCCTCCTGCCCCCAATCCCTCCCAGCATCAGAGTCTTTTCCAGTGAATCAACTCTTCACATGAGGTGGCCAAAGTACTGAAGTTTCAGCTTCAGCATCTTTCCCTCCAAAGAAATCCGAGGGCTGATCTCCTTCNTCTCCCATACAGTGTCACGAACCTCATTCCATAGTTCATCAGGCACGCTATCTATCAAATCTAGTCCCTTAAATCTATTTCTCACTTCCACTGTGTAATTATAAGGGATTTGATTTAGGTCATATGTGAATGGTCTAGCAGGTTTCCCTACTTTCTTCAATTTAAGGCTGAATTTGGTAGTAAGGAGTTCATGATCTGAACCACAGTCAGCTCCCGGTCTTGTTTTTGTTGACTGTATAGAGCTTCTCCATCTTTGGCTGCACAGAATATAATCAATCTGATTTCGGTGTTGACCATCTGGTGATGTCCATGTGTAGAGTCTTCTCTTGTGTTGTTGGAAGAGGGTGTTTGCTATGACCAGTGCATTTTCTTGGCAAAACTCTATTAGTCTTTGCCCTGCTTCATTCCGCATTCCAAGGCCAAATTTCCCTGTTACTCCAGGTATTTCTTGACTTAACACTGATTAATTATTTGCAACTGAAAAAGTAAAAAACATCTTAGTCTGGAACTGTGTTCTTGACTTATTTCCAGCCCACCAACACTTGAGGAGTGTGCTACATCCCATTAATAGAGATGGTGCTCTCTTGGCACCATACTCAATTCTTTTACAGTATGAGGAAGTCTTCCATTGTCAGATATAGATTCCATGTTTCCTTTCCTCAATATCATGTATTCTCTTTTTTTGCTGTATCGGTTCTGTTGGTACTCTGCCCCATGCCCTTTCATTTATTTTGTGTCCACATACTTAGCATTATACTAGCACTTTACATTTTTAAAATCTCATTTATTCCTCATTACATGTCACATACTATAGATAGAGAAAATAGACTCAGAAAGTGGATGTGATTTTTCTAGGGTCATACAGCCATCAGCAGCAGAACAAAGATTTGAAGCCAAGCATAACTCCTAAACTCACCTCTTTCTCTGCTTGACTGCATTATATTTTTCATGGGCTGTCTTCAAAATTTGTATTTGTGTAAAGTGTGGTATCTTCATTCGGCTCCTTAATTTTGAAAGAGAACATTAATCCTATTATCTGCTCCCACTGTTGCTGAAAGAGGGGGACACCTTTAAGGTGCATCATAGAGAATCTATATTCAGGTTCCCATTACAGATTAGAATTTTGAACTGACTCGATGAATGTGAGTCTGAGTGAACTCCGGGAGTTGGTGATGGACAAGGAGGGCTGGCATGCTGCAATTCATGGGTTTGCAGAGTCGGACACGACTGAGCGACTGAACTGAACTGAATATCCTAGTTGGTCAAAAATCTGCTTGTAGAAGATTGGCCTTCAATGATTAATGTTGTCACGAAATTCACTCTTCATAAGTAACGGAGTTTTTGAAGAGGCCTTGACTGCATCACACCCAACCATCTTTAGGATGACCTGGAAATGAAATTTATCAAGCCTCTGGGTCAGGAAACACTGCTTGATTGTCTGTTTAAAAAAAAAAAAAAAGTCTTGTGGCTATTACGAATCTTATATTTGATGATATTTTCTTCTTTACGTTAGAGCCAAATTTTGCACATAATTTCTAGTAGCTGTGGAGAAATAAACAGTGTGCGTTTGTGTGCTAATCTTACTCTTAGCATTATTACATCTAGCATTATTTCTCTGTGTTCCTCTTTGATCTTTTGTTTCTTTTTCTTTGTGGCCCCATGCATGGACTGTAGCCCACCAGGTTCCTCTGTCCATGGAATTCTCTAGGTAAGAATACTGGAGTGGGTAGCCATTTCCCTTTCCAGGGGATCTTCTGACCCAGGGATCAAACGTGGATCTCCTTCATTGCAGACACAATCCTTACCATCTGAGACACTAGGGATTTCCTTATTTATTTGTATTAAGGTATTTTCACTTGTTGTTATTGTTTAATTACAAAGTAGTATCTGACTCTGTGATCCTGTGAGCTGCAGCATGCCAGGCTTCCCTGTCCTTCACTATCTCCTGGAGTTTGCCCAAACTCATGTCCATTGACTTGATGATGCCATCCAAATGTCTCATCCTCTATCGTCCTCTTCTCCTACCTTCAATCTTTCCCAGTATCAGGGTCTTTTCTCATGAGTCAGCTCTTCACATCAGGTGGCCAAAGTATTGGTGCTTTAGCTTCAGCATCAGTCCTTCCAACAAATATTGTGTTGATTTCCTTGCTGATCTCCTTGCTGTCCAAGGGACAGTTTATTTTCATAACTTTTCACAAGTCATTTCACTGATGTGGAATATAAATATACAATATCATGTGTAAATTGTCCTGATTTGACAGCTCAGTCACATTCCTATTAGGAAATGTCATGTGTTCATCTTTCATGTTTGTTTCTTCCATTCTTTCATTTCCTTATTTTCCATTGTTTATTAGGGATTTCTCCCTTGATTAACAGGTTAGTAGAATTTCAGTGGTGTTTTTGATTGTTGAGTGTCTACACAAGGAGTTATTATTTTTTTTTTTTAGAAAAGTTAATCTTATAATTTGTATTTCTGTAAGTCCATGTTTTTTAGTAAAAGTATAATTTTTTATGGAAAAAATAAATTTAACTAAGTTGATTTTGTTTTCATCTGAGGATAAGAATAAGGAAATTTGGAATCTCAGAGCAGTGCCATTATATAAGGCTTAGAGAGTTTATATAGAATGAAATGATTTTTCAACTTATTATAATGAAGGCAATGAATTCTCTCTCTATTGCCTACTGGACATTTCTAATCGGATGTTCAGCTGCTACCTCAGATTGTCTGAAAATTCACACCTAATTCCCCACCTCAATGAAGTTACCTCCACCATTTCTGCCTTCCCATTCCTCATTCTATTTCCTAATTTGGTGACTGGTATTACTTTGTACCTCGTTACCCAAATCATATATGTGGCAGTCATATTAAACTCCTCTAAGCAGTCACTTGGCTTCCCCGGTGGCTCAGTGGTAAAGAATCTGCCTGCCAGGGCAGAAGACACAGGAGACGTGGGTTCGATCCCTGCGTTGGGAAGATCCCGTGGAGAAGGAAATGGCAACCCACTCCAGTACTTTTGCCTGGGAAATCCCATGGACAGAGGAGACTGGTGGGCTACAGTTCATGGGGTTGCAAAGAGTCTGAAGCAACTTAGCAACTAAACCACAATAGTCAGTCACTCAGTTCTTTATATTTACTTATTTCACAGCTTTTATGCTGGCCCTTTTCCAGTCTCATTGCTTTTTACAGATTCCAGTGCCTTGCCCAGAGCCTTTCCTAGGCAGGCACTCCACATTGTTGGTTGAAAAAATGAAGAAATGGTTGAATGGATGCAGGAAGGAGTTGTCCTCATTTCTTTCCTGCTCTCTGGACTACTGCAAGGTGCTGTCTTTGTGCCTCTATCCTGCTGCTGCTGAGTCACTTCACTTGTGTCCGACTCTGTGCGACCCCATAGACAGAAGCCCACCAGGCTCCCCCGTCCCTGGGATTCTCCAGGCAAGAACACTGGAGTGGGTTGCCATTTCCTTCTCTAATGCACGAAAGTGAAAAGTCAAAGTGAAGCCGCTAGTCGTGTCCAACTTTTAGCGACCCCATGGACTGCAGCCTACCAGGCTCCTCCGTCCGTGGGATTTTCTAGGCAAGAGTACTGGAGTGGGGTGCCATTGCCTGGCCGCTCCTAATGTCCTCAGAATGATAACCCTAAAATGCACATCAGATCCTGTCACTCTTCTGTTTAAAACCTCCAACAACTTCTTTAGCTTCCAGGATTAGGTTTAGTTTAGTATCAGAGCCATCCGTGCTAAGTCCCCTGTGTCCTTCTCATTTACCTCCTGCATTTCTACTGGTAGCTTCATCATGTGGCTGCATGTTCCACCTCCTCCCACATGCTCCTTCGTTCTGAAGAATCTAACTGTAGCTTCACTGGAGAACTTGACTGATTCTGCCAAGTCTGAGTTAAATGCTTTTTCTCATTGCCCTCATATTCCTTTATTCACAGTACATGGCTCATCTCACATTTCGACTTCCTTATCTAGGGCCCTTTTTTTTTTT
>SJYV01015922.1:70140-246929 GCA_006410875.1 Neotragus pygmaeus | reverse complement strand
TTGGAGAAGACTCTTGAGAGTCCCTTGGACTGCAAGGAGATCCAACCAGTCCATCCTAAAGGAGATCGGTCATGGGTGTTCATTGGAAGGACTGATGTTGAAGCTGAAACTCCAGTACTTTGGCCACCTGATGCGAAGAGCTGACTCATTTGAAAAGACCCTGATGCTGGGAAAGATTGAGGGCAGGACGAGAAGGGGACGACAGAGGATGAGATGGTTGGATGGCATCACTGACACAATGGACGTGGGTTTGGGTGGACTCTGGGAGTTGGTGATGGACAGGGAGGCCTGATGTGCTGTGGTTCATGGGGTTGCAAAGAGTTGGACACGACTGAGTGACTGAACTGAACTGAACAGTAGGATACTGATTCAGGGGACAGACCCTCAATCTAGCCATATTTAATCATGGTGTTCAGGAATGTGTGAAAGTGTCTTAAGCTTTTATGTTTTAAGTTGACAAAAATTGTGGATGTATATAAAGTTCCCTTTCCATGACTAAATATAAATATCCCCATTTCCTTTTTCCAGACCCCCAATCTAGGCCACAACCCTGGGTAAAACATTTTTAGATCCTTTTGAGTCACTAAAACAATTTTTTAAAATTGGAATATAGGTAATTTACAATATTATGTTAGTTTCAGATGTACAACATAGTGGTTCAATATTTTTATAGACTGTACTCTTTTGGAGTTATTACAAAATAATGATGGCTCAGCAGGTAAAGAATCTGCCTGCAGTGCAGGAGACACCAGAGGTACAGGTTTGATCCCTGGGTTGAGAAGATTCCCCTGGAGGAGGAAATGGCAGCCCACTCTAGTATTCTTCCCTGAAAAAAATCCCATGGATAGTGGAGCCTGGTGGGCTCCAAAGGGTCGCAAAGAGTCAGACACAACTGAGTGGCTAAGCACACACATGCTTGTGCTGTACAATATCTCCTGGTTGTTTATTTTACACATGCTGCCGCTAAGTTGCTTCAGTCGTGTCCAACTCTGTGCGACCCCATAGATGGCAGCCCACGAGGCTCCCCCGTCCCTGGGCCTTAGTAGTTCTTTAATACCCCTATCTCACCCGTCCGTACTTCTCTATCCTCACTGGAAAACACTAGCTTGTTCTCTGTATGCACGGAATCATAGTTGTGGATGCCATTCCTTACCTTGTTGCTTGGCTGCTTGGTGAGTTAAATCTGCTCTGTGGCAGTTTCCCATTGGTAAGCAAGGTACCCTTCCAGTTAAGTTGTAAACAATCTCTCTTTAAATAAGCCCCCATGCCCTTGAAGAATAGGAGCTGGAGAAGCGGAGCGTCCAAATAGGAAAAAAGAAAGAACATTCCTAAGAAAACTGTGTAAATTTGCAAATTCGTTGTCCCCTGGGTGCCGCTGACAGGTGGAGTGACAACCCAACCAAATAACAGTAGGTCCATTGTGATAGGCGGAAACTTAATAGTGTTATTGTTCCGCTCGGATGAAGTTTGCATGAGGCCATGCCAGCCCTCGTATTGAGAACACCCAGTCGAGCGGAAGAGTCTTTGGTTTCTGCATTTAGAGCTGCCCAACAACTGAGGAAAACCGATTAAATCTGGAAGGTGGCAGCTCACTCGACAGGCTTCTCCGGGCACCCTTGAGCAGAATCAAAGATAAATAAATACCACGTTTTATGAGAGGAGTGTGGGGTGAGAGGGGGTGCCTGGACAGGAGCTAAAATTTCAAAGGGTGGGGGCCGTTCTCACTGACTTTCTTCCTGATCACACTCTTGTCTCATGACCTCGTTCATGCTCGGATTAGAGCCAGCCTTGTAAACATGAGTGAGTTTGATGGGGAAGAAAGGAGATAAAAGTGTATTTCCAACGACCTCATCTATAGAAGCAAAATGTTCAAATATAAATATCTTTTAAAAATGGCATATTGGGTGCTTGTTTGTGGTGGAATGTGTAAAAATTCTGGCCTGTTATGCAGAGATTTATTTTTGAAAGTCTAATTTTTTTCAGGGAAAGTTTATGGACCTTCAATATGGCCCATGTTCCAAATTCAGTAAATTACCTCAAGGCCAGGTGGCACTCTGATTCTCTGTTTCCTGGGTTTGGACCTTGGTCCCTCATCTTTCCACTGTGCCTTACTTTTGTTTTGAAAATCTTAATGAATAATTTTTTACTTGAGTTTGATCTACCTCAGAGGGCTATGAATATTTAATTGGCTAAAAATAATTCATTATTTTCATAGACTTACGGAGCTTTAGAGATCATTTGGCCCACCCCTCCCATTTTGTAAAGAGAAACAGAAGTCCAGAGAAGTCAAGTGGCTTGCCTAGGGAAAATCAGATGGCAAGTATAGAGTGAAGGACTTCACCCAGATTCCGACACACCCAGTGCTTTTTTTCCCTTCCCTTTGTCTTTTGAGCTGCTTAGGGTTCAATATTACATACAGTGGAGAGAACTATAGCAGTTTACTTTATCGATTTATAAAAAATAATTAATGAAATAATCACAGGAATTTTCATATAATTCAAAAACCCTTATTCAGTCTCTTTTTTCCATCAAACCTTTTTTGAGAGCAACTGCGAAATAGATGACCACAATGAGTTTTAATTTGTTGTGTTTTCCTTCCTGCTGTGGTGAATACGGTAATTAAAAAAATAAAATGGAGTAGCACAAAGTTAGGCAAACAGCAGGTGAAGAACAAAACCAAAGGTGTTAATTACTTTATTAAGTGCCAGTGACTGAGATTCTAGACTATGACTCCTGTGATTATAGTTTGAATTGCTGTGACTATTCTCCACAACTTATAATACTTTCTCATTCTCATTCTTTTTTCCCAGTGTGCAAAGTTGACTTAAAATACTAGTACAGATTGAGGAAGGATAGCAAGATAGGGCCCTTGCCTGGACTAGAATAAAGGAGAAGAAAATATATTATTGACTACTTTTGATAGACCACTTCAGAGAACAAGTTTAAAAAAAATTAATTTAAAAAGGCATTAGTATCAAATAATCCCTCAAAAGAAAAGTGCTTTACGGATGAAAAATACAGTTAATTACTCCTGTAAAAATGTAGGGAATTTTGCAGGTTTAGTATATTTTGTTCCCTCTTCGAAGTGATAGTTGGCATTTGTTAGTATTAGTTATCAGTGCTACTAGTTTTCAGTATTAGCTGTGGCTTGCCTGGTCTATCCTCCTTCTGTCTTTGTTTTAGACAATAGAACTCACCCAGTCACAGTTTTCAGAAGGGCTGAGGTAACCTCCTTCAGTATGACAATAGTACTGTTTATGTTGGAGACAAATCCCAGAAACTCACAGTAACGACATACACAGAGTGAGAGAGTATATCCGGGAGATTTTTATTTGGCATTTTTACTGCTAACAATCTACAGAAGTTTTAGTATTTAGTGCCAGGTCAGGCTTAAGGGGCAGTTTCTATTTCTGTGTGATTTTGAAAGGTACAAAGGATCAGCAAAAGGATTATATAATAGATAATAGACAATGAAGACTCTGGCTTCTATAGAAACTTAGAAAGATATGGGGGAAGGCAAACAGCTGCTTCTATTTTGTTGCTGTTGTTTTAATTAAAAGAGCTCAAGAAGCTCAGTGTATTTTTTGGTTCTTTGAGCAAGGCCTTTGTTTGTAAAAGTCTTGGAAACCCACCCCCTTCCCCAGACCTATATATACTTTTGTGACAGATTGAAAAGACAGGTAAACTGAGAAACAAAGAAGATAGGCCTCGGGTCACATGGTGTGACCAACACAAATTCTGTGTCTTAAAACTTAAGTTATCTAATCTCCCCACTCCATTGCATATTCTACTAGCAGTCATTCAGTAAAGTACCTTTCAACACTGTGGAGTCTTGCTATAAACACAGTGGCTTTGGAACAAGGTTATCTCTAGACTGTTGACATCGTGTCTCTGCTCACATACCAAATGGGTGAATATTGGCCCACATGATTCTTTTAAGTGGATTACAAGGAATCCATGATAGATTTCCTTCACTTCTGATGAAACCGGGAACTTTGCCTCTCCAGTGTCTTAGTGAGATAGTGTTATTTGTGTATTACTTAAGGTGCAGGTAAGGGCTGTTAGCTCTCTGAATTCTTAGGCATTCAACTGTGAAGATCAAATCCATCATTTTACTGCACTTATGCAGAAGTTAGCTACATTTGTAATAAGGTCTAGTAGGAAATAGTAATATCTTTAAAATTATGCAAGGAACAAAATAGCAGAGCTTCCAAGTCCTAAGAGTTACGCATAGCTCTGGCAGTTAACTAACTTTGGACAAGTTACCTAATTAACTGAGTTTGTTTCCTGAACTCTAAAACAAAGATAAATACTTTTCATGTAAATGTTCTTCTAAGTTGCTTCAAGCTCTTAAGTTCTCTAATTACTGTGTTAAGTCATATACTGATAATGAAAAAAAATTAGCTATGTGCATAATTATATTTTGCAGTACAGAAGATGGTTTGTATTTGTTAATGGTAGACTTGAAATTTCTTTTGTGTGTGTATAGTTGGTTATACTTGGCCAGTGAATGCACAATTTCAGGTTGTTAGTAAGAAACAGTTAACGGTTTCTTCTAAGGAGCATGGCTATGAGTTTGTGGGTAAGAGAGGAAGAATTTTATATTCATTTTATACTTCTGTTTGCTTTTATTTTTTTTTACTAAGTCCATGCATGGTTTAAGTTATTTAAATTTGGCCTTATTATTTTTCAAAGAGCAAACGGGAGACTTTAGAATCATTAGTGACCGTATACTACAATGATAGTATCTGGAACTTAATTTCTGACTCCAAATATTTTATTTAGCCTCAAAGTATTATTTGAAATTACAAGTAAATTTTTTGCTTTTATTAAAAGTCTTTTAAATCCTATCAATGAGAGCAACTATTTTTGTTTGATGAAACAAGCAGCCTTTTAAAAGCACAGAAGCAGAGTTTAACAATATTAATGACAGTATTATATAGCTTCTATTTACTGATCCTCTGAAGATCTTTATTCTTTATCCTTTCTGTAACAGTTTCTGGAATTATCTTCCTTTGATTTGCAGCTATGTGAATGAAATAGAGGTGGGAAAAAATTGTTTTTCAAATCAATTAGTAAAGATGAATGCCAAGTTTAGAGTGTCTCACAGTCATAGTGCCATGTTTTAAATGCAAAACAGTAGCTCTTTCTTAATCTTCTTAGAAGATAAAACTACAGGAAATGAAAAAGTCTCTTCAAACATTAGAAGCCATTTTTAGAGGCTGCATATGGCAACTGGACTTGAATTTTGGTTTGAGCACTGGTTTTTGTTCTCTTTCCTACTTTTACAGATACTTCTATGAAGTTTTGAGAAACCATAAGAACCCAGAAACTATGGGTTTCTAGTCTGGCATATACATGGGGTTCCTTTTCTTTTATCTTTTCTACTTTTTGGTTTTTTGAAAAAATGAACTTTACAGAAAATGAGAGCCTAAGGAACATTTCATTCTATTTTTGAAATATTGGAGTACCTTCTTAGCACTGTTAATACATTTATTTTATTATAATCAATATAATACAGACATGATGGGGTTTTTATTTTCAGTTGTTCTATCAAACGTTGAACATTTCCCCCTATCTGGATCAATGTTTTCTAGCCTTACTCAGATTCAACAGGAGCAAGTATGGTGGTCCCTTCATATCTGAGGGAGATTTGTTGAAGGACCCCCATGCATACTCAGTAACTCAGTTATATCTGATTCTTTGGGACCCCACAGACTGTAGCACACAGGCTCCTCTGTCTGTGGTATTCTCCAGTCAAGAATACTGGAAGGAATTTTCATTTCCTACTCCAGGGGATCTTCCCGAGCCAGAGATCGAACTTGAGTTTCTTATGGCTCCTGCATTGACAGGAAGACTGAATACTGAAATCCAAGGATAATCAAGTCTCTCTTATAACATAGCATAATACTTGCATATAATCTTTGTGTGAAGTGAAGTGAAGTCATTCAGTCGTGTCTGACTCTTTGCGACCCCATGGACTGTAGCCTACCAGGCCTCTCTGTCCATGGGATTTTCCAGGCAATAGTGCTGTAGTGGATTGCCATTTCTTTCTCCAGGGGATCTTCCCAACCCAGGGACTGAACCTGGGTCTCCCGCATTGTAGACAGATGCTTTACCGTCTGAGCCACCAGGGAAGTCCAATCTTTGCGTATCAGCGCATATACTTTGCATATCAACTCATATACTTTGAATTATCTCCAAATTACTTATAATACCTAATACAATGTAAATGCTATTATATAGTTGAACATACAATATAAACACTATGTGAATTGTTGCCAGTTGTTGGCAAATACAAGTTTTGCTTTTTGTAACTTTTTGGATGGTTTTATAATATTTTTGGTGCCCAATCAGTTAAATCCAAGGATGTGGAACTTCTGATACCTTATCACAGTCTACTTACATGGAGAACCTTATTTGATTCTGGTCTGCATTCTGCTGCATTCTACTGCTTCATGATAATCAGTACTATTTCCTTCATTAAAGATGTTTATAAACATATAGCATTGGTTTGAACATGCTTGATTATGGACATAATTATTTCTTTTTAACCTTGGTGCTTCAAGACTAGAAGAGACACTCAAACCTAATACTTTAAGCATCACAAAGGGTACAACACAAAAATAAATTTTACCAAAAAATATTAGAAGATTTTTACATTGAAAACTACAAAACATTGCTGAAGGAAATTCAAACAACCTAAACAATGGAAAGATATCTTGTGTTTAAGGATTAGAAGACTCAGTATTAAGATGGAAATATTCCCCAAGTTGATCTACAAATTCAATACAATCTCTATCAAAACTTTAACTGATCCTAAAATCATTTTGCCTCAAAATAGCCAAAATCATTTAATAAAGAAAAACAGAGTTGGTGGGCTCAACGTTTCCAACTTCAGATTTAACTGCAAACCTACAGTAATCCAGATAATGTAATGCTGGTATAGGGTAGAAATACAGATCAATGGATTAGAATTAAGAGTTCAGAAAATAGATTAGTGATTGCTAGGGAAAAAAAAGAAAAAATGGGGACCAACTACTAATGAGTTTTTTGAGGGTAATGAAAATGTTTTCAACTTATGTATTGATGATGGTGATATACTCTCTGACTATACTAAAACACACTGAATTGTAAAAGAGTTAATTTTATGGTGTGTGAGTTATTTCTCAGTGAAACAGTTACATGTATCTGGTTTTGGGAGTTTGGATTAAATTTGAATTATCTGTTTGTATTTGGGTTATTTCAATCTGAGTACAGTGTAATGTAGACTTTTATTGCCATGAGGATCTTTAATCTTCTTTGTCTGTCTGTTGCCTTACTTTACACTGGCTAGCCTTATTGAAGTGAAGTGAAGTGAAGTTGCTCAGTCGTGTCTGACTCTCTAAGACGTGGACTGTAGCCTACCAGGCTTCTCAGTCCATGGGATTTTCCAGGCAAGAGTACTGGAGTGGGTTGCCATTTCCTTCTCCAGGAGATCTTCCTGACCCAGGGATTGAACCCGGGTCTCCCACATTGTAGGGAGACGCTTTACCCTCTGAGCCACCAGGCTAGCCTTATTAGGTATAGGCAAAAACTGATACAATATGAAGCCATTTTGTTTATACTTTCTTCTTGATTCCTTTTTTAAAAACCTTAATGTTATATTAATTTGCAAACCCAAAGTGACATATTGTTGTAATTATATCACTCGGATTATGTGTTTATTTTCAGGAATACAGATTTGATTTAGACACTGCTTTTCCTTCATTCTTCCTTATTCATTGCACTTGATGGCCACCCAGTTTAAATGTTCCCTGGCCAGAACACAAGAGTCTTGGTGGGTCAGTGTAGAAGTGATTCATGATTTGATAAAATACAGGCAGGTGGAATATGACTTTTATAATGTGGCTGTGAGCCCAGCTTATGGTATGGATTTGTACATGTCTCTTTCGTAAACATGGAATTGAAGTAGGTTTTATTTCTTAAATGTTCTAGCATAGTGCTGGTGAGAAGTGTGAGTGTCCTACCCAGAGCATTCTATAACAGGAAACAAAGTTTGCGGAGAGAAATAGGGAGCTTGGTAGAAGGAGAAGATTAAAATCTTTGCTGGAGGACAGTTCTTTTCCATTGATATTCCCAATGCATTTCCCCAGGGTGTGTGCTGGAGGGTCCTGTGCTGTAGTTGGTAGATAATATTTCCTCTTATGCAGGATGATTGGATAAAGAAACCAGTTATTTGGGGCCTGGAGTATAGACAGCAAGGAGCCATGGTTCTGAATGTGGTGTCTGGCCCAGGCATACTTGCCAGTGATGGTAATGTAAGCTGGGCGGGGAAAGAGTGGGCAGCAGTATTTGATAACACAAGCCCTGGCATCACCAATTTTATTTCTGGTCTTCCCTTTTAAAATAGATTATGTTTTAGCCTCTTGTCAAATTGTATTCTGAGTATCCCTATAACCATTGCCTGCCTTCCAAGTTGTTGACAAATGTTGAGAGAATTCTGTAAATGCAGTTGCCAGTACATTTGAATTGTTAATTTTAATCAACTCTTTCATACGTTGGTCCTGCCTACCAGCAACTTTCCCTTTTTGCTCTTTAGTCTTTCTGCCCAATTCAAGTGACAGCAGCCTCCAAATTCAGCATTATTGGCGTGTTGCGATTCATGGGGTTGCAAAGAGTTGGACATGACTGAGCGACTGAACTGAACTGAACTGAATCCCTAACCTTATAGTTGTTACTTTCAGTGGTACCAAGGGCAGTTGGCTTGCTTGTTCACTTGAATTTCTGAAGAAATAACATGGTTTCATGCCAGAAATGGACTTCCCTGGTAGCTTAGATGATAAAGAATCTGGCTGCAATGCAGGATACCCAGGTTTGATCCCTGGATTGGGAAGATCCCCCAAAGAAGGGAATGGCAACTCAATCCAGTGTTCTTGTCTGGAGAATCCCACGGTCACAGAGTCAGACACAACTGAATGACTAAGACTTTCACCCTTTCATGCCAGAAATGCATTTTAATTGTTACACCATCTTGGAGTTAAGTGGAATCTTGAGATAACATCCACTGTCTTCTTCCTAGTGGAATGCTTTAGCTAAAACCATCCTAAGAAATAAACAATCTTAATTTAAAGAAAACCTTAACTTTGAAAGAGATAACTCATTCTAAGGTTTATGGGTTTTTACAGTCAGGGAAATTGTGTTTTAATTTTTTAAAAATTGATTTCCTTAAGCAAAGTTAATTCTGTTTTCTCACTTATTTTTCCTTAATATCATATCAGGTAGATTTTTAATATATTCACTCTCAATCTGAAGCGTGTCATTTTCCTCTACTTTAACACTAAACATTTCTCTCCAAAACAGGGGAAGTGGGGGAAGGGGAGTCTCTCAGAAAAGTGGCTTCCTAGTCACCCTTGAGTTGTATCTCCCTTGAGTTCACGTTATGCTTGAACTGAACATAGATGTCTGGTTTTACTACCCAGAGATATGCTGACATTTAAGTATTATTAATAGTTTGAAGTCTCTGAAGTCCAAATTCTATTGAAGTTCACAACTAGACATATGCCATTCCCAAGAACCATCACATTCAGGAGCTACTGAGAAATCAGGGTAAATTTAGTGTGTCTTCTGTGAAAGGTGGACATTTAAGGTGGGAGAACTGTGCATAAGGGGCAGCAGGCCTATTCTTTGAGGTTTCCTGTTGTATTCAAGATCCTGATGGGTTAGGAAATCAAGAGAATTCGTGCCGTGGACACAAGGGGACTGGATAGAAGTGGAGGATGAGGAGATTCTTTTTTTTTTTTTTTTTTACTTTACAATATTGTATTGGTTTTGCCATACATCAACATGAATCCACCACGGGTGTACACGTGTTCCTCATCCTGAACCCCCCTCCCACCTCCCTCCCTGTACTTAACTATGCTGAAAAAAAATGGGAAAGTGTTCACAGTATCCCATAATCCCCTCTTCTGTCCAGTATGACTTTGGTAAGTGGACAAAACTGAATCTCCTTTCTCACCTGTGCCTCAAGGTTGTTAACCTGCATTGGATGGAAGGGAATCAGGGAGGGAGCAGAGCTGCATTACACAATTTAATTTCTTTTTTTAGGACTTTGGATGCTGAAGTCTTAATGATGGTCAGTTTAGGTTTTCATAAGTAAAAGTAGGACTCATAATTATTACCATTTATTGAATACAGGAATTGTGCTAAGCACTTTAACTATATTATTGCTTTATTTATTTAATCTATACAGCTCTGTAATGTAAACATTTCTCTATAAGTTAATGAATGTAAAGCACTTAGAATAGTGCTTGAAATATAGCAAGAACTCAATAAAATGTTGTTGTCAATACCCATTTTGAAGATAAGAGAATTATCTTAGAATAACATTGGTAGAATTTGAATCCATGGCTGTTAAACTCTGGAGTTCATGCTTTAACCTATTATGCAATATCGTGTCCCTTTCCTTCAAGAACTAAACTTCCTTTAAAAAGTGTTTCCTGATCTCTGTGATATCCATTCTAGGATAATACTTATTTTTTAAATTCTACATTCCTACCTGTTCTAGTTTGTGAGTCCTAAATCCATTTTTTTTCTCCCTGCTGCACTTATCCCTGGGGAAGTTCATTTTTCAAATTATCAAGGTCTGGTCCAGATTTGTTTAGTGAGAATGTAGAATTCTTCTTACAAGATTTTAAAAGAACAAGTAAGATAATTACATGAAAGGATCTGTTTAGGCTCTTTTGCATGGTAGGGGGTGGACCAAATAACCTTTGGATCACTTCCACTTGTATAATTCACCATTTCGGCAGGACAGCAACATTTCAGGCCAAAGTTCAACTTTTTTTTATTATTAAATTCTTTTATCGTCACCAGGAAACTAGAGAAAATGAATTCTTCACAGTATGCTTGTGCATGCAACTTGAAACGGTTTGCACACTAAATGAAATTAAATGAAAGACAGCTGTTTGGGAAAGAGCTGTCAGAAACTGATTGGGTTCTATTAGGGAAGAATAGAGGCTAGGAATAAGTTTTCAGAAACAGGATATCAGTGGTTTAAAAAGTAAGCAAATTTACATACACAAAAGCTCTCATGTGGTTGTGCTGTTGCATGTCTTTTCATTTCATTCATCTTAAATTATTATTTGCTCTTGGTGAGGAGGTGTCTGCTTTCAAGGCTGCTTTTCACATATCAAGTGTACAGCAGTTCTTTCTGAGAAGTAAATACAGCACAACCCCATTACAGTACGTTGGTTTTGGTTAAACTGCAAATCTAGTGATGGTCACCAAACCACTTCCTTTGCCCAGTACCTCTGTGTTCCTACCAAAATGCAAAAGGGGAAGGACCACCTAGGCTTGGTTGCCAGAGGTGCCACCAGGGTCTCCTAAAATGGCTGACAGCAAGACAAGAGCAATTACATCCCGTCACAGACTCAAAGCAGATGGTCTCCTGTGGTGATATTAAGCCTTTGACTTGTGATTTTACTTTGTACTTTCAAAGCATTCAAGTTGTGTTACCTGTGTGATGCTGCTCTCTGACCCGCAAGACCTCATTGCTTATTGTTTGGGTATTTGTCCTTGTATCTTACCCTGAAACCCTGCTACTGCTGAAGAGCTTCACTCTGCTGTCCTCCAACCCTCCTGCTAGATGATAGCTCTTAGTGGGGTTTCTGCTGGGCCCTCACAGGAGCAGATACAGTGTTACATGTGAAACTACCTTTAAAGGAATTAAAGTATTCCCTTAAAGGAATAAAAATATCCTCACATTACAACTCCTATATTCTTCCCTACAAAATAGGTGGGGGTAGGCACCAGTTTAGAGGCACCAGCAAAGTTTGCTATCTTTCCAAAGACATTTCCTGAAGCAGATGTCATTATTGAAAGTAAGCCATGAGCTTACCAGTGATTTTGTTGGTGAGAATGTTTGCTTCTTAGTTCTGAAACTGCTTATGTTAATTCCTCTGAATGCTTTCTTCCTTTTTCTCCTGATTAAGCTCTAGAGCAGATACCAAAAGCATTGCTCTTTTTTTTCTTAAACTTTTTATTTTGTATTGGCGTATAACCAATTAACAAACCATGTTGTGATAGCTTCAGGGGAACAGCAAAGGGGGGATTCAGCCATATATATACGCGTATCCATTCTTCCCAAACTCCCTTCCTATCCATGCTGCCACATAACATTGAGCAGAGTTCCATGTGCTATACAGTAGGTCCTTGTATATAGCAGTGTGTATATGTACACCCCAAACTCCCTAAGTATCCCTTCCCCCTCATCTTTCCCCCCAGAAACCATTAGCTTGTTCTCTAAGTCCATGAGTCTGTTTCTGTTTTGTAAGTAAGTTCATTTGTATTGTTTCTTTTTACCTTCCACGTATAAGGGATGTCATATGATATTTAGCCTCCTCTGATTTACTTCACTCATCCTGACACTCTCCAGGTCCGTCCATATTGCTGCAAACGGTATTATTTTGTTCTTTTTAATAGCTGAGTGATATTCCATTGCATATAGGTACCACATCGTCTTTATCCATTCCTCTATTGATGGACATTTAGGTTGTTTCCGTCTTGGCTATTGTAAACAGTACTGTAATGAACATTGGGGCGCATGTATCCTTTCAAATCATGTTTTTCTCTGGATACATGCCCAGGGCTGGGATTGCAGTGCCATGTGGTTGCTCTATTTTTAGTTTTTTAAGGAACTTCCATACTGTTCTCCATAGTGGCTGTACTAATTTACATTCCCACCAACAGAATAAGAGGATTCCCTATCCTCTAAACCTTCTCTAGCATTTTTTATTTGTGGATTTGTGTGTGTGTGTGTGTGTGTGTGTGTGTGTGTGTGTGATAGCCATTCTGGCTTGTGTGAGGTGATTTCTCGTTATCATTTTGATGTGCATTCCTCTAATAGCTAGCAATGTTGAGCATCATTTCATGTGTCTATTGGCCATCTATATGTCTTCTTTTGAGAAATTTTCATTTAGGTCTTCTGGGTTGTTTGTTTTGATGCTGTTAAACATCATGAGCTGTTTATAAATTTTGGAGACTAATCCCTTATCTGTCACATCATTTGCAAATATTTTCTCCCAATCTATGGGTTGTCTTTTTGCTTTTATTGTTTTTTTTTTCTTTCCTTTTATTGTTTTCTTTGCTGTGCAAAAACTTTTGAGTTTCAGTAGGTCCCATTTGTTTATTTTTATTTTTATTTCCATTATTCTGGAAGATGGATAAAAAAGATATTGCTGCTATTTATGTTAGAATGTTATGCCTATCTATTTCTCTAGGATTTTTATAATATCCAGTCTGGCATTTAGGTCTTTAACCCATTTTGAACTAGTTTTTGTGTATGAAGTTAAAGACTGATCTAATTTTATTCTTCACATGTAGCTGTCCAGTTTTCCCAGCATCATTTGTCAAAGAGACTATCTTTCTAGCATTGTATAGTCTTACCTCCTTTGTCATTTATTAATTGACCATAGGTATATGGGCTTATTTCTGGGTTTTCATTCTGTTCTATTGATCTATAGTTCTATTTTTGTGCCTGTCCCATACTCTTTTAATGACTGTATCTTTGTAGTATAGTCTGAAGTCAGAGAGCCTGATTCCTCCAGCTCCGTTTTTCTATCCCAAGATTGCTTTGGCTTTTCCAGGGTTTTTGTGTTTCCATATAGATTCTGAGATTTTTGTTGTTGTTGTTCTTTTTCTGCGAAAAATGCCATTGGTAATTTTATAGGGATTGCATTGAATTTATAGATTGCTTTGGTAAGTATAGTCATTATGACAATATTGATTCTTCCTTTCCATGAACATGGTATATCTTTCCGTCTGTTTATATCTTCTTTGATTTCTTTCATCAGCATCTTATAGTTTTCAGACTACAGGTCTTTTATTCTTTTTGATGTGATGGTAAATGAAATTGCTTCTTGAATTTCTCTTTCTGATTTTTCAGTGTTAGTGTATAGTAATGCAACAGATTTCTGTGTATTAATTTTGTAACCTGCAACTCTACCAAATTCACTGATGAATTCTAGTAGTTTTCTGGTAACATCTTTAGGATCTTCTATGTATAGTATCATGTCATCTTCAAAGTGAGAGTTTAACTTCTTTTCCAATTTGGATTTCCTTTGCTTCTTTTTTCCTTTGATTGCTATAGCTAGGACTTTCATAGTTATGTTGAATGAAAGTGGTGAGAGTGGAATCCTTGTCTTGTTCCTGATCTTAGAGGGAATGCTTTCAGCTTTCCATCATTGAGTATGATGCTAGCTGTTGGTTTATCATATATGGGCTTTCTTATATTGAGGTATGTACCTTCTATGCCCACTTTCTGTAAAGTTTTTTTTTTTAATCACATATGGTTGCTGAATTTTGTCAAAAGTTTTTTCTGCATCTATTGAGATGACCATATCGTTTTTATTCTTCAATTTGTTGATATGGTGTATTATATTGATTGATTTGCAGATATTGAAAAATCCTTGTGTCCCTGGGTTGAATCCCACTTGATCATGGTGTATGATCTTTTTACTGTATTGTTGGATATAAATTATTAGCATTGGGTTGACCATTTTTGCTTCTGTGTTCATCAGTGATATTTGTTGGTAATTTTTTTGTGTGTGATATCTGTTGGATCATTGAAATATCCACTGGATCATCAAAAAAGCAAGAGTTCCAGAAAAATATCTACTTCTGCTTTATTGACTGCGCCAAAGCCTTTGACTGTGTGGATCACAACAAACTGTGGAAAATACTTGAAGCAATGGGAATACCAGACCACCTGACCTACCTCCTGAGAAATCTGTGTGCAGGTCAAGAAACAACAGTTAGAACTGGGCATGGAACAACAAACTGGTTCCAAATAGGGAAAGGAGTATGTCAAGGCTGTATATATTGTCACCCTGCTTATTTAACTTATATGCAGAGTACATCATGANTGGGTAAACCCCAGGAGTTGGTGATGGACAGGGCGACCTGGTGTGCTGCAGCCCATGGGGTCGCAAAGAGTTGGACACAATTGAGTGACTGAACTGAACTGAATTATCAAGGAAATACAAATAAATACCACAATGAGAAGTCACTTCTCACCCATTGGAATGACTATTATCAAAAAGACAAGAAACAACAGGTGTTGGAGAGGATGTGGAGAAAGAGAACCCTTGTGTACTGTTGGTGGAAATGTAAACTGGTTCAGCCATTGTAGAAACAGTATGGAGATTCCTCAAAAAATCAATATGATTCAGCTACTTCAAACCTGGTATTTATCTGAAAAATAAGAAAATGTTAATTCAAAAGGTATATGCACCTCTATATTAAGTGTAATGTTATTTACATAGCCAAGATATAGAAACAACCTAAGTGCCCATCGACAGATGAATGATAAAGAAGATGTGGTATGTATGTACAATAGAATACTACTCAGCCATAAAAAGATAAAAATCTTGCTACTTGTGACAGTGTGGATAGACTTCGAGGGTATTATCCTGAGTAGAATAATTCAGGCAGAGAAAGACAAATACTTTATGATCTCACTCATATGTGGACTTCAGAAAACAAAATAATAAACAAAACAAAAATAAACACATAGATAAAGAGAAAAGATTGATAGTTACCACCAAGAAAGGAAGATGGAGATGGGGGACAACACGTACAGGTGGTCAGTCTATAGTGATGAGTGGAAACTAGATTTTGGGTGGTAGTTCAGTTCAGTTCAGTCGCTCAGTCATGTCCGACTCTTTGCGACCCCATGAACTGCAGCACGCCAGGCCTCCCTGTCCATCACCATCTCTCAGAGTTCATTCAGACTCGCGTCCATCGAGTCTGTGATGCCATCCAGCCATCTCATCCTCAGTCATCCCCTTCTCCTCCTGCCCCCAATCCCTCCCAGCATCAGTCTTTTCCAATGAGTCAATTCTTCATATGAGGTGGCCAAAGTACTGGAGTTTCAGCTTCAACATCATTCCTTCCAAAGAAATCCCAGGGTTGATCTCCTTCAGAATGGACTGGTTGGATCAAGAGTTGAATTATAGTGATGTACACATGATACTTATGTATTGTTATAAATTGATGTTATCTCAACAACCACTCCAGTGTTCTTGCCTGGAGAATCCTAGGGACGGGGGAGCCTGGTGGGCTACCGTCTATGGGGTCACACAGAGTTGGACACGACTGAAGCGACTTAGTAGCAACAGCAGCAGCAACAGCAACTATAAAATAAAATCATGTGATTTCAGTGGGGAAAAACAAACAGAAGAACCTGAAGATATATTTTACTTGATATATATGGTGTTTTTAAAATATAGAGGTAAAAGCACTAAAAAGATTTTGGAGGTAAAAAGAAAACTCTGACCACAGTGGACTTGTATAACAACCTCATAGCAAATAGTTAAACCTAGTAGCTGTTTTTCCTTTAGGATAGGACACATGGAGCAGTTTGCCCCAGACCAAACCACTCCTTCTTATCTTATACTTGGCCCATTTCATCCATTAAATAATCTACTTTGTTTCTGTAAACATGTTAAGTTTCAAAACTGTGGCAAATTACCTAACCTTCTGATCCAGGGATATCCATAGGGGAAATAGAATAAAGGAGAGGTTTGCTAAGACCCACATTGCCTGCTGAGGGGAGAAATTCACCCAGGATAAAGAAAATTCCAAATTTGATATGAGAGTGCTTACATCTACTTGTGTAAGCTACATATAGGCTATACACTCAGAGCTCACTATAGTCACTCTACTCCATTATTTTCCCTCTATTTTTAAACAAAGTGAATATAAGTTCAAAAGTGAATATTAGTTAGAAATATATCTGCTGAGATCCATGCATAACATTGCAATCAATCAGTTAATTAAAAAGTGAGAGAGAAATAAGCAAAAGAAAGATGAAGTAAATAGATCAAAATAAATTTAAATATAAAGAGGCCTCATATATTAATTCTCCAAAGTTTGCAGCTCTTACAGGCACAATAAACAAAAAAGAACTTTTAGAAAGGATAGTTCAAAGTGATTTTAAGGCAAAAGAAGAGATGGTAAGACAGGGTAGCAAAGCTCAAGAAAAATATGAAAAGGAAGAAGAAACAAAGCATTATAGAGATGAAAATTAAATAAAACAAAAATTTAGTTAACATGACAAAGCTATATATAAGCTTGAAGAAATCACACAAAATAATATGGAAAAGAACACTGATATAAATAAGTTTATAAAGAAGATGACAGCTATGGGTTAAGGAGTGTGAACATTTATAAAATTATTTCCTGAAGGAAAAGGAGAACAAATGGTCAGGAAACACAGAGAAATCATTCCAGGGGGAAGAAATATTAGTGAATCTACTCATTGAAATTCCATTATATATTGCTGGAAATATTGAGAGAATAAGCACTAGGACATATGCTGGTGAAGTTCCTTTAATTCAGTGATAATCAATCATATGAGCATCCCCATCTGAAAAAGCACATCACATATAAAGGGGGGAAATAAGGTTGGTCTCAGATTNATTATATATTGCTGGAAATATTGAGAGAATAAGCACTAGGACATATGCTGGTGAAGTTCCTTTAATTCAGTGATAATCAATCATATGAGCATCCCCATCTGAAAAAGCACATCACATATAAAGGGGGAAAATAAGGTTGGTCTCAGATTTCTTTTTTTTTATAGTAAAATGTATTTCCAGAGACAATGGAGCTAAGTCCTGAGGAAAAGAAAAGTGAGCCAAGGATTTTATAATCAGGTAAGTGTTAAAATATAAAAGGTCAACATATTCTCAAACATGCAGGATCTTAGAAAATACAGCTTTCATTCATTATTTTTTTGTGAACGTAATCTACCAGTCTTGATCCCTGTATAGTAATATTTACTTTGCTAACTGCAATTTTCCAGAAACCAAAATAGATAAGCATTGAGTGAAGGCCTAGGTGCTACATTAGGCTCACTTGTCCTTAGTAGTTGGCTACTTGAACTGAGAACACCATAGCATTTCTCAGCATAAGTAGGCACCAGGGACTGCCTATGCTTGAGATAAGTCTATTTGGTTTTAGCTTGAGTCAGTCTGTAAGTCTATCGGGAGTAAATAGGAGTGCTGTTTTATTTTCATAATTACAAAGGCACTGGATTCTCTCTAGAGTGTTTCACACAGAGTTCATACCATGAAGTTACCATTCAGAAATTTTAATGGGATCAGCATATATAGTGTTAAAGAGCACAGCCTTTGGGATCAATAAAGGTGGTATATGTTGTTCAGTCCTCAAGTTGTTTCCCACTCTTTGTGATCCCATGGACTGCAGCACGCCACACCTCCCTGTCCCCCACCATCTCCTGGAGTTTGCCCAAGTTCATGTCCATTGCATCGCTGATGCCATCCAACCATCTCATCCTCCGATGCCCTCTTCTCTTTCTGCTTTCAATCTTTTCCAGCATCAGGGTCTTTTCCAATGTGTTGGCTATTTGCATTAGGTGGCCAAAGTATTGGAGCTTCAGTATCAGTCTTTCCAATGAATATTCAGGGGGTGGTATATAGCTCTGTGATGATGGTTAAGTAACTTAACCTCTCTAAGTCCTCATTGTGCATGCTTGCATGCTAAGTTGCTTCAGTCGTGTCTGACTCTTTGTGACCTTATGGATGGTAGTCCACCATGCTCCTCTGTTCCATAGGATTCTCTAGGCAAGAATACTGGAGTGGGCTGCCATGCATTCCTCCAGGGGATCTTCCTGACCCAGGGATCGAACCCGTGTCTCTTAGGTCTCCTGCATTGGCAGTTGGAAGTTCTTTACCACTAGTGCCTCCTCGGAAGCCCAAGACCTCATTACTCAGCCTTAAAATGCAGATAATAATATTGCCATCCAATACTAATCAAGTAAGTGTACAGAAAACACATACAGAGGTCCTAGAACATAGGAGATGCTCTGTAATCAGTTGGCATTTTGCATATTATAATTTAGAATGAGCTTGTGAACTGGAGTTGTTTTTACTGTCAAAGATATCAAAAATTATTTGCATAAAAGACAAGCTAATTATCATGTTAGATAACAAGAATTTGGTCCTGATAATCAACATAGAATTCAGTCTTTATGATCAACAAGCATTTGGTGAACACCAAGACTCTGCTGGACCATAATTAGATGGTAATGGTACAAGGATGAGGAACACATAACCTCTAGATTCAAAGAGTGGTCTTAATGGAGAGGTAACCATAAGCCCAAATAATTCTAATATAACATGGGGGTTATTAAGTGAGACAAGCACAGTGTTTCTCCCTCCTGTTTCTCAGAGGGTCTTCATCAGAACATCTTATCAAAGGTGTCAAACTGTGCTTAAGAATCACCTGAGGACTTTGCTGACATGCAAATACTTAGCTGCATTTTTAACCACCTTGTGCAGAGGGAGTTGCCGTCCTTAACAGGTGATTCTTGCTCCTAAGGCTTGGCACTCATTGGTTTGTAGAATCATGGAGGAAACATTCTTAGCTTAACCCAGAGGTTCAGGAATAACATCTCAGCTGAGTCCTAAGGGTAAATAGAAGGCATTAGGTGAAAAGAGGTGAGGAGAGCTTTCAGGGTTTAGGGCTCAGAGTAAGACAGATGTGGCTTTAGACAGAAATGATATGGTGTGGATGCCTATTGGGTATTGGAGGTCACTCAGTGAGCGAAACTCTCAGTATCATGAGGCAGTGGGGTGGGATGGGAGAGTGTGGTCATCAAAGGTGACGATGTTAAAGATTCTTGGCAAATTACCTCTGTATGTTTTTAACCTTCTCCTTTTGATTTTTCTTCTCTCACGTATTGAACCCTCTACAAATCATGCCTCTATCGGTGTCACCTGAATTTCTGAGGAGTAGTAGAATAACATAGTTGAAGTGATGCAGGGGATTTTGAAATGTCCTAAAAGACCCAGCAGGTCTTTCAAAGCACAGTGATAGGGCTGGCAGACCAAGAATTCGACTGATGATAATATCAGGTGAGTTAGCATCCTCATTCTGTAGGTTCTTACATCTTGGCCCATGAGGTGTGGCAGCCTGAACCTTTCACTCCTACTGCAACTTTTCACTCCTACTGAGATTTCTTATAATGAGATTTCTCATCTCTCTGGGATGCCTCAGAGATAGAGTATGTCACACCTTCACTTGTTGAGATTGCTTCACTTCCACCTCTACAGTCTACAGAAACCTTCTCTTGGGAACGACCTTGATTTCTTTGTAAGAACTAAAATATATGAGCAGGGGGACTGTTAGAAATCATGATTTCATCAGGCAGGATGGGACACGACCCCAAAGCAATGGCCAGACTTAATCATGTTCACTTCTAACAATACCACTCCCAGCTGTCTTTGATCCTCAGGAAGCATGTTTGCTTTGGGCTCAGCACTTGGCATTGATCTAAATGATTCCTATCTTAGGATTTAATGAAGAGATTAATAATATCTCAGCTGAGTGAGAAATGCTGTGCTTTGTGAATGAGGTCAACGGTCATTAAATTCCACTGGACATTCCAGAATAGGAAGAACGACAGTGACAGATCTTTATCTTTGCTTATCTTTGCATTTTACCCAATGTAAACTGGACTCTCATGCTTGGAATGCCAGCACCCAGTGGTTAATTGAAGCATCAATTAACTCTGTTAGCATCTTTCAGATTCTCTGGGGACATCTTATCGCTTGTTTCTATTAAATTTTTTTAAAATGACCAACCTCAATAGAAGTAAAACAGATAGAAAGTTTACCCTTAATGATACCCCCAATTATACTACTTTTATTTTTTGTAATATTATGCTGTCATTGAGTGATGTCAGCAGAGATATGATTCATGAGCCTTTCTCAGTTTTTAATCATATGCAACTCTGATTAACAATCAATTTATTATTTCCACAGCCCTGCATAAAAATTGCTTCTGTAAGGTTTCTTATATTAATCAGAACTCATGTTGTAACCAACAGAAATCAAGTCCAGTGTATCTTAAATTTTATAAAAGGAGGGATTTTTTTTTTTTTAAGTAGCTAAAATGTTTAGAGGCAGATTCAGGTATCAGTCAGTTCAAAAATCTGATAGATTTTCTCCAGAATTTCTTTCTTTGCCTAGCTTCTTGGGTTTGTGGTGTATGTGTTTATGTGTGAGGTAGTGGGAAAAGTGTGCAGGGAGTGAGTGTGTATTTGCAAATTCTCAGCTCTGTTCTCATCAACAGTGTCTTTCATACATGTCTNGCAGAAAGCAAAGAAGAACTAAAGAGCCTCTTAATGAAAGTGAAAGAGGAGAGTGAAAAAACTGGCTTAAAACTCAACATTCAGAAAGCTAAGATCATAGCATCGGGTCCCATCCTATAGATGGGGAAACAATGGAAACAGTGACAGCCTTTATTTTTGGGGGCTCCAAAATCACTGCAAATGGTGACTGCAGCCATGAAATTAAAAGGCTCTTGCTCCTTGGAAGAAAAGTTGTGACCAACCTAGATAGCATATGAAAAAGCAGAGATATTACTTTGCCAACAAAGGTCCATCTAGTCAAAGCTATGGTTTTTCCAGTAGTCATGTATGGATGTGAGAGTTGGACTATGAAGAAAGCTGAGTGCTGAAGAATTGATGCTTTTGAATGGTGTTGTTGTTGAAGACTCTTGAGAGTCCCTTGGACAGCAAGGAAACCCAACCAGTCAATCCTAAATCCTAAAGAAAATCAGTTCTGAATATTCATTAGAATGACTGATGCTGAAGCTCCAATACTCTCTACATCTTACTTTTTCTGTATCACATAAATAATTAAATCATAAGTCTTGTCTTATTGTTACCTAGTTAGGGGAGATTTAATTGTTTGTATCAGTTACCATGTATAATCTTCAACACTTTCCCATCTCATTCATTCAGGAAACATTTCTTGAGCAACTGCTCTGTGCTAGGTACTATTCTAAGACTGATGTCAGGAAAATTGGTGAACTGTGTCTCTTGCTCTTGAGAGCTTACGGTCTGGTGAGCTGTGAGGAAAAGTGTTTTTCTGAGTGTTGATATAATAATTACCAGTTGTTAATGGCATTTGTGTCAATAATGGTTTTAATAATACATTTCTCTCCTTCTTCATCTGATCAATGTGATGTTTATTCCCCTCCACAGAATACGATCAGCCCTCTTGTCTGCCTGGCCTCAGATGAGATGACAAAATGTGCATTGGGATACACGACACAGCCACAGATGTAATTCTCTCTGCAGATAGTCTTCCCTGGTTTGGGGCACATTTTAATTGTCAATGTTGTGAGTCTTTGCTGTAGTAACATAGACTGAATTATCGTGTGATTGAGCTGGGATGATTGTTTTTAGTGTGGCCATGAGAAATCAAATTGGCAACAGGGGCACAGCTGTGACCCAACTGGTTCTGCTGAGCTGTGTTCAGTGGGAGAAGTGGCAGCTCTCCAAGCTCCTCAGCTCCAGGAGGTGGCCTTCTTCAGTCATCCACAGCAAGCCCTGCCAGATGCTTTAGAAGTCAGTGCAAGTAACCCTCAGGAAGTGAGACTTCAGTAAAAAGATATTAAGAATGTAGTGCGTGTTTAGGGCACATGTCATCATCATTTTCTTCCTTACACATTTACTAAACCTGCAGCATAAGACTACTTACCTCATACAACCAGGCAATATTTTCCCTGCATTACAAAGTTATGCTTTTAAGGTTGACTGTCTTAATGTTCTCTAAACTCTCATAAGATTCTAACCTATGATGTCTAATTTTTGCCTGAAAATATTTATAGATTCTATCAGGCAGAATAGCATATTTATGTTGAAAATATATTCAGTTGTTATACTGATTTTATTAATTCTCACTAGAATTTGCATTAGCTACTTTTAGTTTTCTTGGAGCAAACCATGTTTGTAATTTAGATTAATCAATGTTGTTCTTATTTTAAATGATATTAATACTATAATGAAAGCTGGAATAAAATTTTTCCTGTACATAATGAATGACTGACTAGTATCCATAATATATTCAGAATTGTACAAATCAAAACTCTTAAGAAAAATAGTTTTGAACACTTCATAGATGAAGATCTCAAATTGCTAATAACTATAGTAATACTTGGGAGAAGGCAATGGCACCCCACTCCAGTACTCTTGCCTGGAAAATCCCATGGACGGAGGAGCCTGGTGGGCTGTAGTCCATGGGGTCACTGAGTCAGACACGACTGAGCGACTTCACTTTCACTTTTCACTTTTCATGCATTGGAGAAGGAAATGGCAACCCACTCCAGTGTTCTTGCCTGGAGAATCCCAGGGACGGGGGAGCCTGGTGGGCTGGCGTCTATGGGATCGCACAGAGTCGGACATGACTAAAGCAACTTAGCAGCAGTAGCAGCAGCATAGTAATACTTAAACACAAATTTTAGTCTGTTCGACAGTAAGGCTCTTCTAATACATTAAGCTGTTAACAGAACGGTGTGATACTCAGTAATACTAGTCTCAGATAGGAAAGATTCCTTCAGCTAGATGTTGTTAGAAGTTCTCTTGAGATTGCGTTCTCACTTGAACAGTGTGAGCAACATTTTGTGGAAGGCTTTTTCACATATAACATATTCATAAGCACTTCTGCAGCCTAGAGTCTCAACTTTATTATTAGATGTGATTGCTTTGAGAAAGCTTGATCACTTTCCAAAAACAAATGGTTTTTCTCTCTTGCATATCATAACCAATCCCTGGCCATCAGGCTAACTGTTGTCCCCAACCCCCAGGCTGTGTACTGGTACCTCACAGCTGGAGGTGAGAGGTGGGTAAGCAAGTGAAACTTCAAATGCTGCTTCTCATTGCTCCCCATAGTTTTTCTTTACTACCTGAACCTTTCCCTACCCCTCTAGTCCATGGAAAAATAGTCTTCCATGAAACCAGTCCCTGGTGCCAAAAAGGTTGGGGACCACTGGGGTAACTCAGTGGAACTCAGTATAGTTGCCACATCGACAAGCTTTTCTTTTTTTAAATTTAAATTTATTTATTTTTAATTAGAGGACAACTGCTTTATAAAATTGTGTTGTTTAGTTGCTAAGTCGTGTCTGACTCTTTGTTACCCCCATGGACTGCAGCATGCCAGGCTTCTCTGTTGTTCACTAGTTTTCCCATCATCAGGGTCTTTTCCAGTGAGTCAGCTCTTTGCATCAGATGGCCAGAGTATTTTAGCTTCAGCTTCAGCATTAGTCCTTCCAATGAATATTCAGGGTTGTTTTCCTATTGTGTTGATTTCCAGCATATATCAGCATGAATCAGCTGTAGGTATATTTATATCACCTCCCTCTTGACAAGCTTTATTTTTAAGGATAAGCATTTTGAGGTTTCTTCACATATGACCTGTTAGTGAAGACCTTCCCAGAATCATTTTATTTACACGTTTTTCACTTGTATGAATTAAATGGTGCAATCAAAGATATGACTTCTCAGCAAAAGATTTCCCATAGATAGTACAGCCATGAGGTTTCTCTGCAGTATGAATCTTCTGAAGTGTAAATTAACTGACTTCTAGCTGTGGACCTGCCAATGTTCGGTGCTTAAGGGTTTCTCTCCAGGAAGAATTTTCTGGTATGAATGAAGTCTTAATATTTTGATGAGAGTTTTTCTACATTCAGTATATATATAGTTTTTCATGTCTGTGGACTCACTGATGTTCTAGGAATTGCAGGACTCGTGCTTGTTTTCCTGTTTTGTCCTAAATACTTGTGATCCTCGTTAGTGACAGCTGTCCAATCCTGAGTCATGGCAAACACTTCACCCTTATTGAATGACATGCTCTTTGCCTAATTATGCCTTTTTTATGTATCTGAATTTATGAAAGTGGAATTTGACTATTTCTTTGTTATATGCTAGAAATCGTTCCAAGTTACAACTTGTTTTACGCTGACCCATTTATATAAATTGCATGCTGACTTGCCATAATAATCCTTCAGCTATGTAATCTGAGTGTCACACAGATGAATAACAGTATTTTTCTTATCTACCAGCTTAGTATGATAGTCACTCTTTCAACTGAAGCTTGTGAGGGTTATACACAGCCTTTTGTCTTTAAATTTGTACAGTTATATATGATGGTTTCTCTGTTCTATTTCATAATATACCAACATGTTAAAATTGTTATGTCAAGAGTACTTATTTTCTTAATCTTGTTACTCTTATTGGGTTGAGTTTCTTATCAAAATATGGGCTAAATATTTATTAACTTGTGTTCCATTGTCATGGGTTTGGTGCAGAAGTAAAAATATTGGTATTTCCCTAAGACGTTCATAAAATCATTTTTATTGAACATCAATTGATTTGTCAGAATTTATTATTATTAATTGAAAATCATTTTTGTAATTACTGTTTATTGAGTTCATACTCCTGAACAGATATTGTGTAGAATGTTTTATGTATTATCTCACTTAATCATTTTAATAACTTTCAGTATGGTTGTGTTTTCAAGTGAGTAATAGTTTCATAGTGGCTAAGTAGAGCACAGGTAGCAGTAATTTGAAGAGATTCATTGAGAAAATGTGTAAAACTACAGTAACAGAGGCTAAATGATTCAAATCTTCTTCAGATATAAAATTTTCTTTTAGGCTCCCTAGGATTCTGCTCTTTGAATAGTGATAGAATATGGTCTTCTGTTTAAGCAGAGAATCTGAGAGTTGTGAGATAGTGTTGTGAACTTTAAATTTTTACTAACTCTCTAAATCATTGTATTTCTCTTAAAATCCTTAGCTGGAAATGTTGAATGAATGTGCTTAGCTATTACTGAGGGGCATTTTTTATACTCACAGGCTTAGACCATCAGTGAATACTGCTTGGGGTTTTTGGTTAGTTAATTGTGTTTGTTCCTGGTTCTGCAATATAAGGAATTGGACTTTGCTTATATAAAGAGATGTCTATAAAGGCACAGGCAAGTAGAGTTAGCATTTCTTCTTTTGGGAAATCTGGAGTGTAGAGGTATAAGCAAATATTAAGGTTCAAAGCAGGCAATATAATGAGCACATTCAAGAAATTAGTAAGTATGTAACACTTCATGTTTGCAAACTGTTTTACAGCCATATTCATTGATTTACATAAGTTCCCTGGAAGGTAACAATGTTATTACATCTGTTTTATAAGCAAGACAAGCAAAATACAGGCAAATTAATTGGCAAAAGATAGAGAAATTAGGACGATTCCAAGGCTTGAGCCTCTAAGCTGTACAACGTTATTCTATTAGGGAAATAAAGAAAATGCTTCTGTTTTGTTATAGACTTGGGCATCGTGCCTATTTGGGTAATTACTTATATATTTATATATTATTTTTTCAATTATATGGTTCAAAGGGCTTCCAATATAGCTTCTAATGAATGAAAATCTAAGCTTATTAATTCATGAATAAGGTCCCTAGTTATAAATTTTACATAAAATGTTCATGGCCCACAGATTGGTGAATATGTCTGGGGGATGCTCAGCATTGACCTTGATAGCATACACACTGAGACTAGCTGAGGGATGGATGACCTCGGAGAGCTGACCTTGCTAACTGCATACTGCCTGTACACCACTCTCCTCTCTCACTGTTTCTCTTTGTACTTTCATTACATCCCCCAAAGAATAGCAAATTTCTACTAAGGAGTAATAAATTTTCTCATAACCTCAGAAAGGTAAAACCAGAAGAACTTCCTAACAGACGAGATTAGAAAAATCATTCAGACTCTTGTGTTGGAAAACAGGAGACATGATAAATTATTGCATTCAATTAACTTTTCTTTCACTTACTAAGCACACAGAAATGGCTTTAACACCCTGAGGTGTTAAAAGTAACGAAGAGTCACTTTTTAGAATAAATATACCATAAGGTACTCTGTTTAAATGAATGCTATTCTTCAATGTAGCCACTCTTTTACACTAATTCAACAATGCTGTTATTGCAAAAAATATTTTTGGACCTTGTCCTTTTGAATTGCCTTTGGAAGCTATAAAACTGTAAAAGAAAACAGAGTCATATTTACCTAAAGTCACACCATGTTTTTTTAATCAACTCCTCTCCAACTAAGAAATTTATTACCCAGATAGATTACTGACCTTTTCACCAGCCTTTGTTCTGCACTAATTTTTCTTTTCTTTTTTGATTTCAAAATCAGTTCTATACTTTAAAAAAATAACAGTTTGCCATCAATAAGGATATTTATTAATTTTTTAAAACTTAAAATCTTAAACTTAAGAAGTTACAAAAATAGTAGAATTTCCATTTTTCTTCACCCAGCTTTCTCTAATGTTAGCATCTACTTGAAGTATAGTGCAGTTCTCAAAAATCAGGAAATTGTTATTGATAAATACTAGATAATACTATTTGCTAATCTGCAGACATTATTGAAATCTCTCCAGTTCCCCAGTAATATACTTTTGTGTTTCAGGGTACAATCCAGGATCCCACACGGCATTTAGCTGTCATGTCTCTTTAAGACTTTAAATGTAAACTGTGACAGTTCCCAATAAGAACATTTAAAAGAAAGTACTTCCTTGGAAAAGAAGGCCATAGACTCTGAATGTCATTCCAAAAATACCTGTCTCTGTCACTATCTTGTGAATATTTGATTTACGGTGGCCTAAAACTTGTGATGAAATAAAAAGAAAAGTAAGATATGCTTGGACACAGAGGAGCTCACAGTGCATGAAAGCGAAGGACCTGTCTGTTAGGTGCCAGGTGTATATCAAGCTCTGGCATTTTTTATGATGCTCAGAGCCTCTTATATCTCTGCCTTCCTTTCCATTTCCTTTGCTGTAACCTCAGTTCAGACTCTCTCTACCTCATGCCTTATCTGTCACAATAGTTTCCTACCTAGTCTAACTGTAATTCCCTTCCCCCTTCCAGTTCACCTAAAATACCTCTTATATGTATCATCTCTCTATTCAGTAACTTTGCAGCTCTCCCTAAATTTAATTTCTTAATAACTTCCCTGTTTCTTAACTGGACAGCTCTGTTTGTTAATCATTGAACCTACTCTAATAGCTCCCTAATTGGTTGCCCTATATCTGCTCCTGTACCTTCCTATTATACAGAATGATCTTTTCAAAATACAACCCTGACCACATCATACTTCTGTTTAACCCTTTGAGTGATATCCTATTGTTCTTAGGATACCATCCAAATTTTAGCAAGACCTATTAACCCTTGTCTGATCTGACCATAATATTATTGCCTCATAGGGTTTTAGAAAGGATTAGATGAGTTAGAACTCATAAAGCACTTGAAATGTAGCAAGCGGTCAATAAAAGTACAAAATCACTTAATTAAGAATGGTGAATTTTATAAAATACCTTTCATCATGTAAAGACATGCTAATATAATTTTTCTATTGATGTTCTAATATGGTGAACTATATTAATAGATTTCTTAACATTGGACTATCCTTATATTCCTAATATGAACTCTATTTGGTCACAGTGATTATTCTTACAGGCATAATGACTAAGACTTATTTGTACTATTAATTTTTTATGTTAGTTTCTCATTCTCTAGTCTTTCTATGAGATATCTTATTTCCCTTATATAGTGCTTTCTGCTACTATAATTAATTTTTGTCCAATTATTTGTTTGATGTCTTTTTCTTGCTAGACTATAAATACTTTGAATGCAAGAACCAAGTTTGTTTTATTCACCATTGTATCCCTTACACTCAGGTCTTCCCAAGTGGTTCAGTGGTAAAGAATCCACCTGCCAGTGCAGGAGATATGGGTTTGATCTCCAAGTCAGAAAGATCTTCTTGAGTTGGAAATGGTAACCCACTTTAGTATTCTTGCCTGGAAAATTCCATGGACAGAGGAGCCTGGCAGGCTACAGTCCATAGGGTTGCAAAGAGTCAGATATGACTGAGCATGAGCAAACGTTCCTTACACTCAATACAATTCTGTGAGCACAGTAGATGCTCAACAAATATATATTTATTGAATAAATGAATTAATTAGTAATTATACAAGGGAATAGATACATTTTTTGCAGTGATGCAAGCGACTTTAGCTTCTTTCTCTACTACTACAATAAGGGACTATGTAAATACTGTACAAGTGTTTTGTATGAAAGTCGTTCAGTCACGTCTGAGTCTTTGTGACCCCATGGACTATTACATTCCATGGAATCCTCCAGGCCAGATTACTGGAGTAGATAGCCATTCCCTTCTCCTTTTCCAGGGGGTATTCCCAACCCAGAGACTGAGCCCTGGTCTCCCACATTGTAGGTGGATTCTTTACCAACTGAGCCACCAGGGATGCCCACAAGTGCTTTCAAGTTAAGCAATTCCAAGAAAGGAAATCTTAAATGAGTAGTGTCTATTTTCCCTGTCTCCTCTGCTCTCACAAATATTTGTGATTTAATGAAGAGGTAGAATAATCTTACAGGAGAAATTACTGAATAGTTCCTTACCTACAACACTTCCAATTAGGCTGAAATTGTTATTTTAATAAGAAACACTGTATTTACAAATATAAATGGGGCAGAAGGCTGAAAAATTCAGCCCTCTGTCACTTGTTCTCAAGATTCTGACTATTTAGAACTTCTTAACTTTCTGTTTTCCTAACACTTAGTTTTAAAGAGAAAGTTTAAGTGTTAAGGATGACCCACCACTGGCAAAGTTCATACTGAAGAGGAGAATCTGATTGGGCTTAATCTGTTTTCAGATTGGTAAGTGGGCACTCACCAACCACCTATGATTGTGGATCCTAGGTCAAGTTAGTATCTTTCATCCACCTGACTGGACATGAGGATAGAATCATATGGTATAAACCTTGGCTGCTACCACTCAACAGAGTGAAATAACATCTCTTAGAAGCATATTGGTAGGCAGTTGCCATACTATATGTCTACTACAACTTCCTACTACCTTGAATCATTGGGAAAGTTTCATAAATGGTCTGACTTTAAGTTTCTTTACTTTAAAAATAAGCCTTAAAAGGCATGGTTACAAAGTTAGTGTAATGGTTAGAGATAATATATGTAAAATGCCTGGTACACAGTAGTACTCAGTTATTATAGCTAGTGTTATTCATATGAGATAACATTAAAAAGTGTTCTAATTTGGAACACACAGAAGAAAGCTATAACTTCCATGGATTCTTACTCAGTCACTCGTATCTGACTCTGCAACCCCATTGACTGCAGTACATCAGGCTTCCCTGTCCTTCACTATTACCTGGAGTTTGTTCTAATCCATGTCCACTGAGTCAGTGATGTTATCTAACGATCTCATCCTCTGCCACTCTCTTCTTTTGCCTTCAATCTTTCCCAGAATCAGGGTCTTTTCTAATGAGTCAGTTCTTTGCACCAGATGGCCAAAAGTATTGGAGCTTCAGCTTCAGCATCAGTCCTTCCAATGAATATTCAGGGTTGATTTCCTTTAGGATTAGCTAGTTCAATCTCCTTGCAGTCCGAAAGACTCTTAAGGGTTTTCTTCAGCACTACAATTTGAAGAGGTTAGGTAATTTATTTACTCAGGGCTACATAGTTTATATGTAGAAGAATTTAGATGCAGTTTGTGCTTTTGACTACTATGTTGTCTTTCATATGAAGATACTTTTAAAAATATATGTATGTATATACCTAATTTGAGAGGCCAACATCTTGCTTAATAAGGAAACAGCAAAAGCATTTCCATAAAATTATTAAGACAATACCTCTATTCCCACTATCACTTAATATTGTTATAGAAATACTGGCCAAAGTAGTCTTACAAGAAAACAATTAGAGGTAAACAAAAAGTTGAAAAGAGGAGTGTTAATCAGATGGACTGGAATGGATGAATTTAACTCAGATGACCATTATATCTACTACTGTGGGCAGGAATCCCTCAGAAGAAATGGAGTAGCCATCATGGTCAACAAAAGAGTCCCAAATACAGTACGTGGATGCAATCTCAAAAGCGACAGAATGATCTCTGTGCATTTCCAAGGCAAACCATTCAATATCACAGTTATCCAAGTCTATGCCCCAACCAGTAACGCTGAAGAAGCTGAAGTTGAATGGTTTTATGAAGACCTAAAGACCTTTTAGAACTAACACCCCAAAAAGATGTCCTTTTCATTATAAGGGACTGGAATGCTAAAGTAGGAAGTCAAGAAACACCTGGAGTAACAGGCAAATTTGGCCTTGGAATGCGGAATGAAGCAGGGCAAAGACTAGTAGAGTTTTGCCGAGAAAATGCACTGGTCATAGCAAACACCCTCTTCCAACAACACAAGAGAAGACTCTACACGTGGACATCACCAGATGGTCAATACCGAAATCAGATTGATTATATTCTTTGCAGCCAAAGATGGAGNGAGAGTTGGACTGTGAAGAAGGCTGAGTGCCGAAGAATCGATTCTTTTGAACTGTGGTGTTGGAGAAGACTCTTGAGAGTCCCTTGGACTGCAAGGACACCCAACCAGTCCGTTCTAAAGGAAATCAGTCCTGAGTGCTCTTTGGAAAGAATGATGCTAAAGCTGAAACTCCAGTACTTTGGCCACCTGATGTGAAGAGTTGACTCATTGGAAAAGACTCTGATGCTGGGAGGGATTGGGGGTAGGAGGAGAAGGGGATGACCGAGGATAAGATGGCTGGATGGCATCATGGACTCGATGGACATGAGTCTGAGTGCACTCCGGGGAATGGTGATGAACAGGGAGGCCTTGCATGCTGCGATTCATGGGATGGCAAAGAGTCGGACACGACTGAACGACTGTACTGAACTGAGCTGAATCATACTTTCAAGCTTATAGAATTGTATATCTGGAAAACTGAAGAGACTCAACTGAAAACCTGATAAAAATGAGAATGCATAATGACATGCCAAGAAAGAAGAGTATAGAGGTGAATTAGTCCATCTTTTTAATAAAAATATTAAACTATGATTTGTGCTGATATAGCTGAGTGGAAAAACCTAGGAAATTAAAAAAATAAATGTGGGATAAATATACATGCGTGGAAATGTCACAGATGATAAAATTGGCATTATGCTTCCTAAAGGACAAGATGAAGCTTTTAATAAATGTTAACTTTCTGTAAAGAAATTAAGTTAACTTTTACCTTAAACTTTATTACAAAATAATTAATAGTGGAACATAATTTGAATGTAAAGAATAAAATGAGAAAAATCTTTTCAAGATAAAATACAAAATCCAGTAGCCATGAAAGAGATGAAGCACTTATATACTTAACAAAATTTTTCATTGAAAATAATCCATCATACCCAAAAGGCCAAGACAGAAAACAGCAAAATTCTGTAAAGCAATTGTCCTTCAATTAAAAAATAATCCATTATATGCAAAATCAAATAACACATGAAAATCTAGAGACATATATATATATATGTCACAGACCAAGACTATTTTCTTTATTGGATAAAGAGCATCTACAAATAAGCAAGGATACAATAACCAACAATCTGGTAGAAAAAATGGAGAAGGGACAAGGACAGACGGAGTAATAAATGCCAATGATTTTTAAACTTAAAAAAAGATGTCCAATTTAACTTATATATTAAGTGAAATAGCATCAGATTGTTGAAGATAAAGAAGTTTAATCCAAAGTGGATCCTCAAGGGTTTGAGGAAACAATTGGTCTCCTACTTCTGGTGGAATGATAAATTGAAACACCTTCAGTAATGGTCAGTCTATTAAAAAAAACATCCTTGAATTCGTTTAGACTTTGATTAAGTAATGCCACTCTTAGGAATTTTCCTACATTTGTACTTTCATTTGAGCAAAATGGCGACATAAGCATAGTTACTGCATTATCATTTGTAATACCAGAGGTTTGGAAACAGCTTAAACGTCTATCAGTAGGGGGCTGATATTATGATATATCATGGAATATACTATGCAACTTTTTAAAAGAATGGGGAAGCTCTACAGTGGAAATGGAACAATCATATTGTTAAGTAAGAAAGCAAAGTTAGAACAGTAAATTTAATATGCTACCATTTGTATAAATTACATACATGCAAAGCTTAGCTTATTTTTATAGGATTGTTTTTAGGGAGAGAATTGATCCTTGGGAAATGGAAAAGAAAGAGATTCTCCTTTCACTGCAAATCCCTTTTATTTTATATCATGTGCAGGCTTTGCCTGTTCCAAAAAAATAAAATTAGCCATGTAAATATTGTGAACTTATTTTAAAAGTGAGATGATGTCAATTCATGGTTGCATTTCAGACTGTTATTGAAAAGATCTACATGCATGGGAAACTGCGTGGAATTTCATTTGTTTCTCTTAGAAGGATAAAAGCTTGGTTAGACTTGCTCTGATTTGACTGTTTCTGTAGGAGCTAATATTCCAACATGATATATTAGCTCCCTGGACTCTTTTGATTAGTGATCTATAGGTCAAGACCTATGATATGCTTTTTAAATCATCTGGCAAATAGATGTTTGAGGGAAAGAACTCTCCCCAGTTTTTAAAAAAGAAACTTAAATTTGTTTGTGTGGTAAGCACATAGAAAGATTGGAACCATCATTTTGGAAATGTCCTTAAATGAAAGGAGGATATGTAAACTCATAATTCCATCCAACAGGGCAGGTCCAGTTTTATTTTTCCATTCCTACCATGGAGCTGCTGGGTAACCCTGAGTAAGCAGTTTCATGCACTATGACCTTAAGCAGTTTCATGCACTTTGACCTCAAGCCTGTATATTCCTAATGGAGGAGCAGTTATGTTGGTACGTTTCTCATTCAGAGGGTGGCAGATTAATGAGACTTTTGGTAGTTTCAAGATTCTAGCCAAACAAAAAGTACTTTTGTATACAAGATGGTGTGATTTTTCACTTAGTTATTTTATTACATCTCTACTCTTTGAAACCCTATAAGAGTTTTTCCTAATTTAAAATACTGAACTAGCTCCTTAATGTCACTGAATTTGCAAATCATTTTTGTTCATTTTGAGTAATGAATAGGTCTCATAAATTGTTAATAAAAAGAAGACAGATATTCTTATTCTCATAATGATATAAAGATGCAGTTGAAAGATTATATAACTTTCTCAAGTTCTCATGAGAAACCAGATGACAAAAGCTTAAGTTTTCTCACATAATGTCATTTTGGATGAGAAATATATCCTTATTTAAAATATTATATCAGTGAGTCACAAGCTTTCTGGAGCCCTCATGCCAGCAGTAACATTACTGAGCCCTATACTGGGCAAGCAAGAAAGTGGACTGAAAATTGGATAGAGCTCTAGCATCCATTTATATAGCATTCAAAACAAAATTAATTTCGAGTCAGGCAAGTGGAACTGTAGAATTTAAGGGGGTGGGAAATGATTTGTGTTCACTTTTTTTATCCTCTCATTTTCTTTAGCTGATGTTCTTCTCAGATGCCAGAGAGACCAGTCATGGTTGCCAGATGACTGGGCCCTGCTGGCTCATCGAGGGGCTGTGGCAGTGCTTGTTTCCATGAGAGCTGGAAGAAAAGATGCAATGGAAAAAGCACACGCAGTCATTTATAAGTAGCTGGCTATGTAATTCTTAGTGCCCTGTGCACCTCAAAATGTCAACTTAATCTGGGAATTCTTACATCTGGGGCATCGTTAATACAAATTCAGGTGCCTGAGCAGTGGCAGAGCACTTTGGTTAATGTGCACACATCCAGGTTTTGTAGGCTTAATCGGTGCCACTCGACTTGGGTCAAGTTGATTGCCAGGAGTCTATGAGTGGGAAAGACAAAGTGCCTCATTTCTGGAGATACTGTAATCATTTAGATACTTAAGAGATGTATTTTGTAAAGGTAAATCCCTTTTTTGGGTGATCAGAGTGTTGATCTTAACTATCATATAATTGGCTATGAAATTTGATGGTAGGCTCTGTTCCAAGAAGAGGAGTTCAATCAAAGCCCATTCTCATGGTGTTTTTTAGAAGTATATTAAATAGGATAATGTACCAAGGCCCCACAAGAATCACATAAAACCAGAGTTTATAAAGAAGTTACTGAAATGATACCTTTGAAGTTGGTGTTTTCTCATGGCTTCTCTTTTGCTAGATCTGACATGAATTACTTGGCTACAATAATTGTAAAGAAATGGAGATTGAATTATAAACATCTATTTCTTATAGCCATGCAATTTCTTTGGGCTAATGATGTTTTTTCATGACTGAGTGACTGAGGACATACTTCCCATAGTAGCAAAAAAGAATCAGTTTCCTTTCTTAAATATTCATACTTCACTCTCCTTAGTTTATACGGCCTAATTTTCTGATCACTTTTACTTTCTTGGTTCTGTTGTGCGTATTATTTTTCCTGGTGAGTGTATTATTTTTCCTTAGTTCTTGTATATGCCAAAAAACATCTCACATTCAAGATGCACAGTTACTTTTCTTCTTAATGGATTATTCTGTTTTCAAGTTTTCTAATAGTAAATCATTGTCAGCAAAGATGAGAAGCAGCAGTCCAAAGTATTCTACTCCTTTGAAAAACTATATAAAACTGTATCTACCTGTCCACCTCCAGATGGGTTTTGCACTATCGTACATCTGATCAGTGTGAGATTGCTCCTGGATTGGAGCAGAGGCTGTGCATTGACCCTCTCGACAGCAGAGGAATTTTTTTACTTCCCTTATGCCTAAACTGAAGCATTTGTCTATACGCAGAAGTGACCAGCTTGTTTTCCAATCAAAATGGTTGTTTTCTGCAATTCAACCTTTTTTGGAAATTAGGTACGCTTTCCAACATATATGTTTTGAGGCCCTTGGGTATTTGAACCATTTCCTAGCCCATTTTCCCAGACATAAAAGATACCATGTGTGAAATATGTGAAATGAGATTGTCAAGGTGTTTGGGTGGATTCTTTCTGCAGAAAATGTATTTGCTTATTGCATTTTCTCGTCAGGGAAAATCTATAAGCGCCTCTTCAGAACTGAAGCCATTTATATTTCCCAGTATAAATAGAACCTAGAATATAATAAGCCAATTAGCTGCTGCAAATACCACCTCCTTTATGTAGCCTTCTTCATTCATTGCCTTTGTTGAAAACAAAGCAGTCATCCCTTCTCTGCTTTTACCAAGCACTTTCCATTTACAAAACAGTGCTTATCTCATATCTCAGTCTGCCTCTAATTAGGTGTTTATATATTTCTCTCCCCATCCACCATTAAAGCCGGGTAGGGATTTTGTCTTCCTCATATTTTATTTCTCCAACTGTTATATCCAGACCGTTGACTGTAGCAATAGATCAGGCACCTGCCCCAACCTGCCTGATTTCTTTCCTCTAAAAAGGTCTGTTTACTCCTTTGTCCCTGCTAGGATTATGTTCTCTTAAAGCACTACTCACACACTATTCCAGTGACTTGCTTGCATAAGGGTTTCTCCCATTAGATTTTGTACTCCCTGGTGACACGACTATGCCCTCCATCTGTGTTTCCTGAGTCTATCATAGTGTTGGGACACACAGAGTACTCATTAAATTTCTACTGAATGACTTGGATTTAGTGAACAGTGGCCTTCAGTTATATGAATGGGAAAGATAGGGGCCTATTTTCCAAAGTTAGCTATACTGTGTAATAATAATAAAGCATAAATAACAATTGCACATTGCAATACATATACATGCTTTGGTACTTTTTGTCCCTGGAGAACTGTGAGTACTCAAGAAGTATTCTACTTTATGTTCATATCATCAGGAGACCTGGGTTCAATCCCTGGGTTGGGAAGATCCCCTGGAAGGGGGCATGGCAACCCACTCCAGTATTCTTGACTGGAGAATCCCCATGGACAAAGGAGCCTGGTGGGCTACACTCCAAGGGGTGGCAAAGAGTCTGACATGACTGAGTGACTAAGCATAGCACTTTGATAGATTGCCTGTTAAAGAAATGGTCTGTCTCTTCCAGGCATGTGCACAACCTGGGTGTGGAAACTGTGCCTCTTACTCCCAGGCTGCTAGCAGAGAGCCTGAAAAGTATGGTAGATGATCAATAAATATTGAATTGAATGTGAAAATAAATATGACCCAAATGAAATTAAAAGACCCGTGCTCCTTGAAAGAAAAGCTATGGCCAACCTAGACAGCATATTGAAAAACAGAGACATTACTTTGATGACAAAGGTCCATCTAATCAAAGCTATGATTCTTCCAGTATTCATGTATGGATGTGAGAGTTGGACCATAAAGAAAGCTGAGTGCCAAAGGATTGATGCTTTTGAACTGTGGTGTTGGAGAAAACTCTTGAGAGTCCCTTGGACTGCAAGGAGATCCAACCAGTCAATCCTAAAGGAAGTCAGTTCTGAATATTCATTGGAAGAACTGATGCTGAAGCTGAAGCTTCAATACTTGGCCACCTGATGTGAAGAACTGATTGGAAAAGACCCTGATGATGGACAATATTGAAGGCAGGAGGAGAAGGGGAAGACAGAGGATGAGATTGTTGGATGGCATCACTAACTCAATGGACATGCTCCAGGAGTTGGTGATGGACAGGGAAGCCTGGTGTGCTGCGGTCCATGTGGTTGCAAAGAGTCGTACACAACTGAAGCGACTGAACTAAACTGAACTGAATTAGAAACTCCTATATGAATTATCTTAATTTCCTTTTTCTTTTAACTTAAAAAGAATTAATTAATTTAGCTGCATTGGGTCTTAATTGTGCCACGCATGCTCTTTCTGTGCAGTGTACGGACTCTAGTTGTGGTGTTGGGCTCCAGAGTGCACAGGCTTCAGTAGTGGTGCCATACTGGCTTAGTTGCTCTGTGGCATGTGGTATCTAGGGATCAAACTTTCATTCCCTGCATTGCAAGGTGGATTCTTAATTACTGGCCCCCCAGAGAAATCTCTCTTTATCTTAATTTTCAAGTGAAAGTTCTTTTGCCTGCTTGGCAATGATCACTGGACCAAATGACTTTTGAGATAAAAGTTGCAAAGATGGTGTCTTACAAGCTAGAATATGGGTTGTCCGGTGTTGGTTTTTCCTAATTGTATGCTTCATTCCTTTAGAAGCTTAATCCTATTTGTTTCCCTATTTCTGTCTTAGATTATCATCCAGAGAAACAGATTTTCAGAAAAGGTAATGTGGGGAACAATCAAATTAGATCACAAGAATAAAGTTTCTTAGCAGTCACGTTTCCTGTTAACTTTCAGATCAGATGTGACAGAGGATCTTTTTCTGCCTATTCTCACATGAAAGTAATTGGTATAACCCAGCTCTTAATAAGTTATCCCTTTCCTCTTAAAGTGACATGAAATCATTTAAATTTAAATTCTCAACCTAATTTTGATAAGCCTCTAATTGTAAAAGTTAATGTGTCATTGAAAATTAATTTATCTTTACTCCCAAAGATAGCTTCCTACAGATGGAAAGATTTCTAGCATTTTCTACTTCTTGTGAAATATTATGCAAATTAAGCAACTTGCAATATTATTTACTACTTTATATCTTTCTTTTATCATCAAGGGCACTGGTCTGGCCTCGGGAGGAATGATCTGTGAATGAGAAAGCCATACATAATTTAGCTGCAGAAGACCTTAGAGAGCATCCACTGTGCTTCATTTTATAGATGAAGAAATAAATGCTCTGGGATGTTAACTGACTTCTTAGGATTACACAGTTAGACCCTGGTAGAGCCCCACTGGATCCTGAGTCTTTTGGCAGCTAGTCCAAGACTCTTTCTACCATGCTTTATGGGTTTTCTTTATCTATAAGGCACAATGCTCACTTCCAGGTCCTAATTGCTAAAACTGACCATCAGAGTTGTATAAATTGAGTTTTGGGTGGCTAAAATATAACACACACAGCCAAGATGTAAAGATTTAAATTCACTATATTATTCTTTCACTGGAGAGCTAGATGGTACAGTGTAGATACCACATGGCAGTGATCCCCAACCGTTTTGGTACCAGGGATCATTTCTATGGAAGATAATGTTTCCACAGACTAGAGGTGAAGGGAGTGGTTTCAGGATGATTCAAGCATATTACATTTATTGTGCACTTTTAATATTATTATTCCATCAGCCCCACCTCAGATCTTTAGACATTTGGTCCTGGGAGTTGAGGACCCCTGCCCTAGGGGAACAACAACAGTGAGGTGCCTCTTAGTTAATGAGGTAATGTAAGGTTTATCCTTAGAGGTTAAATTACGAATCAAGAAGTACTGGAGCCCAGTGGATAATTTATACAACAGTTTTAAAGAGTGTGATGCCAAGGCAAAAACAGATGACTACAAAACTAAATAGCATGTATTAACATCCCAGAGAAAGAGTGTATCAGTCAGAAAATACGTTGGCCAGCTGTTGAAGCATGGATGATCACAAGGTCAAGTTGCCTGTGCCTTAACCATCATGTACTTCTGTGGTTCCCAGACTGCGGTGCACTTCAGAGTTAGCTGGAGGGCTTGTTAAAATACAGATTGTGGGTCCCTACCCTCCAAATTCCTCTGGCCCAAGAATTTGCATTTCTAATAAGTACCTAGATGATAGTGATGCTGGCTGGGGGAACTCACATTTTGAGAATCATGGGTTTATAGGTGTATTAGTTTTCTATATTTGTATAACAAATTACTAAACTGTGACACCCTTAGCAGCTTAAAACAACCTGTTAGCTCACGGTCCTATAGGTCAGAAATGGGAACGGCATGCCTGAGTTTTCTATATTCAGCCCAAAATCAAGGTGTTGGATGGCAACATTCTCATCTGGAGCTCAGGGTCCTTTTCCAAGCTCATTCCTGTTATTGGCAAGAATCATTCCCTTGAAGTGATAGGACTAGAGTCTTGTTCTTTGCTGTCAGCTCTAATCGAAGTTGGGACCTGCTCTCAGCTGCTGGTGGTCACTCTCAGGTCCATAGAGATTCCTACAAGGGAGAAAGTATGCTAGACTGAGGGACTCAAATGTTCCTGGTCTATGTAGTAGCTGATTTCACTCAGATGATTAGTAAATCAGTATCCTGATTACATCTGTTAGCTCCTGTGAACTTATTTAATGTGAATCTCATCTTAGTATAAGGTCCCATTCATGCTGTGTTTAATAGACTGGGTTTTGAGACTGAGCAGCAGCAATTCAGATCCTGGAAAAAAATAAACTCAACAAAATGGAAACTGATGTTGGGGAGCAGACAGGGCAGCCAGCCTACTTTCCTAGTGATCACCCTCCTCTACTGCTTTACATTTGTGCTTGTTCTTCAAACGTTTTATTATGTAGCATATCCTAGACTAAAGCCATGCTTAAAATTAAAATGGAAAAATTCTCAGAAATTCAGACAAAACATCCACTGATTTTTCTTTAGCCAGTCTCCCCAATATCTCTTTGTTGGAATTGATTCTTTAGCTGAAGCCTTGCTGAGCAGTAGAAAGTTTCCGAACTGAAGTAGGATGCTGAAGATAAAATGAGAAAAGGTGAAGCAGAGGCAGCTTCACTTCACTTCCCTGGGAGATTCCTGAAAACACCAAGGTGGAGAAGTACATGGCAGCTGCATATGACTGAGAGTTAATACATAAAGCTTTGTGATCTACTGTTTTTTAATACCATCTATGTTCCTAATTGTGCATGTGTGTCTTTTATTTCTGTTTTCCTAATTTTTTTTCTTCATCAGTTAGGAAAAAGGGTATCAGTGGCCTAGAGGTCCTTTAATATGCATTTGTTGTTGTTGTTGTTGAGTCATTAAGTTATGTTCATCTCTTTGCAACCCCATGGACTGCAGCAGGCCAAGCTTGCCTGTTCTTCACTATCTCCTGGATCTCACTCAAACTCATGTCCATTGTGTCAGTGAGGCCATTTAACCACCTCATCCGCTATTGCCCTCTTCTCCTTTTGCCTTCAATCTTTCCCAGCATCAGGGTCTTTTCCAGTGAGTTGGCTCTTCACATCAGGTGGCCAAAGTACTATAGCTTCAGCATCAGTCCTTCCAATGAATATTCAGGATTAATTTCCTCTAGGATTGACTGATTTGATCTCCTTGAGTCCCAGGGACTCTTGAGAGTCTTCTCCAGCAGCACATTACAAAAGCACCAATTCTTCGGCACTCACTCAGCTTATTTTTTAGTATAACTGAAATATTCAGATATAAAATTTTAAAATTCCTTTAGTAAAGTTGATAATAGGACTATTCTTAGTTCATTCCTTTGTTAGATCAGGATAGGTTCGCATTGCAAGAGACTAAAGCTCAGTTCTATTTGCTTTCTTTCCTAAAGTCAGTGACAACCATGAGGCTAGGATGAACTATATAATCCCAACAAGCTGAAATGTTACTCAGGTTTTAAAAAGTCAACTATATACTCTAGGGCAGGAAATATTTAATTTTATAGAAATTAGTATGAAAAAGACCTAAAATTTTAATTCCATACAAACTCAAACTCTACCGTCATTCTCATACACTTGTGACAGGGAATTTTACATGAACGATATTTGCATAAGCATGTGTCTGGCCCAAAGATGGAAATATTATTCTGTCTCTGCTACAACCAGGCCACCTGTTTTTTGACTGTCCAGAAATTTTTTGATAAATGAGTTTACTTAGGAGGGAATCATTCAGGTTAGAGATTGGAAGTCAAGTCACAGAAAATAATACACTTTAACAAACTGGGCTTGTTGTTCAGTCTGTGTCGTGTCTGACTCATTGTGACCCCATGAACTGCAGTACACCAGGCTTCTCTGTCCTTCAGTATCTTCTGGAGTTTGCCCAAATCCATATCCATTGAGTCAGTGATGCCACCCAACCATCCTCTGTCTCTCATTTCTCCTCTTGCTCTCAATCATTCCCAGCATCGGGGTATTTTCCAATGAGCTGGCTCTTCGCATTAGGTGGCTGAAGTATTGGAGCTTCAGCATCAGTCCTTCCAATACATATTCAGGATTGATTTCCTTTAGGACTGACTGGTTTGGTCTCCTTGCTGTCCAAGGGACTCCCAAGAATCTTCTCCAACACCACAATTCAAAAGCATTAATTCTGTGGTGCTCAGTTACATAATGTAAAAAGAGAACTTGAGCGGTGGGTATGTTTTAGTTAAGAGTCTTTGATTGCATAAACGAGGTTACTTGAACAATAATATACCTCATCGGAAGAGGGTCAAGGAATGTATAGACTCAGAGAAGATAGAAGAATCAGGTTACAAAAAAGTTGGGTCTCAGCAGAGGTCTTAACCTGGTGGTCACGTTCCTCAGGGCTTCATTGCCAGAGCCATGAGTCCTCAGCAACCTTCAGCATTTTTGTGAAGATTCAAAACTCGGGATTCTAACTTGTGTCATGTGCTCTTTCTGTGGCTAAAAAAAGGCAGGGTACCTTGACTCACAGTCCTACCAGGCTACATTCAGTAGGGGAGAGGTGACTTCCCACAGAGAGTTGGGATTCTGTTATTGATATAGGGAAGCATGCTCTGCAGTCAAAAAGTAACAAATTTCCACAACAGGTTATGTGATAGTGATCTTTGAATATTTGGAAAAGAGATGAGACTTGGTATAGATGTAGGACAAGGGTTAGCATGTCAAGGAGGTCTTATTGGATTTTAACTTGAGGAAGAACATTCCAACAGAGCTGATAACAGGCTGCATTGTGAGGTTATGGACCTCTTATTTTTTATTAGGATTCTTTTGGTTGCATGCAGCAGAAATTTGTCTTGCATTAGCTTGATAGAAAGAGAAAAGTATTAGAAAAATACTATGACTACCTCATGTGAACAAGGGAAAGACTGACCAGCCAAACTGTGGGAAAGGCAGACATCCCACTGGGTCTCAGAAAAACTAGAACTAGGGACTGAGATGCAGCTGGTCTTATTTCTGTTTCTCCCATCACTTCCTCTCTCTGAGTATTGGCTTCATTTTTTTTTTTTTCCTCTGCAGACTCTCTCTCTCATGTGCATCATGTGAAACATGGTTGCTGAGTTCCTGAGTTTCACATTTCACAACACTGCAGAGAAGCTCTTTTTCTCTATCACATTTGAAAGAATCTTGGGGAAAGGCTGTGGTTCAGCTTCGGCCAGATGTCCAACTCTGGGCAAACCAACTAACGCTAAGGGACAGGAGGGCTTCCCAGGTGGCGTTAGTGGTAAAGAACCTGCCTGCCAATGCAGGAGGCATAAGAGACACAGGTTTGATTCCTGGGTCGGGAAGATCCCCTGGTGGAGGATGTGGCAACCCACTCCAGTATTCTTGCCTGGAGAATCACACAGACAGGAGCCTGGCGGGCTATACATATAGTCCGTAGCATTGCAAAGAGTTGGACACGACTGAAGCGACTTGGCACACACAGGGGTCAGGATGCTCAGTGTGGTCACCTATCTTCTCTGGACTGAACCAGAGTATGGGAGAAATTTGGCTCTTGGTAGAACCACAGTTGGCACAAAGCAGTTCACCACAGAAGAAAAAGGGGTGCTTTTGTTTGAAAAAGAATGTGGTGGGCAGGTAAGACAATAAGAATCCATTGCTCTGTCACTGTATCTATTTAAACAAAGGTTGGATCAGTCAGAGATATTACAGAAAGGATACTTCTGTTGGTGGAAATTTAAACTGGAGTTATTAGAACCCTAATTTCTAAGAACTTAGAACCCTAAATTCTTTTCAACTTGGAGATACAAACATTCCAACTGCTTTCTAAATAAGGCAGTCCTGTGTTAGTTTTGGATTGTATCTGGGATTTTCTTTTTCTGTGTATTTCAGTTCCACAGTTATTCTGGTCGAAAACCAGGAAATATTTACCCAGCAATTTTTTTTTTTTTAGTTTGAGAAAAGAGAAAATATTGTATGATTTAAAAATGAATAGATTCCTGATTCAGGAAGATCCGCTGGAGAAGGGATAGGTTACCCATTCTTGGGCTTCCCTTGTGGCTCAGCTGGTAAAGAATCCACCCGCAATACAGGAGACCTGGGTTCAGTACCTGGGTTGGGAATCCCCTGGAGAAGGGAAAGGCTGGTTACCCATTCGAGTGTTCTGGCCTGGAGAATTCCATGGACTGTATAGTCCATGGGGTTGCAAAGAATCGGACATGACTGAGCAACTTTCACTTTACTTTCAACCAGTGGAGGAGTCATGTAAAGGTGGCAAAACAATGGAACTTAGGGACTTAAAATCACATAATTATCTTCAGAGGGCAAGAACACTCTTAAATCTGAACTATTTGTTTTAAGATGATTTTGTAAAAACTTTTTATTTTGAAATAATTATAGATTCACAGGAAAATGCAATGAAATGTACAGGGAAATCTCATGTGCCCTTCACCCAGCCTCCCCTAGTGGCAGCATTTTTCATGACTCTAGTACAATATCAAAACCAGGAAACTTGAATCGGTAAAATCCATTGAACTTAGTTTTCACAGATGTTATGTATGCACTCATTTGTGTGTGTGCATACATATAATTTTGCATTTAATCACGTATAGCTTTGTTTAACCACCATCAAAATACTATACCGTTACCATAAAGGTCTCTCCAGCCACACCCATACCATCCCCAAGTCCCTCATCTCTGGCAACCACTAACCTGCTCTCCACATCTGTGATTACATTATTTCACAAATGTTATATAACTGGAACTTCCACATGTACCATTTTGAGATTGACGTTTTTTACTCAGTAAGGTTTCATTAAGGTTCATCCACATTGCTGTGTGGATATGTAATTCATTTTTTTTTTATTGTGAGTATTATTCTGTGATATGGATGTACTGTAGTTTAACTATTTACCCTTATAAGGGTATTTGGCTAGTTTCTATTTGGGGGCTATTATGAATAAAGCTGCCATGAACATTCATGTACAATTTTCCAAATGTAACTTTTATTTTCTCTTAAGATATATGGCTAAGAGTATTTATCTGGGTTGTTTGATAAATCCATTTTTAGTTTTAAAAAGTATTGTCAAACTATTTCCAGAGTGGCTATTCCATTTTGCATTCCTGCCAGCAGTGTATGAGTCTTCTAGTTATTCATGTCCTCTTAAGCAACTGGTGTTATCACAAATTTTAATTTTAGCCATTTTGATAGGTATATAGTTATATTTCATTGTTTGATATTTTTTTTGGCCAAACTGTGTGGCATGAGGGATCCCAGCTCCCTGACCAGGAATTGAATCCATGCCCCATGCACTGGAAGTGCAGAGTTTTAACTACTTAGCTCCGGGGGACGTCCCTCGTTGTTTTTAATTTATGTTTTTCTAATAGCTAATGATATTGAACATCTTCTCATGTGCTTACTTGCCATTTGTGCATCTTCTGCACATTTTGTGAATCTTTTGCTGGAGTGCATCTGCATATCTTTTTGCTTATTTTCTAATTGAACTGTTTGATTTTTTAATGTTGACTTTTGAGAATCCTTTCCATAGTCTGCATACAAGTCCTTTGTTGGATGTGAGGTTTACAGATGTTTTCTACCAGACTGTTAATTGTTTTTTCATCCTCTTAACCTGGTCTTTTGCAGAGAACAAGTTTTAAATTTTGATGAAGATGATTCTGTTTTCAATAATGAAAGAATATATTTTGCATATTTGTGAGTGATCTAAAGAATTTTAAGTTAGTAAATTACCTGCTCCACCTTCTCCTTTTTCTGCTGAGAAGCTGAGACATGGTTAAATTTAAAATGAATAAAGTAAAGACAATCTTTTTAACAAGTGGTGCTGGGAAAACTGGTCAACCACTTGTAAAAGAATGAAACTAGATCACTTTCTAATACCACACACAAAAATAAACTCAAAATGGATTAAAGATCTAAACGTAAGACCAGAAACTATAAAACTCCTAGAGGAGAACATAGGCTAAACACTCTCCGACATGAATCACAGCAGGATCCTCTATGGTCCACCTCCCAGAATACTGGAAATTAAAGCAAAAATAAACAAATGGGATCTAATTAAAATTAAAAGCTTCTGCACAACAAAGGAAACTATAAGCAAGGTGAAAAGACCGCCTTCAGAATGGGAGAAAATAATAGCAAATGAAGCAACTGACAAACAACTAATCTCANTAAGGATGTTTATCATACTATTGTTTATAATGACAGACCGTAAATGGATGTTGAACAATTGAAATTTGGTTCAGTTATGATACATTCCCTGTGAAATTCCGTGCAGCTACTAAAGATGATAGTATTAATAAATATTAATGTAATTATATAGAAGTTCTCTGTGCCAACGTACATGGTAGTCTGTTGCCTAGAAAACAGTCTAGCAATAGTGGCAGATAATAATTGAGCACTCCAGTATACTAGGCACCAGGCTGAACTTTCCTCATATATCGTCTCACTGAAGTTTTCGTATTAACCCTATTGAGTAAGAACAGTTTGGAACCTAACTTTACAGATGAAGAAACCAAAGCTCAGAGGAACAAAGTACCTTGTCCAAGGTCTTAAATGCAGTAGTAATGTCAGCCTTCGTAACCTAGTCATTTGACTTCAGAGCCTGCTTTCTGAAACTATGGACCAGACTGCCTCTCTCTAAACTATCTTTAGATTCTTCTTCCACTGGTAGATTGTGGAAACTCCGTTACATCCTTTCCCGTAACTGTACACTTATTCAAGAATACTTTGGCAGAAGGATGAGTGGTTCACTCTTTAGTACAGAGGCTGGCAAACTACAGCCAGAGTGCTGATACAGCCTGCTGCTTGTTTTTGTGAATCAAGTGTTATTGCAACCTAGTCATGCTTATTCATTTAGGGCTTCCCTGGTGGCTCAGGTGATCAAGAATCTGTCTACAATGCCGGAGACCTGGGTTCGATCCCTGGGTTGGGAAGATCACCTGGAGAAGGAAATGGCAGCCCACTCCAGTGTTCTTGCCTGGGAAATCCCATGGATAGAGGAGTCTGGCAGGCTACAGCTCATGGGGTTGCAGAGTCGGACACAACTGAGCGGCAAACAGTTTCGGTTTCATGGCTGTTTTTGCGCTGCTAGGGCAGAAATGAGTGTTTCAACAGAGACCATATGGCTGTTTGTATTATCTGGTCCTTTACAGAGAAAGTTTGTTGGTCGAAATCTGGAAGGATGTGTGCTCTATTACAGCTATCATTTTTCTTTGCTTAAAGAGAGTAACTTATAAGACAAAACAGCGGCTTCTCTGGTGACTCAGTGGTAAAGAATCTGAAAATGTGGGTTTGATTCCTGGTCTAGGAAGTTCCCACATGCCATGTGCCACAACTACTGATCCTGTGCTCTAGAGCCTGGGAACCACAACTACGGAAGCCCGTGAGCTCTAGTATCCCTGCTCTGCAATAAGACAATGAGAAGCCCATGCAACTAGAGAAAAGCCTGTGCGGCAACAAAGACCAGCACAGCCAAAAATAAACTTATAAAAAAAATTTTTTTTTAAAGAGGCAAAACAGCTCAGTTTTAGGATCACTCTCCTGCCACAGGGATACAGGCCTTTGTGGGGTTTTCCAAGGCGGTGAATAAGAATCTATTTCAGGACGACTGAAGGCTCTCTGTGTGCACGCTGACTGGCATTCTCTAACTGGGTCTTAGTTGCCTTGAAACTCTGCCTGCTGTTGCTCCTCTGAGATGGAATGTGTATTCACAAGTGAGGCGCTCCATTAGTCATGGTGCATTTCCTGGGCCCTGGAGACATGGGCATGACATCACCAAGGGCCAATGAGAAAGGCTTCCCTGTCCTGCAAGCCCTTGAACCTCTTTAGAGGTCTGTATGGAGTGTGTGTTCTGTTCTAGCCCTCAGGGTGTGATTTGAGACTGCCTTCCTCATCCAGCCATATTCTGGGCACAGAAGTTGAGCTTCCAGACCCCAGAGGCCAGCACAAGTTTGAAAATCTGCAGAGCTGGAGGCAGATTCCCATTTCGTACTTTTTTCCAGGGCTCAGGTTTTTATTCCCACAGTTTTCCACTCTTAATGACGTTGATACTTCATGTGGGGAAGGGAGGCTGGTGAAAGATGCAGACTGTGTTAGATAAAAGACACTTGGCAGTTAGAGTTTCGGGGTAAGTATAGGTTGGTAACATAACAAAATCAGAAGCATATTTTGCTGTTTTGTTACATGGCTTTTGGGTGTAGCTTAACATTGTAAAACAACATCTTTTAACAGAAAAGGCTCCTGGCAAAATTAGTGTGGCTCAGAGTAGAGCAAGTACCAAAGAAATTTTACTGCGGGGAGTTAGTCACTCATTAAATCTTTTATCTTCGGGAAGAAAAGAAACTTTTCTTTTCCAATTCTTTTTCCTTAGAATTTAAGCATTTTTAGGTATACCCTGTGCCAGCATCCCCGCTTCCTAATTTGTATATTTGTTTATTTATGAGAATGACTTGTGAAATCTAGTCTCAGGGATAACTGTGTACCAGAAAGTTTATTGAAAAAGACTTGTTTTCTTATGGATAACAGCTCAATCTCTTGCTAACAAGTCATAATCGTAAAATTCCCTCTTTAACAATCATTCAAGGAAACAGGCTCAGGACTCAGGGTGAGGTTACACTGGACAGACTTTTATAGTTTAGTTCAGGAATTGAACCCAAATTTGTGTTTTCCAATCTTCATAGGCAATCTACGGTTGAGGGAGAATGATTCCTTTACTATTTTTTCATGTTTGAACACTTTTTGAGGACGTCTAAGAGACAGTATGAGGCACAGTCATTTTTGTTAGTATGTTATCTGTGGCTGCCCTAAGCCACCCTTACTGCTTAAAAATAATCCTCATTGTTTCTGCAAAGATGAAGATGATTTTACATTATTAAATTGTAGGGGCTTTTAAGAATCGCTTGAAAGCATTTGAATTTATTCCTGTTTTCTAAGGACGGATATACAGTAGGTAAAGGAATTTCTTCTAGAACTGTGCTATATACCATAAAAGAGGGCTGTGTGCGCGCTTACTCAGTTGTGCTTTTTCGCATTTCAGAGATTCTCCCTTGAAGAACTCTATGCAGTTTAAAATATTAATTATTAAAATTTCCAAACATCTGTGGTATTTTTTCATGACATAGCTTTTATGGGTGAGGAAGCTGACATATGGAAGGATTGAATCTTCTATCTTGTGTCATTCCTAGAAGTAGATACTAAATGCATAAATCATTCTTATCAAAACACTTAAGACATTCCTCTGTGTCTTTATATGTGGTTGTTCTTATTTTTTCTTTGCTAGCTTCAAGCTTTGCCTCATTAACAACAAATTGTGTTTTTCACAAGCTCTTTGACTGGGACAAAAGAGCAGGTTAGCCTGGGCAGACTGGAGGCAGCCTGGAAAGGGGCCAGTTATATAGGGGTGAAGGTGTGGGGCTGGGCCTCTGGGGGATCTCCTACTGCCTTGCTCTTGGCAAAAGGACTTGATTCTCCTCAACCCCATCCCCCAGTTTCTCACACCTGAACTAATATTTTGCCACCTCTCAGGGTTGTCATGAACACCAATGAGTTTCATGTCCAAAAAATGCCTTTTGGAAAGAAGGTCTGTCTTATATAAGTAAATACACAATTAGTATTGGCCACAGTACCTAGTCAAAAGCCTCTTGAGTGGGCAGTAGGTACCCCTGGATGAAGTTAACCAGATCCTCATTTTGCTGAGGACAGACTCTGGAGTGATGTCTGCTGCTGCCTTGAGAGGACACATCTGGCTTAAAATGTTGAAAGCCAGGTGCTCCTTACAGCAGCTACACAGTAATGTCACTTCACTGCTTCTGTTTTCTGCTAATCTGGGGAGTAGCAGATGCCTCCTTCGAATCCCTCCCAGAGCGCTGGCATACTGTGGTGATCTTCTCACTAAGCCCTACACTTCTCCCACGAGAAGAAAAGTCTCGAAAGACTAATTCAAAATATGATAGCGAGAAGTCTTGGGAAATAGTCAGATTGGTTTAGGAAAAGGTAAGGATGAGTCATGTTACTCCTAAAGGGATTGGCATCCATTTATCACACTAAACCAAACACTGAAGGAAGAATGTCTTTAGTCTCATTAAGGAACCCAGACAAAAATCCCACTTAATCCATCTTGCTTTTCCTTTTCCTCCAACTCAGCTGGTGTGCAGGTGTAGGGCAGCTTGGCAGAAGCTTTGAACATTTGGAAAAGGGAGTCATTACTGAAAGTCACTGACACACACTTCCCTTGGAATGCTGCTGATGTCATGGAAAACTGGGACCTTAGCAGTAACCCCTAACAACCAGAGCTACAGTAAACAGTAAATGTTACCTCCACCAAGGCATTGGTTTTTAAAGAGTTTTAACAGGCTAGGGCTTGCCAGCCACAACTCATAAAAATGTTCTTATAATTTTACCGTACTCTCTAAAAGCACTGGATAACTGCTGAGGTTTCTCTGCCACTGGGGTATGCAAAGCCAAATGCACGTCAGTTTCAAGGTTCACTATTCAGAATTTACGGTGCTTCTTTTCCATTCCTTTTCATACCCCCTGCCATGCTCACAGGGAGATTTAATACTTTTTCAAAAAAGGCTCTTGTCTTACTGAGTTGCCCCCATTTCTGATGATGGGGTAAATCTATGTGCTAGCTTTTGCCTAGTGTTTTATTAGCCTAGCAGTTAACCCAGTCTGGTTAATTTGTAGCCCTTGATCAATAGGTTATATTCCAACCAATTTGAAATAGTTGGTTTAAGTGACACCTTGTAGTTCAAATTCTGAACTAGGTGAGTAACAAGAGAACAAGTAGCCCGTGCTGTCGTATAGAGGTGTCAAGAATGGTTGCTGTCGTACAGAGCTGTCAAGAAAGGAAAAGTAGGTATAGACACCAGGAGATCAGGAGGAATTTTCTTCCATGACTAGCTTTCTCTAAGGAGAAGAGTTTGGAGAAATATTACCTTGTAAACAAAACCCAGCATGGCTTCTTTTAGACCTGTCCACACAGTGGGAAGAAGCAGAATGCTAGCATTACTCATGCAAGACATTGTCAAAACCATATAACTTACTGTCCAAACTGGATACTTTGGAGGGTGAAAGGACTCTACTAATAATTACTCCAGGACAATGGGAATAAACCTGGACTGTCCCAAGCAAAGCAGGCATATGGTCACCTCCATCACTGTACCAAAATCCAAGCCCAATCCCTTTGAGGAGGCAGTCTTCACAGTGCCAGAGAGAGTAGACCCATTCATGCAACCTGGGTTGTCTCAATTCCAAGAAGACAAATCCACTCCTAGAATTAGTGGCCTAGATAAGGAAGGAACTCTTTTACTGAAAAATTTCCCTAAGTTAAAACCTCAAGTGGAATAAGCACTAGGATATCTGTTAAATATAGAGAAGGAAGGAAAGTTAGCTAATTTAGCTAGCTATACATCTTTGAATTAGTGTTTTTCCCCCAGATATATACCTAGGAATGGAATTACTGGGTCATATGATAGTTCTGTTTTTAGTTTTTTTAAAGCCTCCGTAGTGTTTTCCACTGTGGCCACAACAGTTCAGATTCTCAACAATAGAAGGTTCCCATTTCTCCACATCCTTGCCAACTTTTGTTACTTGTGTTCTTTTTGATGATGGCCGTTCTTACAGGTAAAAGTAACAACTCATTTTGTTTTTGATTTGCATTTCCCTTTTGATTAGGAAACTGACCATCTTTTCATATGCCTGTTGGCCATCTGCATGTCCTCTTTGGAAAAAATGTCAATTCCGTTCTTCTGCCCATTTTTTAACTGGATTGTATGGGAGTTTTATAATGTTGAGTTGTATGAGCTATTTATATATGCTGGATATATATATCTCCACATATGGATATATATGTTGAATATTATATATACACATATAAGTGTATAGATATATGAAACCTCATCAGTCGTATTATTTGCTAATATTTTCTCCTATTAAGTAGGTTCTCTTTTTGTTTTATATATGGCTTCCATCGCAGTATGAAACCTTCTAATTTTAATTAGGTCCCATTTGTTTATATTTTTTGGATCCATCTCCTAAAACAAAGAAATAAAGATATTCTGCTTGATTTTTAGGTTCGTCTTTTTTCTGAGAGCTGTTAGTTGTATGTCTCCAAGTCTCTTTTCTTTAAGACCTAACATTTTGGATAGTTACTTACAAAACTTACATGTAATTTTTAAATAAGTAAACAAAGAGAATATATCACAGTTGTTACCAAGTTCTCTTTTAAGAAGGGCTTGAAAAAAAATAAATAAAAAGGTTTGGTGGGGGAAGATTAGTGTTTTGTCTGAGATGGAGTCCTAAAGGAACACCGATATTTGTGGACAGGGAGGGCACTGACTGGATGCAGTGGGAGAACTGGATATTTGTCCTGACTTCTGCTGCTCTCTAAATATTAGTATGACTTCAGCAGGTCACCCTGCTTTCCTTAGGTACTCTTCATTTCCCCATCTGTAAAATCAGAGTGCATTAGATGGTCTCAAAGGCCCCTTGCAGATCATCTTACTCTATAGCTTGTATTATACTGTCAGGACTTCTTGAAGTCCTTAGTTGACAAATAAAGTTTGGGCGGAAATGACAGAGTCTTGAATAACCAAAATGGATTTTGTCTACACGCATGTGCTAATCCCCAAAAGAAGACGAAAATGCAAACGAGCCAGGGGCTGAACACGAAAATGGTGACAGTGAGAACATTGAAGCAGACAGCTGAAAGCTCCATTTCCTGGCTCGCATGAGAAAAGCTGAGACTGCCAAAGCCTCCAGGCAATCAAGGCCAGAACTTTGGCTCACTCTTATTTTGAGCTACCCCCATACCACACACACAAACCACACAGGAAAATTGTCTCTCTCCCTTCATATTTGTGCATTTTGGCTATACTTCTATTTATGCCAACTTCTTGCCTAGTCCCCTTCTTCCAGCTGTCACTGTATTCTGCCTGCTGCTTTCTGGGGCTTTGGAAAGCAGCCGCAGTTGTCAGCGAAGGCCCAGAGGTGGTGGCCTTGGCAGTGAGGTGTTGTCAGGGCGTGTGGACTCTGTCAGAACCCACAGTCACTTTTACCTGGTTTATAGGCAGTTTGAGTAGTGTTCTCACGCTCCTTCTTTGGCAAATGTCAGAACTGATGGCTTTAATTTTTTCCTCTCCTCTCTTTGGGGGAGATTTTTCCTCCCTCTGCATTCCTCAGGCTTTCTGTCTGCAAACATCCTATGGAAGGTTTGGTTTGTCTCAGGTTCTCTGCCCATCTTCTTCTTCTTTTTTTTTTTTTTTTGCCTTTTTTCCACATAAAACATATTTATCTATCGGGAAAGCTTGAGTTGGATAGCCAGAGCTTACAAGCCTAGAAATTTGACCCCTTCTCATCTCTGACAGTGTATCCCAAGCCATTAGGTCTCCCAAGGCCCAGAGAGCTCTTGGCTGGTCGCTGTCCATTCAGCCCCAGTTGTGCAGTGGGGCTACCTTTGGTGTCCTTTCACCTCTGGCTTTTGGTGTTTTCCCACCAAGCTTGTCTGCATACACCTCATGCTGGCTCTTAGTGATGGCGAATGAGCAAAGAGACACTTGGTTCTCATCATTTTAGAAAACTGAGTAAGAATCAGGAAATCTGCTTGAAGAATCTTGGCTGAATATAAGAACAACTCATGAAGGTTTTAAATCATTTCAGCGTGCACAGACTGACCTTGCTGGCCTGAATATTGAAAGCAAAACACAGCAAAACCTCCTCACAGTCATCTTTTGCTGATAAGGCGAGCTTCTTTAGGTCCAGTGGGTTGTTCTCTGCCACTCTGGAAATGCCATCGACTATCTTGCCTCCTGCTTGGCAGAACGAATTCACACTGTTGCGTATGTAAGAAGAACTTCACACAGTTTTCAGAAGCTAGTGTAAAAAGCAAAACTCAAAATGTGTCTGTATTCGTATGATTTTTGTATTTTGTTTCAAGGAATTTAAATGTTAGGTATGTTAAATTTAAATAGGTGAGTCTATTTGATAAAATCCTTTGGTGATAGGATTCTGTTTAGCTTTACAGGAACTATGTAAAGTCTTTTCATTCACGTTGGGAATATAATATCAATATGACAAAGCCATTTTTCTTTCAGTTCTACCTGTCTTTTTTTCAGTCCTGGACTTACTTGATTATATTGTTTCTTATGCCAAGTTAACCCTTTTGTCATTCATCCTTCCATCCAGTCCACATTTTTTGTGTTGTCTATAATTCATAGAGTTATAGCTTGATAAAGCATTAGTGCTGGAAGGGCCCTTAGATAACTACCCAAACTTCATTTCATAGATGAGAAAAAGCCTACAAAAGGAACAGGATTAGGCCAAGGTCACATACCTGCCAGAGCTTAGGCACACAAGTATTTTTCCATTATACTAGTCCAGACTCCATGTGTCAGGAATTTTCCAAATCACTAGACCAGTAATAACTGCTTCAACAGCCAGGGAGTGCATCTTCCTGGAAAGGGCAGAGGGTAAATTGGGCAAGTAATAAGTTTTTAGGGACTCTGTTTCTTCTTCTGTAATATGGGAATAATAGTAGTTTAGAGCTGTTATGAGTATTGCATTATCTGATCTATATAATGTGCCTGTTATACATGTGTTCAACGAATTATTATTATAAAACTCTACCTATCATAGGGAAATGTTATATATGTAAATAATAATTTATTAAAATAGGTATTTTATAATTGACTAGTCTGAGCATCACTTCTTCAATGTTCTCCTAAATTTAGCATTAAAATATGAGTGGGGTGAGTTGTCTGGAAATGAATTCCTGAAAGTTATTTATACCATGACAGTGATTCATGTATTTCCCTTTTCTTTATGGCTTCCATCTGTACTTAGCTGCAGTGTATCTTGTCCAAAAATTTTTGTGCACATTGAACTTAACTTAGGAAGACATCTGGAGCATCCTTGGGTTTGGCCCCTGGTTTTCATTTAGATAAACACTAGGGTATAAATCTAGAATATAAGCTATATGGAATGTTATATTCATATTTTTGAGAAGCTTGAATATTTACTGTTATCCTGAGCTGTGTGATGAACAGCTTTGATGTGAAATTATACATACCTGTTTGGAGAATAGGCTGAAGTTATGTTCAACATAAAGGGGTCCAAGATCATTATGTTAAAAGGAAGTAAATCTATGTTTTTATTGTTGTTCTTGTTGAACCCTATGGCATGGAGAGGAGGAATGAGTTAGGAAACAAAAGCTAAGATTGAATTAGCAAAGGCCGGAAGCAACAAAAGAAGGTTTGGAAGCTTCAGAAGGAGTGATTCAAGGGAATTTCAGTTGAGGGCCTCTTGGGTTGCATTGATGTCGTTGGCTGACTGGAATGCACTTAAGTTTGGAGTGGATGGAAGGACCTTGAGAAACCAGACAGAAAGAATTTTGCCTCTTTAATAAAGAGAGGGCTTGGGATAAAGAGCTTGGCTTAGATTTTAGAGAAATTAAGTGCAACAAGAAAGAGACAGTATTTGCTTTCCTCCATATGGAACCCTTCATTGCTTAGGTACTTACAAATCCATGTAATTTGGTCCATAACTATGATTAGATACATAGAAGTGTAGATGCTTTTTGTAAATTGCTTTTTCGGTAAGGTGAAAGTGAACGTGCAGCAGTGGTAGAGAGCAGAATGGATATTCCTTGTGCAGGTTCCTATCTACTGTTATATGTTAGGTTAAAAGCCTTAGCCTGGCAGTTTCTTAAAAGTAGACATGAGTTTGGAGGAATATTATAATCGAATATGAGCAGGAAGTAGAAGGTGCTATTTTGCTCTAGTTTGGGTTCATCCAGATGGGATCAAACCAGAAGAATTTGGCAAGCATTGGGACTCGCCACTTAGAACCACACTGAAATAGTTGTGGTAGCAAAAGAATTTCTCCAGGAGACTTATTCCACTTGAGGCATAACAGCCAGAGATTCCTGCCCCTTAAGGGAGCGTGCCAAAGTTGATAAATTTTAGTACAGTCAATCGAAGTCTATAAACTCAGGAGAAATAGTTCACTTAGATGATACTGGGCCTACATTGTTTCCTTGATTTTCATACAGAAGACATACTACGAGAAAAATGTTTATATAATCCACTGTTTAGAATTAGCTCCTCCCTAATATTATGTCCTTTCCTTAGGATTTATTATATTGCAATTTAATAAATGAGAAGAGTCTAAAAGAATATAACTTTAAGATCTTGTGTTTGACTTCTGTATTTGTGAAATTCTGACATATTAACCTTATCTTTTTTTTTTTAAAGACTTTCTGGAAGAGCTCTTTGTGATCTAAAATTTACCTTCCCATTTAATTATTCTCTGAGGCTTTTTCTACTCTGGCAACATGAACTACACTTCATCACCATTGGTGTTGCTTATCCCTTGTCACCTGAAATCTATCCCTATATTGTCCAATTGTATCCCCTTCAAGTGCCCAGTCCACTGACTTAACATATATTGGGTTTTCATTAAATATTTTTTTATTTAGTGGTGAATGAGGAAGTATTTCTTTATATTTGAAACAACTGGCTATTGTGGAGAAAGACAGCACAACAGGAAGGAATTCCTGTGAGTAAAGAGTCAAATATGAGACTAAAAATGGGAATGTTAAAAATTTTTAACAGCTCTATTGAATCATAACTGATAGTAGGCAGCACATCTTTAATGCAATTCGATAAAATTTACCATATGTATACACCCATGAAGTCATCACCACAGTCAGGATAATGAACATGTCCATCATCCCCAAAAGTTTCTCTGTAGCTGTTTTAATCCATTTCTCCCATCCTTCCCCACCTTACCCTCTTCAAGCAAACCACTCATCTGTTTTTGTCACTATAGTTTGCATTTTCTAGAGTCTTATATAAACAGAATCATTTAGGGTAAACTCTTTTGGTCTAGCCTTTCCACTCAGCTTAATTATTTTGAGATTTATCCATGATGTTGCATGCATCACTATTTTACTCATTTTAAGTAATATTCCATTGTATTCATATAACACAATTTACTTATCCAGTCACCTAGTGATGGATATTTAGCGTTCTTTTCCAGTTTATGGATATTATAATTAAAGCTACTATCAACACTTGACTACAAATCAGAGGTATGCTGGTTTTTGTTTTTTTTTTCATGGATAAATTCCCAGGAGTAGAATGATTAGATCACAGGATGAGATGTGTTAAGCTTTGTAAAAAACTGACAAACTATTCCAGAGTGGCTATATCTTTTTGCATTTCTACCAGCAATGAAATGCAGTTCCTGTTGCTTCACATGCTTGCCAACATTTGATAATGTCAGAGCTTTGCATCTTATCCATTCTAATAGATGTACCATGATATCTCATTATTGTTTTAATTTTCAATTCCCTAATGACATATGAGGTTGAGCATCTTTTAAATAAATACTTATTTGTCACTTGTATGTCTTATTTGGTAAGATATCTATTCAAATCTTTCACCCATGTTTAAATCACATTGTTTAAAAGTTTTTTGAGTCCCTTGTATATTTTGGATATGAATCCTTTATCACTAAGTGTTTTGTAAAGTTTTTGTCTCAGTCACACAAGCCATTTCATTCTCTTAACAGTGTCTTTTGCTAAGCAGAAATTTTCAATTTAGTGAAGTCCAGCTTGACAATTTTTTCTTTTTTGGAGAGAGCTTTTGCTGTTATATCCAGAAACTCATTGCCAAGCTCAAAGTCACCTAGCTTTTCTCCTGTAATATTTTACCTTCCCGAGTTCTATGACTTTGTATTTTATATTTAGTTCTATCATCCACTTTGAACTAATTTTTGTAAAAGGTATAAGCGAAGTATCTAAATTCATTTTTTAAAATGTGGGTGTTTGACTGTTCTAGCACCATTTGTTGAAAAGATGGTCCTTGTACATTGAATTGCCTTTTGCTCCTTTGTCAAAATTCAGTTAACTATATGTGAGTCTATTCATAAGCTCTCTATTCTTTTCCATTGATCTAGTTATCTGTTCTTTCACTGATGGCACACTGCCTAGATTACAGTAAGTCTTGAAGTCAGGTAGTTTCAGTCCTCCAGTTTTGTTTTTCTTCTATATTGTGTGGACTACTATGGGTCTTTTGCCTTTCTTTATAAGCTTTATTATCAATTTGTCCTTATCCATAAGGCAACTTATGGGGATTTGAGGAAGAATCAACTTTTTGAGAATATTGGGTCTTCCTATCCATGGAATGTCTCTCCATTTATTTAGATCTTCTTTGAGTTATGTCATCAGAGTTTTATAGTTTCCTCATATAGATCCTAAGTATTTATACCTAAGTATTTCTCTCTCTCTCTTTCAGTGGCAGTATAAATGGTGTTGTGTTTCTGACTTCAAATTCTAATTGTTCATTGCTGGTGTGAGTGAGTGAGTAATAGTCGCTCAGTCATGTCTCACTCTTTGCAACCCCATGGGCTATAGTCTGCCAGTCTCCTCTGTCCATGGGATTTTCCAGGCAAGAATACTGGAATGGACTGCCATTCTCTTCTGCGGGGGATCTTCCCAACTCAGGGATCAAACCCAGGTCTCCTGCATTGCAGGCGGATTCTTTACCAGCTGAGCCACCAGGGAAGCCCACCAGTATATAAAGAAGCAATTAAGTTTTGTACATTAATGTATCCCATCTTCCTTTGGATTAAGTATTTTTTATGATTCCATTTTATATCCTTTATTGTCTTGTTACCTATAATATTTTATTTGTTTTTTTGTGGTTACTTTAGAATTTATATTATACATCTCAAGTTATCACACTCTAGCTGCTATTATGCCACTTCACATATAGTATACAAATGTTATAGTAGCTTTATTAGTAGTTGTTACCCTAAGATCATGGCATCTGGTCCCATCACTTCATGGAAAATAGATGGGAAAATAGTGGAAACAGTATCAGACTTTATTTTTGGGGGCTCCAAAGTCACTGCAGATGGTGACTGCAGCCATGAAATTAAAAGACGCTTACTCCTTGGAAGGAAAGTTATGACCAACCTAGATAGCATATTGAAAGGCAGAGACATTACTTTGCCAACAAAGGCCCGTCTAGTCAAGGCTATGGTTTTTCCAGTGGTCATGCATGGATGTGAGAGTTGGACTGTGAAGAAAGCTGAGCGCCGAAGAATTGATGCTTTTGAACTGTGGTGTTGGAGAATACTCTTGAGAATCCCTTGGACTGCAAGGAGATCTAACCAGTCCATTCTAAAAGAGATCAGTCCTGAGTGTTCTTTGGAAGGACTGATGCTAAAGCTGAAACTCCAATACTTTGGCCACCTCATGCAAAGAATTGACTCATTGGAAAAGGCTCTGATGCTGGGAGGGATTGGGGGCAGGAGGAGAAGGGGACGACCAAGGATGAGATGGCTGGATGGCATCACCAACTCAATGGACATGAGTTTGAGTGAATTCCAGGAGTTGGTGATGGACAGGGAGGCCTGGTGTACTGCGATTCATGAGGTCGCAGAGTTGGACACGAATGAGCGACTGAACTGAACTGATACATTTTATTTATACGTGTTATACTTAAATTATGAATCACACGTAAAGTTTTGTTTAGGCAGCCAATTTTATTGAAAATATATTTAAGTAATACAATATCTTATATACTTACCTGCTGCTGCTGCTGCTAAGTCACTTCAGTCGTGTCCGACTCTGTCCAACCCATAGACGGCAGCCCACCAGGCTCCCCCGTCCCTGGAATTCTCTAGGCAAGAACACTGGAGTGGGTTGCTATTTCCTTCTCCAATACATGAAAGTGAAAAGTGAAAGTGAAGTCGCTCAGTTGTGTCCAACTCTTCTTGACCCCATGGACTGCAGCCCACCAGGCTCCTCCGTCCATGGGATTTTCCAGCAAGGGTACTGGAGTGGGGTGCCATCGCCTTCTCCATATACTTACCTAGTAGGTATCATTTTTGTTGTTCTTTATTCCTTTGTATAGATCCAGATTTCCATTTGATGTTATTTTCCTTTACCTGAAGGACTTATTTTATTATTTCTTGTAGTGTAGGTCAGCTGGTGATGAATTTTTTCAGCTTTTGTATGTTTAAAGGGCTCTTTATTTTACCTTTGTTTTTGGAAGATAGTTTTCCTGGGAATAGAATTCTCAGTTGAGTTTTCTTTTTCAGTTTTTTGAAGTTGTGCTACTGTATTTTTACTTTCATTGTTTCTAATTAGAAACTGCACTTATTTTTGTTTCTCTATATATAACACATCTTTTTCTCCAGTGCCTTTTTCTTTCTTTTCACTCGTTTTGAGCAACTTAATTGTGATGTACCTTTATGTCATTTTCTTATGTTTTTTATGTTGGGGATTTGTTGAGCTTTTTGATATTTGAAGTTACAGTTTTCATCAAATTTGGCAAAATCCTGACCATTGTCTTTTCAAAAGTTTTTCTTCTCTTTTACTTCTGTTCTCCTCCTTGGAGACCCCTATTACACATATGGTAAGCCACCTGAAGTTGTCTCATAGCTCAATGATGCTCTTTTCATTTTGTTGATTTTTTTCTGTGTTTCATTTTAGATAGTTTATGTTGCTGTCGCTTCTCATTAATCCTATCCAGTGTATTTGTCATCTCATATATTGTAGTGTTTATCTATAAAAGTTTGATTTTGGATCTTTATGCTATCTCTATTTAACTTTTCAAACAATAGAATATAGTTAAAATAAGTATTTTAATGTTCTTGTCTACTCATTTTAGCATTTATGTCAGTACTGAGTCCATTTCAGTGACTGATTTTTTTCCTGATTATAGGTCTCAACTTCACAGTTTCTATACATATTTAGTTATATTTGATTATATGCTAGACATTGTGAGTTTCACCTTCTTGGGTGCTGTATTTTTTTATACTCCTGTAAATGTTCAGCTTTGTTTTGGATTGAATTGTTTGGAAACAGTTTGATCCTTTTGTATCTTGCTTTTAAGATTGTGGGGTCGGGGTGGGGGCAGAACTGGAACCATTTGGTTTAATCCTAATTATTCTTCCCTATCAAGGCAAGATCCTTCTATATACTCTATTCAGTGCTCCATGATTTATGAAATTTACAGTCTGGTTGATGAGGAAATAGGCATTATCCCTGGCTTTGTGTGAGTACCAGACACTTGTCTCTTTACTCCTATCAAATCTTTTTTTCTACAAGCTCAAGCAGTTTTCTCACATGCATGTATTGAGGGGAATTCTCTACAGATCTCTCTTGAGAACTCTAGCTGCCTTGTTCTTCCCAGGTCCTAGGCTTCATCTCGTCAACTTGAGGGGTCTGCTTGACTCCATCTGGGTTCTATCACCTTGTATCATAGCCTAGAAATTATTTCAGGGCATATGCTGGGGAAATCATAGAGTGTTCTTTGGTTTTCTATCTCTAAGGGATCACTCTTTTTCATTGCTTGATGTCCAATGTCTTGGGAGGGAGGGAAAAAGTTGTTTCATATGTTTTGTCTTAAAACTTTTTTTTTTACTATTCTAGGTGGTGGGGTAAATCTGATCCCTATTACTCCATCTTGATCAGAAGCAATAAAGCTTTTACGTTTTCAATGGTGGTTATAAAAATGACCAATAGTAAAACAGGGAGTCTCTAACCAAAATATCCATGGTATGTTTTCATAACTTGAGAAATTAGAAAGAGAATTAATCTCAGAATTATCATTATCTATTCTTTCTTCCACTCATATCCACCGCAGACATTTACACAACAAGACTCATTGAAGAAATAGTCAATCACATCATTCGGGGGGGAACATTGAATCTGAGAGGAAAAGCCATCACAAAGCCACCAGAATTATAAGTTTCAAAGAACATATTATGTAAAAAGGAAATGATGTCAAGTGAATTGTTATCATAGTACAGTATTATTTTAATTTCTTTATATCAGTAAATAGCTGTGAGATTTTTGGTTTTGTTTGCTTTATTTGTGCTTTACAGGGAAGCCAAGTGATTTTTGCCAAAAGAAGCAGAAAAAAAAAAAGAAAATGCTAGAGAAATGTAGGTTATCTCTTACCTGTTCTTATAGCTCCTATGTCAGCCTAGTCAATAAAATGCAAAAATCCCACTAGAATGTGATAAGGTAGTTGCTGTAGCTGCTTTCTCTTTTCCTACTTTTGTAAAAGTAAAGTTCATGGATAAACAGAAGTAATTAGCATGCAATTGTGAATCTAGGTTGCAATTTGCAAGTGTGAGTTTCAAATTGACTCGGCCCTCAGAACAGAAAGACCCTTCTAAGACTGGTATACAAAGACTTGGAGTTCATCTGCCCAGTTTATATGACTAATTAGCACTTAGGGTTTTCTTCAGTAGGGGCTAATGAAGTAAGACCTAAATAATATCTTGTAAGATCTTTTTTTTTTCTTTTCTATCTGTACTTCTTAGAAGAGGCGCTTGTTGAATTGGAATGGAAAAATTAAACAGATTTTTAAATGAAGCCCTGACATACTGGCTGCTTGCCTGCTCTATTGGGACAACTCTGGTTCCAGGGAAAGAGAATGCTTGTTTTGTTTATTTGTTTGTTTCCAGACAATTTCCTGCGTCATCACATTTTTTGCGAGAGCCAAGTGTTTGAGGTTGATGATGTTGACAGAGGCCTAGGAGAATTGAAGGAGTTCCTCTCCACAGAGAAAAGCTTTTGTATTTCAAGTTCTGAAATCCCAGAATATTTTTCAATAGCATTGTTATTGCTAGCTTTTTATGTATGTCTCTTTATGGGAGAAGACTGATCTCCCTTTTATCTAGCCATCAGCTTTTTAGGTGGGTTACTCTTTTAAATCAAGAAGGCTTTTTAGAAAAACTGTTTCTCTTGGTATTTATGAAACTCACAACCATGTATCTTGCTCTATTTGAGTCTGTTTGGCTGGCTGTACATGTCGTAATCCCAGAGGCTTATAGTTTCATTTTAGCTATAAATTCTATGTTTATTCATATTTAATTTCCCTATAATAGAATCATTGTATAATTAGTGATATTTTCTCTTGAAGTGTTTGGCAAAATATAGAATATGTTTGACCTATAATGAATTATAATGGTTTCTATTTATTTACAAATTTACTTTTCTGAATAATGTACCCAAGGCTATTTTTGACAATTTGAAAACAGAAACTTTTTATATATGTGTACACACACGCACACACATACACACACATATGTTTTTCTGGTAAGATTTGGGACTTTGACATAAAGGTATAAAGTCTTATTCATAACTGAGTTCTCAGTCTGGTTCCATAGCGTCTCTGATTCAAAGAGAGTGTCACAGTTTGTAAAAGACTTACCTTTGGTAGCTGAGGTGGTGATTTTGGAGAAATGGTGGTAGAGGGGGAAGTGTTAGGTACACAAATATTTTTCTAACATCTATTATATGCCAGTTGCTGGGCCATACATCTGTATGTTATCCTTTTATAAACTGTCATTTCTGAATCTCAGAAAATGACCTGATTAGGTGGGATTTATACAACTAGAAAATCTTATTGTTATTTCTTTTTTAAGCTAGACCTATAAAAGAGCATTAAAAATTCTTTTAATAGGAGTGCTTCTTTTTCTCTGCTTCAGATTTAAACTGTTATTCTATAAGCTAATCAATAGAGGGGTAATTAATATTTTAAAACATGTTGTAGGAAAGGCATGGCATTATGAAAAATGGAGACACGAAATAAATGTAATGAATAGTAGGTATGAAATTAGGTAGTCTGAGAACTATAGAATTAAAAATAATCTTAGAAATCACTTGGACCATATATTTCACCTGACAGACTAGAAAATTGCTGTCCTTGCTGAGCTGGATGAAGCTCAAGCTGAAATCAGGATTGCCGGGAGAAATATCAATAACCTCAGATAGGAAGATGATACCACCCTTATGGCAGGAAATGAAAAGAAACTAAAGAGCCTCTTGATGAAAGTGAAAGAGGAGAGTGAAAAAGCTGGCTTAAAACTCAACATTCAAAAAACGAAGATCATGACATCCAGTCGCATCACTTCATGGCAAATAGATAGGGAAACAATGGAAATAGTGACAGACTTTATTTTCTTGGGCTCTAAAATCACTGCAGATGGTGACTGCAGACATGAAATTAAAAGTCGCTTGCTCCTTGGAAGAAAGGTAATGACTGACCTAGACAGCATATGAAAAAACAGAGACATTAGTTTGCTGACAAAATTTGTCTAGTCAAAGCTATGGTTTTTCCAGTAGTCATGTAGATGTGAGAGTTGGACTATAAAGAAAGCTGAGTGCCGAGGAATTGATGCTTTTGAACTGTGGTGTTGGAAAAGACTCTTGAGAGTCCCTTGGACTGCAAGGAGATCCAACCAGTCCATCCTAAAGGAAATCAGTCCTGAATATTCATTGGAAGGACTGATGCTGAAGCTGAAGCTCCAATACTTTGGCCACCTGATGTGAAGAACTGACTCACTGGAAAAGACCCTGATGCTGGGCAAGATTGAGAAAGGGACAACAGAGAATGAGATGGTTGGATGGCATTACCGACTCTATGGACATGAGTTTGAGCAAGCTCTGGGAGTTGGTGATGGACTGGGAAGCCTGGCATGCTGCAGTCTATGGAGTCGCAAATAGTCAGACACGACTGAGTGACTGAACTGAAGGAACGTGTACCTCATGACAGACTATTCTCATCACACCCTTTCCATAGACTTTTTTTTCCCTCCCCCGCATCCCATTCCAACCTGCCTTGACGAAACACAGTGAACAGGACCATTGTATGAATCGGAAGGAAAATGCCTTAAATATATAAGTTATAATGACTTGGTAAGTGCTATAAAAATACTCTGTAACTGAGTTGGAAGTTGCATCATCCATGCCTGTGGCACTATGGACTGGGCCCAAGTGGTATAATTCTCTACTATAACACACTGAAGTAATGTTTGCATCTGCCAAGTAAATAGGTTAGATTTCAAACCCATGAAATGGCCAGCTGTAATTGTTCAATTCCAGTGAACCACAGGTATATTTTGTTTATTTCTTACTGTCTTCTTTAGGTATGCTGAGCCATCTAATTAAGATTGTGTTCTTATATGAATTTACAAGGTGAGTTGTAAAGTCACTCAATGTATTTGAATGCCTACGTATTATACAGCCCTGCTGTCTTAAATGTACAAACTGTTTAATAGAGTATAAGTCCATTTCTGTAGAGAAAACAATAATTTGCATCTACATATATCATGGTAATGATAGAAATGACATATTATAATGATAGAGCATGAGAAATCAGAAATTTTAGATTCATCTTTTCCCTTACTGTCAATCTTCCTTGGATCTGGCTTGAATCATTTCCTTTCTCTTTAGTTTCTTTATCTGCTGAAGGTGAACAGTAATACTTTCATTTGCCCCACAGAGGTGCTGGGAGAATGAAAGATAAATTTTTCCAAAGCACTTTGAGATATTTAAAACAAAGATTATTTGTTTGTTTGATTATTATATTATTTCTTACATTCAAATACCACAGTAAAGTGTTAGAAGAGGCTCAAAAGATTTGGTTGTTTTTCATAACTTCATTTGTTGTAGGTAGGGAGGTGAACATAATGGCCTGCATCTTATAAACAAGGAAACTAAGGCCCCCAAAGATTTGTTTATTGTGGCACTTAAAATGAATATCCCTTTATGAGAACTGGGAGAAATCAGTGAGGGTATAGGCAATAACACTGGCCATGAGTTGATAAGTATTGAAACTGTTAATGGGTATGTGGGGGATCATTATACTTTCCTGTATACCTTATCTGTGTTTGAAAGTTTGCATAATACAAAGTTTAAAATATATTGATTAAAAAAAAATGAATCGCCTCTATTTTTATTTACAAAGTCCTTTTCAAAAGCTACTGAGTCCCTTTATCTCCTAGGCCTGGATAATTCTTTATTTCATAGGGTTCAGCAAAAAAAAAAAACAAAAAAAAACCATGCTTGGATCAGAGCACAGGCATTTTAGTTTTTCATAGTTAGTGTTTATGTTCTATTTCCTCGTGGCTCAGCTGGTAAAGAGTCCTACAGTGTGGGAGACCTGGGTTTGATCCCTGTGTTGGGAAGATCCCCTGGAGAAGAGAAAGGCTACCCATTCCAGTATTCTGGCCTAGAGAATTCCATGGATTGTACAGTCCATGGGGTTGCAAAGAGTCAGACACAACTGACCGACTTCCACTCACTCTTTTTCCATTGCTTTTTCAGTCACCTGCTATTTTGATCACTTTTAATGTAACAGATTATTTTTAAAGAATTAATAGATTACTTTTTTTCTTATTCCTATTCCAGATACTTGTTACCTTCTCTTTGTTGTTGTTGATTTTAGATTTTCCTTTTCCTTTTCTGAAAATTGATGGGAATTATAAGCAGTTACTTATTAACCCAATTATTTCATGCTTCAGCAGACTTGTCAGTGGGTGGGCTGTGTGAATTATTTCAGCTTTTAGAGACACAGATCAACCTTGCTACTCCATAACCACAATGGAAAGCTGCTGACCTCCCCACTGCAGGATCTTATAATCAAATGGCATGTGAAACATGTGAGAGCGCTCATATGAAACAAACAAAAACAACCCTCAACCTGGGTCATTTTCACTGGTAGATTTGGATGCTTAAAGCTTGTTATTTCATAAGCTCCTAGATAACATGAACGCTGGACTGAAAATGCAACATATTGGTATCTATTTGTTTTTAGACATCAAAGAAATTAAATTTAGAATATAATCATAGAACTTTAGAGTTAAGAAAGCTCTTGATAATCCATTAGTGTTGACCTTTCAGTTTATGTGTGAAAAAAACTAAAGTCTAGAATGGCCAAGTAATTTTCTGGGTTACGTAACTTAGTACTGGCAGAGCTGGTTAGCTTTCAATTCAGAGTTCTCAACTGCATTGCCTCTCAAGAGCATTTAGGTCCTTGATGTTGTTTGTGAATACTAGATGTGCCTCTGCTTTTTCTATTAATAGCTTAGAAATTTTACTGTTCTGGAATGCCATGATGAGCCATTTTAAAGCCTGGGGCAAAGGAAAAAGTCAATGATGTTGACCTTGCCTTTATTTAAAATTCTGATATTTTCTTCATCATAGATTTTTGGCATTAATTTTGATTTTTAAAATTGTGCATTAAAATATCATTAGCCTTGCTTCTACCTTTATTACCGAGTTTTGCATCTAAGGTAGGTGTCTCACTCGACGCACCCTAGTCCCAATCGTGATATTTTGATGATTTAATCCACTGTTTAACCCCTCTTTTAGTCTTCTGGAAGTTATTTTTTTTAAAAAGGCAATTAATAAAATCATTATACTCAAAACAAAACTTTACTGTTGGCCACCTAGAAATGTGGCAACAAAGAAAACAAACCAAATTTGCATGTGCTATTCATTGACATCATAGTAGGTAATGCAAAGCATAGTAATTTTAGCTCCATGAATTTAAGCTCTTTTAGACTCTATACCAGAGAAGGCAATGGCAACCCACTCCAGTACTCTTGCCTGGAGAATCCCAGGGATGGGGGAGCCTGGTGGGCTGCCGTCTATGGGTTGTACAGTCAGACATGACTGAAGCAACTTAGCAACAGTGGACTCTATACGAGTTTATTGAAAAGAACTCAAAGCCAATCATGGGTTCTGATCCTTGACTGCATTGTGGTTTTTGGTCTTATATAATTGTGTTTGTTTTGATTTCTATAAAGTGAGAACCAGAGGGAGAGGGAGAGGGAGAGGGTGGAAACAGTGTCAGACTTTACTTTTGGGAGCTCCAAAATCACTGTAGATGGTGATTGCAGCCATGAAATTAAAAGACCCTTACTCCTTAGAAGGAAAGTTATGACCAACCTAGACAGCATATTCAAAAGCAAGACGTTACTTTGCCAACAAAGGTCCGTCTAGTTAAGGCTATGGTTTTTCCAGTGGTCAGGTATGGATGTGAGAGCTGGACTGTGAAGAAAGCTGAGCACCGAAGAATTGATGCTTTTGAACTGTGGTGTTGGAGAAGACTCTTGAGAGTCCCTTGGACTGCAAGGAGATCCAACCAGTCCATTCTAAAGGAGATCAGTCCTGGGTGTTCTTTGGAAAGGAATGATGCTAAAGCTGAAACTCCAGTACTTTGGCCACCTCATGCAAAGAGTTGACTCATTGGAAAAGACTCTGATGCTGGGAGGGATTGGAGGCAGGAGGAGAAGGGGACAACCAAGGATGAGATGGCTGGATGGCATCACGGACTCGATGGACATGAGTTTGAGTGAACTCCAGGAGTTGGTGATGGACAGGGAGGCCTGGCGTGCTGCAATTCATTGGGTCGCAAAGAGTCGGACACGACTGAGCAACTGAACTGAACACAGCTCTCGAGTGATAGTCCTAAATCCAGTTTGTATAACTCTGAAGCCCATCTTCTTTTCTTCATAACTTGTATCCCTAGAATACTGTGTTTCTTCCCTGATGGCTCAGGTGGTAAAGAATCTGCCCACCATGTGGGAGATCTAGGTTCGATCCCTGGAGAAGGGAATGGCTACCCAATTGCCTAGGGAATTCCACGGACAGAGGAACCTGGCATGGGGCTGAGCAACCAACACTTCTACTTCACATTCTCCTGAATGAAACTGTGATGGTTGTTGTTCCTTTATAGCAGTTATTTTCAGCAGGGGTGATTTTGCCTTTAGGGGAAATTTGGCGATGTCTGGGGACATTTTTTTGGTTGTCAGTGAGCAGGGAAGTTGAAGAGATGCTACTGGGTAGAATCCAAGTGTGCTGCTGAACATGTGTGCACAGGACAGTGCCTCACATGAAGAATTACGCAGCCCCAAACACCAATATAGTGCTGAGGTTAAGAAACCCTCCTTTATAAAAAGGTTCCAGTTCCAAGCTATTACTATTAAGAAAAAATTTTAAAGTAAGGTATGATACAGAGCAAGATTTGAAGGATTCAGACATCTAGGTACAGTTCAGCAGCCAATCAATTCAGAGAAACTTTTTATTTTCATAACAGCCAATATTAGAACACTGACTTCTCTTATTTAGTGGGTAAAATTGTCATATTAGTGAAATAAATCAAACAGAGAAAGCAAAATATCTGTGATATCACTTATGTGTGGAATCTAAAAAAATTATATAAATAAACTTACTTACAAAACAGAAATAGACTCACAGACTTAGAGAATGAGCTTATGGTTACTGGGGGAAGAGGGAGGGGAAGTGATAGTTAGGGAGTTTGGGATGGACATGTATACACTGCCATATTTAAAATGGATAACCAACAAGAAGCTACTGTATTGCACAGGGAACTGTGCTCAATGTTATGTGACAGCCTGGATGGGAAGGGAATTTTGGGGAGAAGGGATACAAGGAAACCTATGGCTGAGTCACTCTGCTGTGCGCCTGAAATAATCACAACACTGTTAATTGGTTATAATCCAACATAAGATAAAAGCTTAGAGAAAAGTTTTAAAAAATTGTTCTATAAAAGCTTTAGCTAATTTTTCGGGTATAATTTTTATTTCATGTAAAATTTCTTTATTAATCTAGGGTTGTTTTAAATCAAATACTGAATGCTTTCATTAAAAAGTCTTCACAGTATTTATCTCCATTTGTTTAATCTTATTTTATTGCTTCCAGGACTTTTGGGTAGTTTTCAGCATACAAGTACTGTACATGTTTTGTTTGAGTTACATCTAAGTACTTCATTTATTTTAGTGATGATAAATAGTATTTTTCCTAGTTTTAGTGAGGTATAATTGACAAATAAAATTGTATATATTTAAAGCATACAACATGATGATTGATATGTGTATACAATGTAAAATGCTTACCATAATTAATTAACATCCGTCACCTCACATAGATACATTTTGTGTGAGCGTGGTGAGAAAGCTTAAAATCTATCCTCAGCAAGTCTTAAGAATACAGTAGAGTATTATTGACTGTAGTCACCATGATGTACATCAGACCCCCAGAACTTACTTCATCTTATAACTGAAAGTTTGTACCCTTTGACCAACATCTCCCCACTTCCTCCACCCACCCTGGCCACCATGATTCTACTCTCTGCTTCTCTGAGTTGGACTTTTCTATTTTTAAATTCCACATATTGGTGAGATCATACAGTGTTTATCTTTTTCTGTCTGGCTTGTTTTACTTAGCTTAATGTCCTCCCTGTTCATCTATGTTGTCACAAGGAAGGATTTTCTTCCTTTTTTATGGCTAAGCAGTTGTGTGAGTGTGTATGCGTGGGTGTGTGTTTGTATATCACACTTTATTTATTCTCAGCATTGAGGTTGTCTATCTTGGCTATTGTGAGCAGTGCTTCCATGAACATGGGAGCACAGATATCTTGCCCAAATACTAATTTCATTTCCTTCAAACATATACCCAGAAGCAGGATTGCTTGATCACAAGCAGGTCTATTTTTAATTTTATTTCAGTATCCTGTGTATAGGCTTCTCTGATGGCTCAGTCAGTGGTAAAAAAAATTTGCCTGCCAGTACAGGAGACTTGGGTTTGATCCCTGGGTCAGGAAGATCCCCTGGAGAAGGAAAATGACAACCCACTTCAGTGTTCTTGCCTGGAAAATCCCATGGACAGAGGAGCCTGGCAGGCTATAGTCCATGTGGTTGCAAAGAGCCAGACATGACTTAGCAACTAAACAACATCCCTGTGTGCGTGCTGGTATGTAGAAATGATTTTGATTACTTATCTTATATCCTGTGACCTTGCTAAACTCACTTATTAGTTCTAAGAGGGTTTGGTGAGGTTTTTGGTATATTTCTTAGAGTTTTCTTTTTCTTTCATTGAAATATAATTGATGTACAGTATTGTGGTAGTTTCAGGTATACAGCATAGTGATTTAACATTTAAATACATTATGAAATGAAAAGTCTAGTAACCATCCTTCCCCATCCAAAATTTCTACAGTATTATTGATGATATCCCCTAGGCTATATATTACAACCTGTGACTTATATTTATTTTATAACTGAAGTTTGTTCCTCTTAATTTCTTTCACTTATTTCTCTTATTCTCCTGCCCCTTCTCCTCTGGAAACCACCAGTTTCTTCTCTGTATCTATGGGTCTGTTTCCATTTTTTAAAATTCATTTTGTTTTATAGATTCCATAAATAAGTGAAGTCATAATTCCACATGTAAGAAATCTGACTTATTTCATTTAGCAAATACCCTCTAGGTCCATCCACATCTTCACTAATAGCAAGATTTCATTCTTTTTATGGCTGAGTATGAGCTTCCCTTGGAGAAGGCAATGGCACCCCACTCCAGTACTCTTGCCTGGAAAATCCCATGGACAGAGGAGCCTGGTGGGCTGCAGTTCATGGGGTCGCTAAGAGTCAGACACGACTGAGCGACTTCATTTTCACTCTTCACTATCATGCATTGGAGAAGGAAATGGCAACCCACTCCAGTGTTCTTGCCTGGAGAATCCCAGAGACAGGGGAGCCTGGTGGGCTGCTGTCTATGGGGTCGCACAAGGTCGGGCACAACTGAAGTGACTTAGCAGCAGCAACAGCAGCATGAGCTTCCCTGGTGGCTCAGTGGTAAAGAATCCACCTGCCAATGCATGAGACGTGGCTTCAATCCCTGGGTCAGGAAGATCCCCTGGAGAAGGAAATGGTAACCAGTAACCAAATACTCAAGTGTTCTTGCTTGGGAAATCCCGTGGACAGAGGAGTCTGGTGGTCTACAGTCCCTGGGGTCACAAAAGAGTAGGGCACAACTTAGCAACTAAGCAGCAACAGCAGCAGCGTTCCTTTGTGCATATGTATCCATATATATCTCAGTTTACAGGACAGGTATGTATATCCATATACCACGTCATCCTTCCATTCAACTTCCGATAGACATTTAGGTTGCTTCCATGAACACTGAGTCATTTTAAAACAAATATATAAGTTTATCTTAGAGGCCTGTTAAACATTTCAAATAGAAGATTCTATACATGGGGAAATAATTATCTTTTAACCTCTCAGCCAAGGCATTTTTTAAAATTATGATACTAATAGGATATTTACTGTGCTAGAAAATGTACAAAATTTTTCCCCTTTAATCAGCACATGTTTTGGGAAAAAAAGAATGAAGGCAGATGAGTATATTTAATATACTGGAAACCTGGGTTCAATCCCTGGGTTGGGAGGATCCCCTGGAGAAGAGAAAAGCTACCCACTCCAGTATTCTGGCCTGGAGAATTCCATTGACAGAGGAGCCTGGCAGGCTACAGTCCATGAGGTTGCAAAGAGTCAGACACGACTGAGCAACTGAGCTGCTAGTTTTGGGGCTTAGCACTTCAGAGAAATCAATCTGCTTGTTTAATGACACGAACATACTTCCAACAGTTCACCTCCTTAAGACTGCAAGTGCTTTCTGGATTGTGCAAATCTGAATAATGTAGGAAAGCTGCACTTCTCTATAGTCACACCTCACATAGTATTCCAGTAGAGTAATGGAATGAGTAGAGGGATAGTACAGAAGGCATTGACAGAGAAGTCTTTAACAATCTAGCAAATCAAATTTATTATTGGAATTGGAAGATTTGGGACTTTTCTCATTTTGCCTGTCTTACCAAATAATTTTTCAGTATCATATTCCAGGTGCCTCACAATTCTGTGCAGGCACAGAATTATAGAGCCATTTCTCTCTAATTCTTTTCAGCTTCACTGAACCCAAACCAGATCAACAGCATTTTCTCCAATTTCAACCAAATAATTCCTACTTGCCGTGGTATCTCACACGGAAGACCCTCCTTCTGTCTTGCTTTAATTGCTTGAGGTCCCTTCAGCCCATTGCCTGCCACCCCCGGTTTGGCTTCGTTTTTTAACTCACCATCCACCCAGCTCTATGACTGCTTCTTTTGTTCCTTCTGTTTCCTTTCGGCCTCAGTTCCCTCCCCTTTGTTGTATTTCCTCCATGCAGATTACTCTTACTTCCTTTTGTGTCCCAAGCCTTATTTATTGCTGTTGTTGTTTAGTGGCTAAGTCATGTCAGAACTCTTTGCAAATCCATGGACTGCAGCACGCCAGGCCCTTCTGACAATGAGGTTTCCCAGGCAAGAATATTGGAGTGGGTTTCCACTTCCTTCTCCAGGGAATTTTCCCTCCCCAGGGATCAAGCCTTCCTCTCCTGCTTGGCAGGTGAATTATTTACCACTGAGCCACCTGGGAAGTCCTCAAGCCTTATTTACTGGCTCCACATCCCTAGAGATCCCCATTTCTTAGCTTGTGTCCTCACCTACTAAGATGTCTAATGTCTACCCATCTAGCGTATTTTAGTAAGGTATGGCTGTATAGACAAGCTATCTATTCATTGTTCATAAAATCCAGTTTGCAGTTTCCTGGGAAATAAGGCAACTGCTTATCTTCAAACCACCCAAGGTGTCTTAGTCTCCAGACTGCAAGTCCTCCTGACACAGTAGAAGGGGTAATAATTGTATGTCTACAAAACATTTCGGGAAAAATACCTTTGTAAATTGTGCTGGGTACTTTATTAGTATAGTCCTGCTAATTTCCTTAAGAAGACATGTTCATGGAGATTTGGAATGTCTTATCTCTCCATTTATATGCATTTTCCTGGTGCTGTCAGAAGTTTACTCCTCCCCACAGTTTTGTGGGATATGTTGGTATTCTCAGTTTACAGAACAGAGAGAAGAGAGATCACTTGGCTAAACCAGTCATCTGACTTGTTTAGAATTTTACAGCAAGCTAATTGCAGAGTCCTTGAGTTTCCTGGCTCTAGTTCCTGTGATATAAATATTAAATGATTTATTTTGCATTGCTCATTTATATAAATGCCTTAGAGCATTTCCTTTCCTTCCGTAAAATTGTAAAAACTGTTAACCTGGTAAAGATATTGTTAGTATAGAGAAGAAATGAACTAGGGCCAAGGTTACCTCGATTTGATTACTGCCTCTTCAGCTGACTAGCTCTAAGGGGTATTGGTTCCTAGACTCTCCTTTCAGATTGTGAAAGCTGTACTCATTTTATTCTGCACTGGTGATGTCCCTTGAAGTCCTTTAAGAAAAACAAAACAAAACAGAAAACTTAAGGTACAAAGTGTTATTATTGATTAACTTAAAATGACCCTTGTTTGTGTTGCTAGGGCAGGTGAGCCCATGGGTGAGCATTGTGGAGTGTGGTGGGGACCAGCCAGGTCTCAGTAATGTCTTTGGGATTTCGAGGACTGTCTTTCTGTGGAGTGGAAGTGGGGAAACAGCTTGTGGAACTGCTTTTGGTGCTGCCATGAGTGTGTTTGGGAAGAAAAGGGTGCATTCCGATGGTATGTTAGGGGGGTGTTAGCTGTTCAGGAAAAATAACCCTTACCAAAGTTAATGGCTCCCACTAGCATTTTCAGTAACATGTACCAGATGTGGGTAGTTAATTATTCTCAGATCTGATAAGTACCTGCCAGCCAAGGCTAATTTTATTTTCAGTAAACAGTGGCCAAAGGTCCTAGCTGTTCATTTGATAGGATAGGGCCTGTTTGCACTTATCTATTAATAAAAGCACAACACTCCTTTAGTTTTCCTTTCCCAGGGCCAGATAAAACATTTCAGACACTCAATGTATTTGTCTTAGTAAATCAGGCAAAGTAAACAAATCTGGTGGATTAACTTGGTAAACAGAGAGTGGTTAAGTGTTACCTTTTGAGTTTAGCTCAATGCCATATAAATAGCATTAATCGCATGGTATTTTCAATAACCTTTATGGAGCAAGACAGAAGAGGCTTTCTTTCTTTCTTTCTTTCTTTCTTTCAGTCACAAGGGATATGGTGTGTTTCTTAAGTGCTTTCAGATGTCCTTTTGTAGGAAGATTTGAAAATCACTTGAAAATGAAATTTATTCTTTTGTCCCATTAATAACGCATTGGGAAGCTTGCACCAGTTAATGTGTGTAAACCTGCAACCCTCCATGGGTCATCTTAGAAAGTAAGATTGCTCAGTGGCATGTGGGCTTTGCCATAGAGTGATAAGGAACATCTAGAGGTTATTGATTTTAGATGGAACAGTGGAAAGGGGGACCACCTTTATGATGGAGAAAGGGGCAGGGAGGCAGAAACTCAGACTTTATTCATCCAGAATTTTTCTCTTGGACAGAGTTCTATTAGGGTCAGGAGTGCTATTTATTTTGTGATGTAGATCCTTGTCTTGTGAGAACTGGCATGAAACAGATCAGTTATTTCATACTAGCCAACAAAGCACCATTATATCAAAGTATCTTCCAGTCACACCAGGCCTGGACTGGATTTGTACTGGTGATCATGTGGTATAGAGCTCCAGTCTCACACCAGCTCTCTGTATCATCTTGTATCCCTCGTTAAACTTTTTTTTTAGTAATGATCAAAACCAACTCTCTACATATACACACACACACATATATATATATATATTGCATTGGCTTTATATTCAAGGTTGTGTGTACTTTATAAAATTCTTTTTAAGTTTTGCATGCTGTAGAATAATTCACTTAATTTGGTAAACATCATGCATAAGAGAAATAGCTGAAAGGCCTTAGAGATAATTCCCTACTCACACCTCCACCCCCATTCCTCTGCATTAATACCTTATTCTATAAAAGGGTGATCTGACCCAGTGCTGTGAATACAGTGCCAGGTGAATATAGTACAAGGTACCCACCCAGTAGTAACATCCTGGAGATGACTGATGGTGATAGAGTGGAAGAGACAGTGAAAGCCAGGAATTTGGACTGTATTCTCTTTTCAGCTTCACTTTATTGACCTGCTGGGGGACAACTGAATGGCTGAAGTTGTCTTCTTGCCACCAGACCTACCCAACTGCAGTCTATTCTCAGACCATTTCTAGATTAGCCTTCCAAAATGTAAGTCATAAAGTGTCACTTTCTCACTTTAAAAAATTTGGTAGCGGATTTTTGTGTCCCTACAAGATAAGATTTAAACTTCTGATATTATCGTGGTCTTAATTATTTTTATCTTGTTTCTAGGTTAGCATCCTCTCGTTGGTTTATGCTTCAATAATATTGAATATTTGTGGGTTATTAAACATACATGTTGTTGAACACTCTACCCTCTCTCTGTCCATTTCTTTGATCGATGAATACCTGTTAATTTTTTAACACCCAGTTTCAGCATAAAGTCTCTAATGACTCAGATGGAATTGATTAGTCTTGCTTCATCGTACCCTGTGCATATTTCTTACATAGTTCCTATGAAACCTATGGCACTTATTTGTGTATTTCCTTTTCTTCGTACTTAATTACCAGAAGGATTGTATCTTGTCCAGTTTTGTCTTTTCATGTCCACCTGAGTGATTGGCACAGAGCTAGGACCTGGTTGGTTGGATGGATGGATGGATGGATAGATAGATAGTTGAGTGTTTGCATGGATGGATGAAGTAAAGTCCCATAACCATATCTCCTTGCTCAAAATCCACCCCCTTTTCAGTGTTGCATGGAAATGGCCCTTAAAAGTACTCAGATTAAGAATTGATAGAGTACTTTACTTGAATGAGTGAAGGATCAAGAAGAGTGCTGCCATACCCCTTGTACTTACCCAGAGATTTCATAGTCTGAAATTTCACCTTAAAGACTCATTCATCAGTTTTCTGATATTCTATCTATATTTCCTGCCCTCTTTAGAACTTTATACATAGTTATGAAGTCCTTCCATAAGCACTGTCTTATTAGTTTTGAAAAGAACTTGATTGGATAGATTTCTATTACATATATTTTAGAGGTAAAGGAATATAACTTCAAAGGAATTCCCTGATCTGCCTAAGGTCATTCCATTGCCATGGATGAGCTAGTGCTGAGCCGAAGGCCTTTGACCCCTGGCATCCTCTTTTCTTTAGCCCCTTGCCGTAGAAGGAGACACAGATCTATTAGTCATTAAATGCTTAAGGATATATTAATCAGACAGATCACTCTCCATGCCAGCTCACCAGATTCTGAGGAAAATAAGAGTTTTGATTTCTAAATTGCGAAGGAGAAGTAATATGAAGAGAAAAATGGAGGATAATTTTAAAGACTGGGTCAAGCACAAAGAGTTTGGTTAGATATGACATGGCCAGGATGGACACTATCTTAACATAAATATACCAAATTTATATTTCTTCATTCACCACTTCTTTGTTAAACTACATTTTCACTAATGAAAGGGACATAGACATTTCTATCATCGTTACATTGATATTCATACAGATCTTATCAAAGTTCAAGGTGCTAAATATTGAAAATCATATCCTTAATATCCCCAGAAGTGTCCTTTAAGCATCTTTAATATAGTTGTTTCATTGTTGCTGTTGTTCAGTCACTAACCTGTGTCTGACTCTGACCCCATGCACCACAGCTTGCCAGGCTTCCCTGTCCTTCACCGTCTTCTGGAGTTTGAGTAAACCCATGTTNGTTTTAAAAATGGATCCATCTGCTCCTAAGTATACACTTAAAATAATTGAAAAAAAGTTGTATACAAATGTTCATAGCATCATTATTTGTAATACCCCCAAAGTGGAAATACCTTAAATACACATCAGTGGATGAATGAATAAACAATACGTGGCATGTCCATACAATGAAATATTATTTGATGGTAAACAGAAATGAAGTACTGATACATGTTACAATGTAGATGAACCTTGAAAACATTATACTAAGTGAAAGAAGCCTTTCACCAAAGACCACACATTCTATGATAATATTTGTGTGAAGTGTCCAGAACAGGGAAATCTATAGAGACAGAAATTAGGTTAGTGGTTGCTTAGGGATGGGAGTGGGTGGGCTTGTGGATGATAGCTAAAGGGTACAGGATTTCTTTCTGAAGTGATAAAAATATTCTAAAATTGATTGTGGTAATGATTGCACAACTCAGTGAATATGTTAAAAACAATTGAGAATTTTCCAATAAATGAATTGTATAGTACATGAATTATCTCTCAATAAAGCTATTACAAAAAAATTAATGATCTAAAACCCATCCTTAAATATCTACTATTAATAACTTTATATTTCCTTCATCTTTGAGTATTTAAATTTTTACACACTTTAGCTCATAGTTTACATAATCTTGTATAGTGTTTTCATTTACCATTTCATCGTGATCATTTTCTCATTCTATTAAAAAATTTTTTGTAAACAGACTTTTAATGGCCACAAAATAAATTCTCTCATTGTAGCATAATTTCTATCACTATTCTCCTGGATGTTGTACATTTAGGTTGTATCTCTTTTTCACAATTAGAAAGTTACATCTTGGAAAGACTATGAAAACTTTTATTCTCATTTGTGAGCATAAAGAGTTGAAGTAAAAGAAAAAAAAGAAGAGTAATGAATAATGCCTTCATTGAATTTTAAGACCAAGGTTTCCCAAAATAAAAGCTTTATGTCTTGGTTTTAGCTTTGGGTAGAACAAAGTAAATTTTCATCAGGAGTCATTAGAAGAGCAAGGCCCACCTGCCCAGGGAGAGTTTTAGGTCAACATACAAATTAGCTCCTCCTCCATCCTGGCAAGTAGCAGAATTCTTTTGCTTTCCTGCGTGAAGAGGTGGACAAGTTCTCAGCCTGACTGAGTTCATATCTTTATACAGTAGGTTCTTTTTCCTAAGAGGCTCTACCTTATTTTATCCTTCATCATTTTCTGTTACTCTGGAGCCTGCAGTATGAAAAAAGTAAGAATTTCTAGAGAAGAGTCTTCTCTAGAGAAAAGGATTAAAGTTTTATTCACTGTAAATTTTCATTTTATTATTTTCAAAATAAAAAATTAAATGCAATGTTTTAGGCAGTTATTACCTTTCATCATATTCATCCCATCTCATATCCTTATTTTAGGCTGATGAAAATATTTTAAACTTGAACATCTCCATATCATAACTCTGTTTAAATTTGTATACCCACCAGCCAGTTTTAGTATGCTTCTTTCCATTATATTCTGTTTAGTCTTTAATTTCAATTTGTACCTTGCCTTTTCCCATAAATTGTCCAGTTCCAATTCAGAAGGGTAAGGAAATGCTTACCCTTACCCTCAATGCAGTTGTTGAGAGGAGGGTGTTGATCCTGTGTGTTTCTCTGTCATTTCATTCTTAACCTATTACATGTATTAATACATTTGTCCTGTCCTCACTGACTTGACCTCTGATCACATTGCAAAGTACAAACATCTTCTAAGGAAGGGAGAGCCAGGCGCTAATGAGCTTGTGCCTTTGTTAGCCAGGGCTCAATTCAGAATTTCTGTTTTCTAACTTGGGGGAATGAGAAGCTTAGCTAGATTAAGAGACTTGCCTAAGTCACATAGCAAGAAGCTGAGATCAGGACTGAGAGCTGTTGCCAAACTCTTCCACTAAAATCTATAAACTTATGGAAGCTCACTGATACAATATATAAATTGGTGTAGGGGAGAAAAATAATTATGTATCCAGGTTGAACTGATCTCTCTCAAATTTCAAGTGAAGAAAGACCCTTTAAGGAAGAATTTAAGAGAATTAAAATGATGTGAACCTGAACCATGGTTCCTTTCTCATTCAATTATTTCCTTTTAACCACTGATGGCTTTTTGTGCTTGGCTGGGTATGTTTTCAGCTAGTCAAGCCTATGTTATGAAAGAGAAATAAGACACTTAATCCTGTGAATGATTAACCTGCACTGGCCTCCCTCCCCAGTAGCTTGCCCTTCCTGTATTGTAGTCTGTTTACTCACTTCTGAGCCAAATCTCCAAGGTCTCTTCTTATTGAGTGTAGGGCCATCTGGATCAGGAGTAGGGCCTTGCCTTTGTTTTATTCTGGAGATGATGTGACTGATTATACAGCTCCAGGCATTTGCATTTTTCAAAGGAATTTTTAAGTTTATTGCTTGTAAAAACCCAGTTACAGTAAAACATCATTTAAAAAAAGTTTACGGATAAGGAAGTTGAAGCCAGCGAAGTTTTGACTTTCAGAAAAAAGTTCCCCAACAAGTCAGTGGCAGAATTCAAATTGGTGTACACTCTTATATACTTAGTTCAGTGTCTAATTTGTTGAGGTGTATTTTTTAATTCTTATTTATAAAGCCAAGTAGAGCTGGCTTGAGTCATTTGTAGTTAATAAGTTTTTGTGTTTGATCTGTTGCTATTGAAACCCAGGTCAGGCTTAAAGATAGTTATATTCTCTGCATTCTTGGCAAAGAGCTGTTCGCTACTTTGTCATACTGTCTGAGAGAGAAACTCAACCTGAGAATCAAAAATTTATTTTCCAAGACAGCTGTCAGTAAGTTCAATAAGACCTAGGGAATATCCTTTGGGCTGTAGATTTTCCTTCTGTGAACTGGAAGGCCTAATTGGGCTCCCAGAGGTGACAAGAACAGGCTGATTACTCAGTGATTTAGATTCCAGGGCTTGGGCACTTTTAGTGGGATCAGAATCTCATGGAATATAAGTAATTTTGTGTGAAGATCTCTAGAACTTAGTCCAGGGGCGTAGAATCTTAGTTCCTTAATAGAGGGAACTAAGGAGAAATGACTTTCACATTGTCATGTTGAAAAGCAGGAGCAGAAAGAAGCCGTATTTCCTGGCTTCTCTCCTTGGGCTATAACCATTAAACTGCATAGATAAATATTTACTCAAGGAAGAATGCATAGCAATGAAAGAGCGAAGTCTTAAAATGGGTAAAATATACAAAATACTCCAATGTAGGTTATTATATTGACATCTGTGGCCACATACTGGTCCACGAAGGGGAAAGTTTTAGCCACTGAAACCTCAACCACTAGAAACTTACTCTGCAGGGCGTCTTTGTAATTATGGCACTGACTAGCCCATGTTAATTAGCAACCCCTATTAATTCCTAGTTCAGTTCAGTGGCTCAGTGATGTCCGACTCTCTGCGACCCCATGGACTGCAGTGCGCCAGTCCTCCCTGTCCATCACCAGCTCCTAAAGCTTACGCAAACTGCTCCTTGTGTTATTTTCCTAATGACCCTTACATATTTTTGTATCTTCTTACTCTGCACTTTTAGCTTCTGGTGGAGGTGCTGGTAAGTTCTACTTTCTGGTAGATTTTAGAGTCCAGATAGTCAAGAAAGAAAGAACAACAATGAAAAAGAGAGAGAGGAGAAAAAAAAAAACACCACATCAATTTGACTAAGACAAGGATATAGTGTTGATGGGCCTCAGTGACCCCAAGCTAAGATCAGAGCAACTTAGATTTAGGGTTAAAAGCTCTTTAATGGAAGCTATTTAAAAATAAAGCATATGAGCCTAAGACAAGCTGTGTTGGAAAGAGGGAACAATGCTGGAGCAAAGCCAAGGGCATGTGGTGAGATTCCATCCAGTGGGGCTGAGACTAGGAGTGTTGGGTTGGATCAAGGTTAGTGGCTAAATGCTCTTCTTGACCATCCATTCTTTACTTAAATATCATCTTGTCAATGAGACCTATACATCTATTCTGACCCATCTATTTGAACTTGCAGTGAATAAAATGAGTTAATTAAACCTCATGTTGATTAATCCTGAATTACACAAGAAAATTTAATGCTATAGATGGTTGAGCTCTGTGGTATTATAATCCTCATCTTGGTTTTTAGTTTAATGCTCCTTGAAAATATGGTATTCAATTAGTGTAAATATTAAAAAATATTTGCCCATGAGAAAGGAACAGGATGTTTATTCCCTTTCTTCAGCCATACTTTGAATCCTGGTGATCAAGATTTTCCTGAAAGATTAAAAATGAAATAAAGCAATACATTGATTTAGTTACATGATCTTTTCATATACTAATATACTATATTTCGTCATTTCATTTCTTTCTTCTCCATGGTTTTTTATTTTTTTCCTATCCAATGGAAACTCACAATCTTTTTCACCCTTTTGCTGTCAGGGGTGAGGGAGAGCTCAAGATGCTTTTGCTGAGCTTAAATGTAGTTGAAATGTTTATAATCAAAGTAAAGCATACCAGTGGAGAAGGAAATGGCAGCCCCCACTCCAGTATTCTTGCCTGGAGAATTCCATGGACAAAAGCAGACTGGCAGGCTACAGTCCATGGGGCCACAAAGCGTTGGACACGACTGAGCAACCATCACAGAGTATACCAAAGAGGCACAGTATTAGAGTTTCAGCAGTCATGTAGGGTAATTTAAGTATTAAATGCATCAGACAGCTTATTTCCGCTTTCTTCGTTATAGGCAGAGCTTAAAAAGACTTGGTTGGTGTATTGTTCATGGCCTTCCCACCTGTGTTTGGGGTGAGCTCATCATGGTTTATAAACATAGCTGACATGAGGTAGTCTTTACATGAAATACAACTAAGAAACACCTATTTGGGGTTGCATCAGGTGAGCTATTGCTGACTCACCCTGTGATGCTTTTCTGTCTAAATCATTGCTAGGGCTTGATACTAAGTGTACCAATGCTCACCAGTAAGACCAGAGTTCTTTTATGGTTCCTAAATCAAATTCAAGTTCTGGAATTTATGGTGTCTCTTTAAATTCCAGGTGGCTGAGATAAGTTTTCAGTTAACATTTACACATTGGATCATCATCTTCTAGTAAATTCATAGTATCGATAGAAAATGTATGGATTAGTCTGACCTAGGCCGAGATCTTTCTCCTGGTACTTACTCTGTTGGGTAAACCTCTTTGTGCCTCCACTTCCTCATCTGAAAATCTGACAGTTCAAAGATGATGGCTTCATGATTCTTGACTACACATTCACTTTTTAGAATAGTTACAAACAATTTGCAGTATCTGTCATTGAGGTGTTACCTGTTTTTCCTCCCTTTGTTCTTCTACTACAGTAACTGATATAGCAGCCTGTTTACTGCAGTCATCAGGAAATTGCTAGTCCTGTGCTCTAATTGACTGGCTCCTCCCGGTGAGCTGGGACTCCATTTGGGTGTGTGTCTATTTTTTGTTGTTCAGTTACTCGGCGTGTCCACCTCTTTACAGCCCCATGGACTGCAGCACACAGTCCTTCAGTATCTCCCAGAGTTTGCTCAGATTTGTGTCTGTTGAGTCACTGATGCTATCTAACCATCTCATCCTCTGCCACCCTCTTCTTCTTTTGCCTTCATTCTTTCTCAGCATTAGAGCCTTTTGCAATGCATTCACTCTTTGCATCAGGTGGCCAAAGTATTGGAGCTTAAGCTTCAGCATCAGTCCTCCCAATGAATATTCAGGGTTGATTTCCTTTAATATTGGCTGGTTTGATCTCCTTGTAGTCCAAGGGACTCTCAGGAGTCTCCTCCAGCACCACAATTCAAAAGCATCAGTTGGCATTCAGCCTTCTTTATGGTCCAGCCCTCACATCTATACGTGACTCCTGGAAAAACCATAGCTTTGACTATATGGACTTTGGTTGGTAAAGTGATGTCTCTGCTTTTTAATATGTTGTCTATGTTTGTCATAACTTTTCTTCCAAGGAGCAAGGGTCTTTTAATTTCATGGCTGTGTGTTTTGTTAGCTGCATTCTGAGTGTGTGTTACCTTGCCAATCTATCTAGTCCTCAACTCTGGGAGATGAAGAGATAGATTTTGTTTCTTCAGTGTATGCATTTTGGGAAACATCAGCTCACACTTACCTACTTTTCTGGGACTTTGTGTGAAGGGTAGAAAGTGAAAACTAGAGGTTAAGTCACTTATTCAAGATCCACAAGAGTAAACAGGGAAACAAATTCAAATACAGGTCCAACTAGTTTCAAAACCTGCATTCTTAGCTCTCAAATACTTGGTCATTTCTAAAAATAATGTAATAGTGGTGAATAATAACAATAATAAATAAAAATAATAATCTAGTGATGAAATAGTGAATCAGGAAGTTAAGATTTCACTTCTCAGCTTCACCATTGCCTTTACCTCGGCAACTCAATTATCCTTTGATGATTTGTCCATAAGGATAGTGAGGAATGTCAAGTCTGTAGCATTAAAAACTAAAACAAAATAGCATCAATAAAGGCTTTCAGTCTCCAGAGAGGATGAACATTGCATGAATTTATAGTTGTTAATGTTTCATATTGAAGACTTCTGAACACATCCATTTTAAATACAAAAAGGTAAACTTTGGACCATGAATATCCAGATTCTGGGAATCAAATGGTAACCAACCTTGAAATAGTTATAACAGCGCCCAAAAAGGGTAGGATAACAGAACAATGTCACCCAGGTAACTACCAGAGAAGGCTGCTGGATTGTTTCAGTTAGCAGCAAGAGTATGCATTTCTTGGGCCCAGAGCATATTAATCAACTGCCCTGTGCCAAGACTTGAGTTCTGTTTTTTTTACTAGAGACCTGTTCTAAATCACTTTGTTCATAATATTGTCGTCAAGTTTGCCATCCACAGTTGAGGCATGTCACGAAATGAGCAAAGGAGCTTTTTTTCCCCAAGCTATAACTGCAAGAATGAGCCAAGAAAGATAATTTTGAGGATTTAGACTTGTTTCTGTGAAAACTTATTCTTCTAGACTCTAGAATGCCACTGAGTGTACATTGTCACATCTCCCTTCAAGGGCAAACAGCATGTAATGCTATACACAGACATACTCAGTGATGTTTCTCCTGGAAACCTTTAAAAGTACCACCTTTTCCTGGATGCCAGAAAGACACTCAGCCCACCAGCAGCTGCCTCTGTTTATGCACGTGTGTGCACATAAAGGCACTTAGGTTCTTGTTTTTAGAGAAGGATCTTTTTTTTTTTCAGAATGATCTTATTTTTTAGAATGATCCTGTTGCTCCCCATTACCAGAGTAATCTAATTGTGTATGCTTTACTGATTCCCATCTAGCAATATCCATTTTTCAAGTGTAACTAGGTTTCTTCAGTGGTTCTTTAAAAACATGTGATCCGTCACAAGTAGTTATCATTTCACTTAGAGCTGAAGTCCTTTCATAAGGAGAAAATATAAAATTGTTTTAATTTTGGCATTACCATTGAAGTTTCTCCAACAATTCTAAATTGATTTGAGTGTGAGAAAAGGAAAGAGAAAGGAGGACGGAAATGGAGAGGGAAAGCAAAAGGGAAAGAGAAGGGGTTGAAAGAATTGAACTGTCCAGCCAAAAGGTTCAAACCTTCTGAATTTTGACCAGCCTTTCACCTGGTCTTACTATTGTTCCTTGAGTCACTGTTGAGGTGACCAAGATGTCTAGGGGCTGAGAATACTTTAAAGAAAGTTGCCTTGCTGGAGAACATTTTCCTCCTCAAGTATCTTTAACAGCTCAGTGCACATGACCTTGACATTACTTGAAAGGGGCAGCTAATCCAAGTGGGTAGACTACCAGATCATATCAGCACTGCTTTCATTCATTAAGGTACTTTCTTAGCATTGAGCTGGTGACTCTGTGCCACCTTCATTGTGCAAGAATCAGGGTCTTCTCCTTCTTTTCTCACCCTCCTTCCCTGCCCTGAGGCTGTTTTGACAACGGAAAGCATAAACTGGAAACCCGTATCTCTTTGCAAAGACCTAGAATCAACTAATTGATAGGCAGCTTTTTAGTATTTAATTTTGGACTCATTTATCAAAATTCTAACTCAGACTCTTCCCTGGTGATCCAGTTAATTGGAATATGCTTTCTAAAGCTGTTGGAGAGACTGTTACTGTTTTCTATGCTTTACTGTTACCACTTTCCACGTTGCCGTGTACTGTACACGCTTGCTTCTAAAATGGGGTTAGTACTTGACCATAATCATGTGAGGAGCTGGCATTGGAGACTGGATTAAGATTTCGGTCATCCAAGTAATTAAACTACGCACAGCTTATTTAATCACATTCCTTTCCAAATCCTTCTTTCTTAAAAGTTTGAAGGTCGGGATGTTTTATTTTCTCTTATTCCTATAAGTCAACCAAGGAATTTTTAGGCTGCATCTGGACTTCTTCCCAGTCCTGGCCTGTAGCTAACATATGGGAAGTTGGCAGAATGTAGGGTCAAGAGAGAAAGGAGTTTTCAGTAAAGCACCGTGAAAACTTTCCCCACACTAACACATCCATTTCAGTGCTCCTGTTTTGTGTGGCTGGCAATTGATGTTGTTTGGGTTGTAAAAAAAATCATTTTGCCCAATTTTTTCAGGCAGACACAAGACAGGATTCTTTGAGGTCAGAACTCAAGCAAAGTATTTGGTTCTGTTGAAGAAATTGAAATAAAGGGCACTTTGAATGAGATGCATAGATGAAAATGTTGCTCTGGTCTGAATCACAGAGAAGTGTGTGTTTGTCAAAGTATTGTGGGAGTATATTGGCATTTTGGACATAGAAGCAGGTGAGATTAGTTTCACCTTCTTACAAAGTACAGTAAAACCTCTTCTTCCTTCATTAATATTTTTTCCTTTGAAGATAAAGAAGCTACTTCTACTATGTGTTAGCATTCCTTTTATCATTAAATTACTGTTTATTGGTATGTGATTTCCTTGTTACTCTAGAATGTGGTAGGTTCTCCTCATATATAATTCCTGGATTACAGGCTTTGTTTTTAGGATAAGGCTCTGTTATTATTATTTTTTTTCTTTCTTGACAAGAGTCTGCCTGGGAATAGAACAGATTTCATTCAGTGAATTAAAAATAAATATTTAAATTATTTTTTTCTTCACCTAAAAATTTCAAAGCACTTATAGCTAGTATTACCCTCAGATCAATCCAAAAAGATAAATATATATATTTTATCTCTGCCTACACTTACTCCTTGGAAGAAAAGTTATGACCAACCTAGATAGCATATTCAAAAGCAGAGACATTACTTTGCCAACTAAGGTCTGTCTAGTTGAGGCTATGGTTTTTCCTGTGGTCATGTATGGATGTGAGAGTTGGACTGTGAAGAAGGCTGAGCGCCAAAGAATTGATGCCTTTGAACTGTGGTGTTGGAGAAGACTCTTGAGAGTCCCTTGGACTGCAAGGAGATCCGTTCTGAAGGAGATCAGCCCTGGGATGTCTTTGGAAGGAATGATGCTAAAGCTGAAACTCCAGTACTTTGGCCACCTCATGAGAAGAGTTGACTCATTGGAAAAGACTCTGATGCTGGGAGAGATTGGGGGCAGGAGGAGAAGGGGACGACCGAGGATGAGATGGCTGGATGGCATCACTGACTCGATGGAAGCAAGTCTGAGTGAACTCCGGGAGTTGGTGATGGACAGGGAGGCCTGGCGTACTGCGATTCATGGGGTCGCAAAGAGTCAGACATGACTGAGCAACTGAACTGAACTGAACTGAACGATAGGAAATTAAAGTGCAGAATAGTAAAGGCCTAATTTCACTTACTAGGTTGTACTTACTAAGTTCTCATTAAATGTTTGGCGCTTACTGAACGGTAGGTTTCTTTCTGGTATTAATCTAGAGCAATGCTTCTCAACCTTTCTATGCCATGATGCACAAAAATGGGTACTAATTACTCTATGGTACCTGGAATATTTTTTTCAAAGGACATAATTTAGATAGCGTAATTTAGATAGGAGAACAACTTGAAAAATATCATGTTATATTATTATTGTATGTGTTGGGATTAAAACTGCTAAAGGGCTCCTGCGTTAGAGTGCTCGTCTGTGACGGGGGTAAGCAGACAACACATCCTTTGCCCCACTGGAGTGTCATGCCAGACATCATGCTAAAGATACAAATGGCTTACAAGGAGCCACAAAGACTAGGATTCCAGCCGGTTCAGGTCTTACTTCAAGACAATTTGTTCCTTTACAAATGGTAGACAATCTGTGTGTGTATTCCTCCAAGGCATTCTGTGACTAGAGCTTGGCCTTTGACACTAACAGTTTCTCAGTTCTGAAGAACATGTATAGGCCAGAGCGTTGCCTAACTCAAATAGTCATCCTTAGTATTCTTGCCTGGGAAATCCCATAGACAGAGGAGCTTGGTGGGCTACAGTCCATGGAGTGACAAAGAGCTGGACATGATTTAGCCACTGAGCAACAACAACAGTCAAGGAAAAGAGTTTCAGCACCTGTCACCTTAAAATATGTCAAAATTTGGGTAGATTCTGAACCATCACCTGCATTTTTAGAGCATTTAGTTTCATGGAGTACAGAGTATTTAGAGCGCTCCACCCCATTCATCTTTATTTTGCCCTTGACTAATACTTTGCCCCAACTTGTTTATCCTATAGCACGCTTACAAGTACCTCCATTTGCCTTTGCTCACTGTGCTTTGCAAGTAGCAGCTCATCTGTCCACTGATAGATGAGGCTGTACTGGTAACAGTACATTACTGTACTGTACTATTAGAGGGGACAAGTTAGAGGAATAATCTTTTTAAGAAAAGTACTCAGCATTAGTAATGGAAGTATCATCAAGTTCATCATCATGCATTACGACATTTTAGACACTGTTATAACATTGTGTATTGATCCTTTAAAAAAATATTTTAGGTGGACATGAGTTTGAGTAAGCTCTGGGAGTTGGTGAGGGACAGGGAAGCCTGATGCATTATAGTCCATGGGGTTGCAAGGAGTCGGACACGTCTGAGCGACTGAACTGAACTGAAATGAACTGATAATTGATTTACATTGTTGTGCTTATTTCTGCTGTACAGCAAAGTGATTCAGTTATACATACCTGTATTCTTTTTCATATTCTTTTCCATTATGATTTATCACAGGATATTGAAAATTGTTCCCTGTGCTATACAGTAGGACTTTTAAAATTAATCCATTCTATATATACTACTTTGCATCTGCTAATCCCACACTCCCAATCCTCTCCTCCCCCATCTCTCCTCCCTCTTGGCAACCACAAGCCTCTTCTCCATGTCTGTGAGTCTTTGTTTCATAGATATGCTCACTTGTGTCATATTTTAGATTCTGATATAAGTGATATCATATTGTGTTTGTCTTTCTCTTTCTGGTTTACTTTTCCTAGTGTGATAAGCTCTAGGTCCATCCCTTGTTGCATTCTTTTAGACGGCTGAGTAATATTCCATTGTTTGTGTGTATCTTCTTTATTCATTCATGTGTTGACAGACATTTTTTTTAATTTTTAAAATTAATTAATTTTAATTGGAGGCTAATTACTTTACAATATTGTAGTGGTTTTGCCATATATTGACATGAATCAGCCATGGGTGTGCATGTGTTCCCCATCCTGAACCCCCTCCCACCTGCCTCCCCATCCCATCCCTCAGGGTCATCCCAGTGCACCAGCCCTGAGCACCCTGTCTCATGCATTGAACCTGGACTGGCGATCTGACAGACATTTAGGTTGTTTCCAGCTCTTGGCTATTGTGAATAGTGCTGCTGTGAACATAGGGGTGCATGTATCTTTTGGAATTACAGTTTTCTCTGGTTATATGCTGAGCCACGGGATTGCTATGTCATGGTAACTATTTTCAGTTTTATGAAGCATTACGTTTTCTATAGTGTGTATTTCAACACGTCTTTTCTCCACAGCCTCTCTAACATTTATTATTTGTAGACTTTTAAATTATAGTCATTACGACCAATGTGAGATGATACCTCATTGTAGTTTTGATTTGCATTTCTCTAATAATTAGTACTGATGACCATCTTTTCATATGCCTATTGGCTGTCTATATGTCTCTTTAGAGAAGTATATATTTAATTCTTCTGCCCATTTTTCAATTAGCTTGTATTTTTGTTATTGAATTATATGAGCTGTTTTTATCATATATTTGATCTTTACAACTCTCCTAGGTTGCTGGCATCCTTATCCTCATTTTACAAATTAGGAAACTGAAGCAAAGAGAGGCTGAGTAACTTTTCCAAGGGCATGCAGGTCATGAATTTGCAGAGCCCAGAACATTTAACTCCAGAGTCCCTGGGCTTATGCACTATTTCTTCTTTAAGTAGATGGGAGTAGGGAGAGATACCTTAGGGAGCAGATGCAGAGAATAATAGATAATCACAGTAGTGGGTGAGCCCTTATGCTGAGTTACATACTTCATGAGGTAAGGAAAAGATGGGGAAATGTGGAAAGACAAAAGCTTTTTTTTTCTAGATGAGAGCAGCCATATGGCCGTCATGGTGAAGTTGGATCCGGTCTGGTGTCTACTGTGAGCATTCTTGTCTGTATACATTGGGTACACTAAGATAGGGAAGTGGCAAGACAAGCCAGCATCACCTCCATGAGGCTGGTGAGGAAAGGGAGGCATGGAGTAGAAGCATGGAGTGTCTTGTATTTAGGTGAGCACACAGCCTAAGTGAAAGCTCACTTATTATTACATCAACATTTGGATGCTCTTTGAAAGGCTTCTGGGAGGGTTATGAGAATGATTTGAGGGTGGGTTTTGGTCTTGACCCTGTGCCACAGCAAACAAAATGAAACTCTCCTTGAGCTCAAGGTAATCAAGATGAAAGTGTGTTTACATAGATGAGCAGTGGGATTTATCCTGCGACTCTGGAAGGTAATCCCAGGGTTCAGCGCTCCATGAATACCATGCCGTGTTCCTAAGCTGGTAAATTACTGTGAGCTTTTATGAGAATGGATTGTGGGAAGGATCTAGATGAAATTCAGCCTGTTTCACCTCAAGTCCAGGGCCCACTAATGCACTCCAGGTGTGCAGGCTGCCTAGGCTTTCTGCCTTGGAAGCCTCAAAGAAGAACTTTCATCCCACAAGGGAAGCTTTGAAGAATAGCAAGGGCCTTTCTATCTCTCCTTGTTTTTTTGTATTCTGTCTGCCCACATTTGGTAATTGGAGATATTTGTGGTGTTAAAGCCGGACTTGTTCCTTCTCAGCCTGCCCCTCCAACAGTGAAATTTTAAGCCTGTGGCTTCAATTGTGCACAGCAGTGATTTCTCTGCAGTGTCCCTCAGATGTAAAAGGAGAACGGCTGAAATTCTAGAAAGGGGGATATAGGAAATCACCAAACAACAATTTTCCACGTCTGTAGATCCTTTCATCTGAGGGCAAAAGAAGCTGGAAAGGGTCCCTCCAAGAGGACTGTCGGGGGTTGGGGGCACAATTTAAAACTCCCTGGTTATGGGCTAAGGAACTAAAGATCAAAGGACTCTGTCCTCAGAATTACACAGTGAGTCACTGGAAAAATTCTGAGTAAAAGTCAGGCATCCTGTTCTCCAATCTTATATGGCTAATAAGTACAATTGACTTTAAACAGTACGTTTACGTTTTTCATTTAGATCCAATACCTTCCTAAAGAATATAATTATATGTGCATTACAGATGAAGAATTTCAAGCCCTGGGGCAGTCCGAGGGATTTTGCTGTGATGATACAGCGGTTGAAGGGAAAAGGGACTTGAGAAGCCGTGCGTCTATTGTGTGGTCCCTGTGAGCTCCTGGGTTGTTGGCCCCCTTTACAAACCACTGCCATTATTCAGGCCATCTTGTGGCTTCCATTTAGGAGTTCTCCTTTAGGAGAGATTTTTCCAAAGCTAAATTAACAGCTGTGAACTGTACTGGGTAAGTCTGTGATTTCCTTTTTCCAGTTTTGACTGCTGTAAGCATTTCAGTCTGTTGCCCACTAGTTCAGGTTAGCATGTCGGTTTTCACTTTATCTCCAAATGTACTGCTTTCACATAGTATAACAAATGTGTCTGTAGATTTGAGGGCATCAGAGTCTGCTTGGACAGGGACTGTATAAGTTCTGTAAAGATTTTAATACCCCATTTAATTTGGATTCTTTTTTCATAGGTCCTCTTTTTAAAAAATATTTTTGGCCTCACCATGTGGCATGTGGGGTCGTAGTTCCCTGACTAGGGATCGAACCCGAGCCCCCTGCACTGGGAGCACAGAGTCTTAATCACTGGACCATCAGGGAAGTCCTCACACGCCCTCTGGATGTATGTCAGTTTCTGATGATGGGTGATCTGGCTTGAAGGTCAGGTGACTTGAAGTGCAGGTGCCCACATGAAATGTTCATGTGGTAAAACTGAGCCAGAGATGTTAATCTTCTCATTACCTGCCAGAAGCTGGAAGGAAACAGCCACTGCAGAGATGAGTTCTAAGCATCTTCCCCAAGCATGTTCTAAGAGACCACCTCCTGGGGAAACTGTTGGGTGCTTTGCCTCTTTGTTTCTTGGAGATTTAAAGAGCATTGGCTCTCTGACTGCACCTAGATTGGTGAGACACAGGGCTGTCATCTTTGGGGTCGTCAGGAAGTGTATTAGAGTCAGAGAGACTTTTGCAAATCCCTTGAGACACGTACAGATATAAAGGTAGCAAGGACATAATGAAAAGAACATGAACTTTGCAATGAGACAGATTAGGGCTTAACGCAGGCTGCACCACTTCCTGGATATGTAACTTTCAGTTAATTACTTAATTGCTATCATCTTGATTTCTTCTTTCATGAAAATGAGAATAATAATAAGTACCACCCAGATTTTTTGTGAGACTTAACTAAGAATAAATATGTGAAAGTTTCTAGGATATGGTAGAGTTTCTCTAAATATTAGTTTTATTTTACCTCTGTCATAGCCCTCTTCTCACTCTATCCTCATATGACCAGCAAGAAAAAAAGAAAGCTCTTATGTTTCCTCTTGCAAGAGCACTAATCCCATCATGAGGGTTCTACTCTCATGACCTAATTATCTCCCAAAGGCCCCATCTCCAAACACTATCACATTGGGAATTAGAGTTTCATTATGTAAATTTTGGGGGGACACAAATATGTCCCCTCCAATTCATACCACTTTCCCTTTCTCCCTTTTGCATATCTGATTTGAAAAATCTATATTCTGTCAGTTCAGTTCAGTTAAGTCACTCAGTTGTGTCCAACTCTTTGCAATCCCTTGGACTGCAGCACACCAGGCTTCCCTGTTCATCACCAACTCCTGGAGCTTGCTCAAATTCATGTCCATCAAGTCATTGATGCCATCCAACCATCTCATCCTCTGTCATTCTCTTCTCCTGGCTTCAATCTTTCCCAGCATCGGGGTCTTTTTAAATGAGTCAGTTCTTTGCATTAGGTGGCCAAAGTATTGGAATTTCAGCCTTAGCATCAGTCCTTCCAGGAATATTCAATATTCAATGAATACTGATTTCCTTTAGGATGGACTGGTTGGATCTCCGTGCAGTCCAGGGGAATCTCAAGTGTCTTCTCCAACACGCCAGTTCAAAAGCATCAATTCTTCAGTGCTCAGCTTTCTTTATGTTCCAATTGTCACATCCATACANTAGTTCATCAGGTGCTCTGTCTATCTAGTCCCTTAAATCCATTTCTCACTTCCACTGTATAATCATAAGGGATTTGATTTGGGTCATACCTGAATGATCTAGTGGTTTTCCCCACTTTCTTCAATTTAAGTCTGAATTTGGAAATAAGGAGCTCATGATCTGAGCCACACCTATACGTGTGTTCTTTCCTCTTCCTAGTTTTTACCCAGCCTAGTCCTCCTGTTTTCCTGCAGGACTCTGTATAAAGATCTCTGCTTTAAGAAAATTAGCTTTCCCTTTATAATCCCTCATCTTCCTCTTTACTGTTTATTAATTGTATTTGTGATAGTATTTTTAAAAGTTTGTTATAGTTTTGTGATTATGTGTTCCATTGTATGACTCTGTTTAATATTGATGGCTCACCCTAGACTGTAAATTGCACAACAGCTAGGACCAGGCCTGTTTTGTTTATTGCTTCCTCCAGAGCACCTCGCACAGTCCTAGCACGGTTAGCAAATATTTTTGAGCCTCTACTTTGTCTCAGGCTCTATGCTTGGCCCAAGAGTGCAAAGATGAATAAGTCGTAGACCCTGCTGTCAAGGATATGCCTTTTTTGGCATGTGGTGTGTCTGAAGACAAGCTCTCTAGAAAGCAAAATAGGTTACGAAAAATGTTTGAAAGGGTATGAGAATGCTAAAATTCCTACAAATAAGGGTTTTTTTTAGTTTAAGACTGCAACTGGAACAGGGTTTTCCTTATTGTAATACAAATTCAAGAAACTATAGTGTTTTGTGGAATGAGTATGACATTTCTCACTGATATATAGAAGGATTTAAGCAAATGATAGATGCCCCTTTTTTTGAATGTTATTTATGTCTCATTATGTGGGTCTCAGACTCAGAAAGTCTGAAAGACAAGGCATTGAGACTAGTCTCCCTCTGAATCCTGGAACACTCAGTTATAACATCCCTGCCAGGTGCTCATTAAACCTTGAACTCTTTCAGTGGTGGAGAAGTAACTCTTAGACAAAACAGCCATTTCCATTTTGGAACAGTTTGAATTGTTAGAAAATGTTTTATTACGTTGCCTTATTTTTCTGCCCATTTGTCTGCCGTTTGGAGTCATGGAGATATGCTTGCTCTTTCTTCCACAAAACAACTCTCCATCTATGTATTTGCAGATAGCTCACTTGCCCACAGTGTTCTTTTTTCCCAGTTGAAACAATTTTGGTTTTTCCAATTATTCCTGTGATGATTTCCCTAACGCTTTCTATTCCTATGACACTCTTAACATATTCCAGGTATTTCCATGTAGGCTTGGAAACTTAGCACCCACCACGGAGGCCGCACTCCACTTGTGTCCGAACCAGTGCAGCACAGGACTAGTTTTTCCTACTCTGAACACTATACCTCTGCTAATCTGGCCTTAAATCGCATTGGATTTTTCAGCAGCCAAGCCACACTGCTGGCTCACATAATGTTCACAGTCAGCTAAAACCCGCTAGATCTTTTTCACATGAAATCTTGTTTAGCCTGGTCACTCTCCCACCCTGACCTTAGGCATGTAATAGTTTTCTTTCTTGCATCCATGTAATAGGTTTTTACGTTTATTCCCATTCAGTCTCATCTTATTAGCTTCAGACCAGCATTCCCTCCAGTTGCTTGTGGAGTCTACAGGCTTGGCAAAAGAAGAAAAAACAAAACAAAACCCCAAACCCTCCAACTCCAGTGAATACCACAAACAGTTATTTGCTTTAGGTTCAGGAAATGAAAAGTTAGGCTGGTTTTAAGTTTCTCAATTTGCCTTCCTTGTCCCTCCTCCGTGCCACCCCCCACCCCCTTCAGTGTTTTGGTCTGAAGCCCAGTGCAGCCTGTCTGCGACTTGGGCTCTCTTTACGGAGGGCCCAGCTCTCATCCTCCACACGCTGAGGTGCGGCAATAGCCAGGGTCTGTCTTGCCTAAGCTGAGGGAACATCTCTTAGCTTCGCTGAGGAAATTTTGCTGCCTTGTGATATGAAACATGCCACCTACTTGCTCTGTGCCATTGTGGGGCCGACTTGGCTCATTGTCTAACACAGAGCAAGCAAACTCCTTCTCCCTCGCCCCCTCCCTCACCCCCCACCATCTCTTTTGTCCCCACAATCCAGCTCTGGAAAATATCTGAAGGTCACAGAAGTGGGAGTACCCTTTGATGTTTATATTGGCTGGCTCCTTTTCCTTTTTACTTCTTCTCCTTCTTTTTTTTAATAATCAGAGTAGTAGAAAATGTGGAGAATTAACCGCATGACAGCAGCAGCGGAATTCATTAGAAAAACTGAGATGAGTTCTGCTCAGATTTCAGGTTCTCAGGCAGGAGTCACAAAGGAGTAATCGTCTTCTCGTTGTTTTTAATCATTTCTTTTGTGGCCCCTTCCTTGTCCATGAAACCAATCTCAGCGTCCAGCATGAGGGAGCCTGAGAACAGAGCTGTCGGAATGGAGGCTTTGATTGGGAAATTACTACAGTGGTATTAACTACTTCCTTCTAACCTCCCTTTGATGGAACTTATCCATCCTGGAGAGGGCAACAGACAGTACTATGTCACTGTATTTTATTTCAAGTGTTACCTATTAACTTTTTAAGACTGTAAATGCATAAAACTTTACTACAGAAAATTCTCAAATTGACAAAAACAACTTCTGAGGCATCAAGTTTTGCAAAGTGTGTTTTCTCACTTAAACTGCAGAAGTCCCCCCAACCCTTTTTTTCTTTATTAGCCTTGAAAGCAACTCTGATGGTGTCTCTGCCCTTTACTTAGTTCATTTATGTTTAAAATTTTTTCTTGAAGGAGCCTGATAAAATAACACATTGATTTTCTCTCGAAATATATAAAGGCAGCAACTGGATTTCCAGAAGCTATGATAGGATAAAAATTTTACTCCAAAGTATTTTTGACTGCTTTGCTTAAATATTGGATCTTCATTGCTATTCTGTTTACTCATGAATCCGGTTTTAAAATGCAGTCATATTAGGAAGTTTCATATTGGAATAATTTAAGAGAAAAATCTTTCTCAAGTACTTCCATACCCTTCAGAAGTTCCTGTTAATACATAATGTATCGATCTTTTAAGTATGAATGTTTGTACCTGTTTATTAAAGCAGATTCTATAAAGCCCCCCTTTCAGACCTTTTAGCGCAGTTCTAATAAAATAGGTTTACCTGAAAGCAATGAAAAGGACAGTGCTTGAATCTTAGTGATAGTTTTGCAAAGAGAATTCATTAACCTGAAGTACTCATGCATGTCATTTATTTAAAAGCCATTTGGTTTTAACTTTAAGCTCACCCAGTCAGCACGTGCTTTCGTCAGACATTTAGGGCCTAACAGGGATGGATTTATTTAGTATCACAGAAAATTTCCCAGGGAACAGTCTTCTCATCTTAGGGCACAAAGTCAGACCCCGAGACTCAGAACCAGACCTTTGGCAAGTAAATTACCTTTTCATGTCATGTTTCTCTTACCTGCCCAGTGGAAATGCACAGACTTGTTATCTGCTTGTCAATGAGAGAAAAATATATCCTGTCTTTTTTGCGTCAGTGGTTATCAGGAAGGAGTGATAACTGTGGCCTGCAGTTTTTATAGGGAAGGAGCTGTGGAAGATGGGAGACTTGAGCGAGGCCTGGGAGAGTACATAGGATGTTAGTCATTCCAAGACCGTTTTTTGAGGACTTCTGATATAGGGACATTTGAAATATGCTGCCTGCTTCTGTTTTAGGTTGGCGCAGAGGAGTCACGAAGGCAACGAGAGAAAGGGAGTGAAAGCATAGGAGCCGGAAAGGCCATAGTGTGTTTTGTATTCATGAAGCAGTGGAAGGTGTGATTCAATTTAAGCTTAAAAAAACAGCCATTCATCTTTGAGGAGATCATTAAGAAATGAGTATAGAGTATGTTTTTATGAATATTTTTATTTGTGCTATTTATAAAAATGAAAAGTTGGAGGGGGCGGAAAGTCCTCAGAAAACGGATTGAATAAGACTATAAGTAGAGAATGGAGTACTCTACAGATATTAAAATCATGCTGTATAAAAATATTTATTCCGATGGGGAAATTCTTCCCTAATTCCAATTAGGGAAGAATGGAAATGTAGGTTATGGCATAGAATATACACTGTGGTCCAAATTTTGTAAGGTGTTTATATTTATTATGTGGGGAAAAATTAGAGAGGATTCAAAACAGTTAGTAATATGTGCTGAGATGAGTTTGACTTTCTTCTTTGGACTCTGATGTTTTCAGCTTTCTTCTGCCAACAAAATGCAATTAATTCTTTTAAGAAGTTAGGCACTTTTTGGAATTGATTTATTCACTTATATGAGGCAATGCAGAGTCCATTGTGAAAATCTGAGTTGATGAGTGACAGAATGAAAATAATATTGTTGAAAGACGAATAAGATAAATAAGCATAAGATGTTTCAGTGTAGAGAGCCTAGTTGGAGTGATGAATCTACAGATTGCAACAATACTTTGTTGTAAAATGGTAGATGTTTGATGTTTGTTCNATGAAAATAATATTGTTGAAAGACGAATAAGATAAATAAGCATAAGATGTTTCAGTGTAGAGAGCCTAGTTGGAGTGATGAATCTACAGATTGCAACAATACTTTGTTGTAAAATGGTAGATGTTTGATGTTTGTTCCTGGAGTAGAAAATGGCAACCCACTCCAGTATTCTTGCCTGGAAAATTCCATGGACAGAGGAGCCTGGCGGGCTACAGTCCATGGGATCACAAAGACTCAGATGCAACTGAGTGACTGAGCGCAGCACAACACAGATGCTTGAAATAAGCAGGTAATTGTAGGAATTCAAAAGAAGGGGTGGATGCAGAACAGTATGAAGGGCGAATAGGCAGAATATGGTGAAATGGCTTTGGAGGTGGGGGAGAGAATAGTCCTGAGGGAAAATGCTATATTTCAAGCTTGTTGGGGGCATGAAGCCAATAGAAGCAGAGACCACTGTCTTGGAAATGGGGAAAAGTGGTTTTCAGTCCAGGTTGGTTGGCCAGTTTGGTTGTTTTTTGTGTGTATGTTTTAGTTTCTTACTTTTTATTGGGAAGTGCAAAAAAAAGTTGCAAAATAAAAATAGTATATTTGAGTACCTTTATCCAGTGATCTTTGACTACAGTTGCTTTATAACTTATCACTTGTCTATGTACATGTACATAAGTTTTTTTCAGAGAAAGTGGATATTCTCTTACATAACCATTTCAGGGAATTATCAACTGTAGTAAATTTGGTTAGATACATTTATCTACACTATCATTAATATTCCAGTTTTGTCAATTAAGTCAGTGATGCAACAGTGTCTTTCACAGCATTTTTTTTTCTCTCTAGCACAGGAAAAACATCTAGGTTTAAGTATTACAATTAATTGTCTTTCCTTTTTAGTCTCTTTTCATCTAGAACTGGAACATATTCATAGCCTTTCTTTTTCTTTTATGACTGATATTTCTGAAGACTATGGTTCGTCTATCCACCCCCCAACCCCCTTTTATTTTTAATTTGTTTTATTCAGTTTCCTCATGATTAGGCTTGAGTTATGCCTTGTCAGCCAGGTAAATGTTTTGTTCTTCTCGGATTATCATATCTGGAGGCACATAATGTTCATCTGCCTCTCACTGGGATGTAAATGTTGATCAGCAGGTCAAGGTATTAGATTTTCCTTTACATGGGTACTATTTTTCCCTTGCAAACACTAAACAGTCAGTGGGAAGCAAATATCTTATTCCTCATGGTTCACCCAGATTTACTGTCCATTAATAATTCTTTCAAAGTCCAAACTTTTTACGATAGTTGCAAAATCACAATTTTCCAGCTCCAACATTCCCGCCACACTTACCCATCATCACTAGATATTTTCCAGTAAGCAAAAGAGCTCTTTCTTTTTCTCATCTATTTATCCATCCATCTCTTCCTCTGTCTATCCCTTACCATTTTGGATTTATGGATTCCTGTTTTGTTTTGTTTTAATGGTCAATACTGTACTGAATTCCCTTTGGTGCTCAAGTTGTCCCAGATTTGGCTAATGTGTTTTTGCCACATCCTGTACTCTTGCCTGGAAAATCCTATGGACAGAGGAACCTGGTAGGCTGCAGTCCATGGGGTTGCTAAGGGTCGGACATGACTGAGCGACTTCACTTTCACTTTTCGCTTTCATGCATTGGAGAAGGAAATGGCAACCCACTCCAGTATTCTTGCCTTGAGAATCTCACGGATGGGGGAGCTTGGTGGGCTGCCATCTATGGGGTCACACAGAGTCAGACACAACTGACTTAGCAGCAGCAGCAGCAGCACCGTTTATTTCCCTTTCTTTTAAAAATATTTACTTTCTTATTTTTTGGCATAGTAAGTTATCTTAGGCTCATCTGAACCTATTCCTTCCTAGTCCTCAAATTGCCCATTTCTCCAAGAATCAGTTGTTTTGTAGTGGAATGATATTAGAGACCAAGTTCTGTGAATAGGTAGGCTCATTACTACTGGAGTATCTTTGCTTCTTGGCCCTTTTGTGGGCAGAGTTGGGAACTATATACATACATACACACCTGCATATATACATACATACATATACATGTTTTAGAAACTGAATTATACTTCCAATTTTAGTCCATTCCCACAGATTTCTTCCTTGTTTGATTCAGTTTTCTATGACTTTCAGTTTGAAATGATGATAAGGCAAAATGGTAAAGGAGTCCAGCATGCAGTAGGGAGACAGAAAATTGAAACTCACGTGAAAGTCTCAAGTTTAGTGATTAGGTTAGGGTGTCACCCACACAGAGTAAGGCGTAAGTCGAGTTTGCCAAATCCAAAGGCAAGAGAAAGATAGTGGTAGAGGATGGCCACTGAATTTTGAGATACATAAAGAAACTGTAGTAGAGATAAGAATAGCTCAGGGAAGGAGATACAGAAAATGGAGTCAAAAAAGAAGGGGAAGAAGCCAGTGGAGTTATGATGGTCAAAACTGGAAAGATTTTCAGTAATCAGATACTTCAAAATGGTCAGAAAAAATGGAAGATTGAGACTAGACCTCTGGATGTGATATTTGATTACCAAAGATTTTACAAACAAGAGCTCATTGGAGAGTTTTTTGAGAGTACAACTTTAAAGTGGTCACGTAGCTCAGGCTGATGATGATAAAATTTGATTAAATGTTTGGGGGATATTCACAGTTACTTTTTCTTTTAGATATGTTCACCAAATACCATTTTGTTTCTAATTCCATGCTAATAAGCAAGTATGTTCTGTGTATAAAGTGACCAAATCTAAGAGGCATTGTAGACGGGCTATTTTAGGGAACTCATGTTTTTCTTTAAAAGCTCAGTTAGCATTTGGAATCGATATACAGTATAATATTTAAAAGAAAAACAACATATTTCCTCATCCCCCAAGAGGTTTCTTAAAATAGCATGTAATCTTACCTACAGTGGGAAAAAGTCTCAATTTTTATAAGTTGGGTTGAATCTACTCGCTCAGATTACCTGACTAGGAGAGCCCCCAAGAAAAACAAGGTGTGGTAAAGGTTATTGTAATGGTAATTAAGAAATTTGTGTTCTGCTTGCTGGGCCTCCCTCACTAAAGGCAGTGACCCAGCCTGTGGCTACTGGCACCGTTTCTACTGCTGAGACATGCTGTCTTTTTAGAGAGACGTCCAAACCAAATCTTTGCCCACTTTGAAAGCCAGAATATTCTTCTCATTCCTTTCAGCCACAGAAAGGCTGAGCTTTTGCTAATGCAATCCATGTCTCTGTGACCTGTCGATGCATCAACCTGTTTTCTTACGTGGCATGTTAGCAATACAGGGTTTAATTTTAGTTGTTTTTCTTCCCAGAGTCAGAAGTGCTAGAAATCAGAAAGGATCTCTGAGGTCAACCGCTTTAAGCCTCTCACTTTCCAGATGAGAACACCAAGGCTCAGAGAGGTGAAATAACATGTCCATGGCCCCACAGCTGGAAGATGGTGGAGCTTGAACTCAGGCCAGTTGACCTTCCTCCCAGGTCTGCAGCTGTACCATACATCACAGCATCTCTAGTCAACAGTAAAACCTCTTTGGGGTTATGTATTATACGTAAGATGCTATGTATCAGATCTGTGTGGTGACAACCTGTCCTGTAACAGTCATACTGGGCTCAGTAACAGTTTGGTAGCTACACCCACAAGCAAACCCTGTGGGCAATCTGAAGGTACAGTCTTTTCTGAGTTGAAAGGAATCTGTGGAGAGCCATTCTGTAAATCTGTGAAGTTCTGTGTTGCTGAGTGTTTGCAGCTATTCTCTAAGTTGTGGCACTTTGTGGAAGTCCTTTCCTCTTTTGTGATGGGTAATCCCATTTGCAGACTCTGATGGACCAGGAAGATTTTCTTCTCCTTCATATTACAAGACTCAAAGACAGTAGATTAAAAATTGTATTTCTTTCTCCTTTCTTCCAGTAGCGAACATTCCACTTTACTTTCAGTAGCATGTTCTACATTCTAATGCCTAACATTCTGGCACATACAGGAGCTTGTTTCCATTTTATCTGATTTAGTCAACAGATATTTACAGAAGGCTGTGTGAGCCAGGCACCATGCTGGGCACTGTGAGGTGACCGAGGGCCCTCGAGAACTGTTCATCGTCCCTCCTGAGTTCAGGGTACTGGCCGATTGTGCAGCAACCTCTGCTGACGGTCTCTGAGAGGCCTTTGATGGGTAACCTCTCTAATTCCCAGGGCCTTGTTATCAGTTTCACTGATACTCTCTCCAGGGAACTTGTCCCTCTCACTATGGTTCCCTTCAAAAAGATGAGATTTTCCAAGAGAATTTAAGAAGTGTCTTTGTTATCTTACTCATTTCATTTTTCTTTAACATTTGAAAGGACTGAGGTCAGAAGAAAGAAGAATGTTTAGGTCTAAAAAAATGTGAATGTTCCTTTAAATCTGCTTTTGAGAAAATGATAGACAAATATTCAGTACACTCAGGGATCTACTGCCCTTGGGATACTCATGCCTTGACTACCATCATGTTAGAAGATGCTATGTTTAGGCTTCAAAGAAAGGAATTATACTGGGAACTCTTAGTAATGAATCTTTTATTGTAACCTTGGTTTTCTTCCTCCTGCTAATCTTTTAAAATGGGTATTGCAGGAAGCTACTTGCCAGGCTGTAATATACCTCCAGGGAATGTAGCACATAATCTTTCTCCTTATTTGGCACTGAAATTTCATCAGACTGTATTAATCTGAGTGAAGCACACTCTAGGAATATCTTGAGAATAGGTCTCTAGTTAGAAAAGTTGAGACCAGGTAACAGTGGAACCACAGTTTTTAGATGCATGCCTGAAACAAAGAAAAATGACCAGTATTTGTCTTGCAGTATCAGATACACCAGGACCAAAGAAATAGTAGTATCTTGAAAACATTCTCGTCCATGTCTGTGTTTTCTTTTAAAAACGTTAAGGATGATAACGCAGTGTAGGGTACATAGATAGACATGAATCATTGTAGGAGCCGGGCTCGCTTATTCGGTTGACTAGGACATGGGCTAATTAAAGGTAGTGGAGCGATCATCCTGTCTGTCATGGTTGCCTTTGGTGAAGTCTGGGTGGACTATGATAGCAACCTCAGCTGCTGTAATATCATAGAAAAAAAACCCTTGAACTTAAAGCAGTTTCCTTACCCGTAACAGACAAGACAGTAATCTCCACCTCACAGAGTTGGTGTGAGGGTTAAATGAGAAAGTGGGAAAGTGCTTTGTCATCCACATAGCACTCTGCAGAAGCAAAGATGTTCTTCTGATCGTTATCACAGTGACATGGAATGAGTTATTCCCCAGATATTTATGATAAGGTCGTCAGAAAAGAGTAGGTAGGTCACTTCACTAGGATTCTGAATGTGTTACAGGAATTCCCAGTTTGAGTCACAGAGTTAAATGAAAGGCAATGAGAAGTGTGCTTCATTTAAAATGTTATTTCATTTTCACATTTCATTCTTCACCACTGAACTCTTTCACTTCATTTCCAGTCACTTTCACTTTCAAGTTTTCAAGCTTCAGTTCAGTGTTAGTGATGTTCCCACACTTCAAAATTTGTGTTGTTTTCCTCGATCTTCTCTCTGACTAATGGAATGTGGTCAGGATGAGAGCATTGCTCGGGGTGCATTTCCTAGGTATGAATGTCTAAAATCAACAAGAACCTTCTCTATGACCCTCCTGTCCCACCCTCCTCTCCCAGCCAAGTGACTCTGATTTGTTTGCATATAGAACTACTTCCAGTCTTAGTTCAAGGGCCTGACTGCTTGTACACTGGACTTTTTCTGTGAACTGTGGCTTAGAGCCTTTATTAACCTCTCACTACCTGCTTTTTTCTGTAAGTGAGAGTGTTATAACAAGGCAGTAAACTCTTCCATGACAGATTCTCGGGAATCCAAGGTATTCTGGCTCAGTCTCAGGAATCACAGTCTAGAAAACATTCATAGCATGTATCCTGTTCTGTCGTCTTTCAGCATCCTTCTCATAAGCCCTCGAAAATACTTAAACCAGAAGAAAAGGCAAGCAAGTAGGGTTATGCTGTGCTTAGTATCTGAGCTGGCATGAGGCCTCCAAGTGTCTAAGAGAAAGCAGGATGGGATGTGTCCTTTGGGGCCCAAGAGACAGACAGAACCAAGGCCGTGGGCAGAAGCTACACAGAGACACATTTTGAATTGAATAATATGAAGATTGTTCTAACAGAGCTGTCCAAACATGGGATGAATTGCCTCAAGAGTCTGTGAGTTTCCATTACTAGAGGTGTTTAAGAGTAAACTAAACTACCAGTGAAGGTATATCATAGGGAGGATTTATATTATCAGATGAGATAACTTTTATTTTTTCTTAAGCATTCGAATTTTAACCATGAAAGTAATGCATGCCTTTTATAACAAATAACAAATAACACAGGGCTATACAACAAATCAGTTAATAGTCCTTTTTCTTTTCTCTGATCACATTTGCTCTTTCTCTTTCCCCTTTCCCCATTGACACCACTGTGAGGAGAAGATAGGAAAAAGAACATCTCAAATCCTATTTCTATACTGAAAAGAGGTGGTGCTAGCAATAAAGAACCTGCTTGCCAGTGCAGGAGACATTAGAGATGTGGGTTTGATCCCTGGCTCAGGAAGATCCCCTGCAGAAGAGCATGGCAGCCTTCTCCAGTATTCTTGCCTGGAGAATCCCATGGACAGAGGAGCCTGGTGGGCTGTAGTTCATAGGGTCACAAAGAGTCGGACACGACTGAAGCAACTTAGCACACACACACACACTAAGAAAGAAAATAAAAAAGATAGTAGGAGAGCACACATTTTTCTTAGCTGAGTCAAAGGTTTTAGGCCAAAACTGGTTATGTTATAGAGTCTAGACTAGATATAGGAGTTACTCAAGGACTTGGTTGGGAAGTAAATTTATATATATATATATATATATATATGGCCATCAGAAAATGGATTAGAGCAAAGATGTGGAAATTCATCTAAAGGGAATGATGATCTCTAAGCCAAAGACTGGCAGGCATGGTGGTGGTTTAGTCGCTAAGTCGTGTCCAACTCTTGCGACCTCATGGAGCCTGCCAGGCTCCTCTGTCCATGGGATTCTGCAGGCAAGATTAAACCTAAGTAAAACACAAATGTGTCATAAAGGAAGCTATGCTATGCTATGCTATGCTAAGTTGCTTCAGTCGTGTCCGACTCTGTGCAACCCCATAGACGGCAGCCCACCAGGCTCCCCCATCCCTGGTATTCTCCAGGCAAGAACACTGGAGTGGGTTGCTATTTCCTTCTCCAATGCGTGAAAGTGAAAAGTGAAAGTGAAGTCGCTCAGTCATGTCTGACTTTCAGCGACCCCATAGACCGTAGCCCACCAGGCTCCTCCATCCATGGGATTTTCCAGGCAAGAGTACTGGGATTGGGTGCCATTGCCTTCTCTGTAAAGGAAGCTAGTCCACCTCAGAAGCATCCATAGTGAACACTGGTTGTGCTCTGTGGCCCCAGTAATTGTCTATAGGAATGGGAGTCTTCAAGGTTTCAGTTCCCCTGGCAAGAGCCTTCCTCTGTAGGAAATTCAGTTTGACATTCCAGTTCTATAGCAAGCTCCTCCTTCTGATACCCTATAATTATCTTGCCTTTGTAGGTAGAACTGTCTGAAGTGGGAGATGCTCTGGTCAGAATGTTATGAGTGTCTTAGTCTGTGTGATAGATACATCACTATTATAAAGCAATAAACTGGCATTCTGGTTTGCAGCACTGGTTTATTATGAACTTGGTTAAGGTGAAGTGTGAGAACTAACCCTTGTCAACTCTGGGATACAGACAATGTCAAGTTTCTGGGGCTGCAAGGCTGGAACTGGACCCTAGCTGTTAGCTCGTATAGTCATAGGTTGTCATTTAGTACAAAAGGGAGATCATATACACTTGGATAATTTAGTCTCTAGAGTCTGATTTGGGTTTGAATGCTTGATCAGCCATTTATAAAATGTATGAACTAAGCCTTTTTCCTTCTCTGTAAAAGGGGAGAGAGATCATCATAACCCCAACCTCAAAGGGTTGTTTTGAAGATGAAATTAGATAATCTGTGTAAAATGCTTGACTCAGAGCCCGACACAGAGTGCTCTCATCTTACTACCAAAGCAAATGACACCTTGTGATGATTATTAAAAGCCAGTATGAGCTCATTAAAGCAAAGCATTCCTGTTTCTTCTTTTACATTTCATCTGATTGCTTATAGGAATGTCATAGAGTAGAGTTGAGGTGTTTGGCAGAGGTTTTTATTATATCCTTGATGTCTCATTGGGTTAATTAAGTAAACTCAGAGCTGGTTGAACAAATGTAACCAAGTGGTTTTGAGCTTGGATTGATGACAGTCTAGAGGGAGGTCATCACAGTAAGGAATCTGTTTGCTGATACTGTTCTATCCAATTTTCTCACTGAAAATTTTGATGAAAGCAGAGAAGACGTGTTTGTGTAACATATGGTGGCCTCAAAGTTGAAAGAGATGGCTCACACATCCAATAAGAGAGACTGGATTTTAAAAGATCTGTGTAGGTTGATGGGATGGGTTTGCTGCTAACAACCACAAATACATTTATTGAGTGCTTACCATGCGCCAGGCAGAAAACTAAATGTGTTCCATGGATTGCCTCATTTAATCTTCACAGTCACCCTCTGAGTTGTACGTTATTAATACTCCATTTGATAGGCAGATATAGAAGCACAGAGATGTTAAGTTATTTCCTCAAGTCCTCCAGCCACAGAGGCACAGCTGGAACAGGGGCCAGTTGTCTGACACCAAAGCCCACACTCTTAACCACTGTAATAAGCTCTCTGAGCTGGTGAGTCTAAATTTTACACAGGTCAATGTAAAGTTCCACACTTAGGTTAGCAAAATATTGTGATAAGTCCTAAAAAGAAGGCAGGAGCTTGGTTTGATAGCAAGTAATGGGGAGAAGTTTTAGGGGTGTTTGTTGATGGGTAACTCAGTGAGAGTCAACACTGTCATGTACTTGCTTTTAAAAAAAAGAAAAAGAATGTCTTCCATACTCTGAATGAGAGAGAAGGGAGCCTATTTCACATCTGCCCCCAAATCCTTCTTGGAATCCTTGGATGGGGCTGCAAAAAAGACCAAAATGTTGCTCTAGCAGGAGGCCCCTCAGGAAAGCCTCAGGGCAAGGGAATTGTGTTACCCCAGTACTGGTCATCTGTGGCTCCAAGGGCAACCAGATCAGCAGGGCAGCCTTGTCCCTGGTCTGTCCAGCCTCTGTGTGGAGTGGTGTGAAGACGACCTGCCAGCAATGGGAGTTGTGGGGGACAGAAGATTTCTAAGACCCCGTCCCTAAGATTCTCTGAGATAATTTATGATACACACGGAACAACAACTCTGAGTTAAGGAATTCAGTGGTTTAAGGGCTGAGCTTAAGCAACAAGAGACGGCGATGTTCTGAGTGTTGTGGTGGTCATGTTTTGAACGTGGCTTTGCTCCAGCTGTTTGTTCACCAGTGTTTTGAGTTAAAGGGAATGACAGTCTAGAAATTTATGTACATGGCACTTCACAGAATAGAAGAAGCCAGCTTCTGGCCACTGATATCCACATGCAACAAATAGAACTTGTATCCTTCCCCTAGGACTCGGTTTGTAAGCCTCTTTATTGCATTGTGCTGTAGTAACTATTTTCCAGTTTTGTGGGCGATCTGTGAAACCATCTTTCCCTTGATTTCCACTTTATTGTTGTTGTTTTGAATTTATACAATGAGTTAAATGATCCCTTAGGGGTTCCAAATATATTACGAAAAAAAGACCTTGGAGTTCTGAGAACCTGAAGAACATTTTGTTTTTCTCAGCTAGATAAATACTAGGACGTAGTTATCATTTTCAAAAAATGTTAAGATTAATCCTCTCTGTCAGCTCAGATGTCAGAGATAGTATATTCAATTCTCTCTTGAATTATCCTCATAATAACCCCATATTCTTACATGGTCTTTTACATTCCCAAATGCTATTTCACATATGATAATCATCACAAATAATACTATCTGGAAGATAGAACACAGGAGGCAAGATAGATATTATTGCCTTGTTTCAGAAACAGAGAATGTGAAACTATGAGATTGGTGGTGGTAATAATCAGTTATTTTCTGAAAGCCAACTCTGTGCCAGCTACCTACAATACTTTATTTAATTCCTATAATAATAGTTTGACAAATTAGGTATTATTATCTCCATTTTGAGATGGGGAAGCTGTGGCTCAGAGAGTGATTTGCTCAAGGTCACGCAGTAGTAAGCAGAAGAACCAGAATCAAGTCTAGGGCTTTTGGTTCTGAAATCCAGGCTCATAATCAATAGATTATTACCATCAGAGAGGTTATGAACCTGCCCAAGGCCATCTGGCTACTCAGTAACCTCAATCAGGTCAGAATCTATGTCTTTAGACTGCTCGGCACATTTTTTTGCTATGTATATGCTGCAGCTGCTTCACTGGTTTTCATTAACATCGGTTCTTTACAACGTATAAAGAGGAAACCCCTTCATGGATCATAGCCTTGCTGAAGGGGCTTTTGTAACTCAATGAAATTATGAGCCATGATGTGCAGGGCCACCCAAGATGGACAGATCATAGTGAAGAATCCTGAAAAAATGTGGTCCACTGGAAGAGGAAATGACAACCCACTCCAGTATTCTTGCCACAAGAACCCCATGAACAGTATGAAAAGGCAAAAAGATATGACCCTGGAAGATGAGCCCTCTATGTCAGAAGGTGTCCAGTATGCTGCTGGGGAAGAGTGGAGGGCAGTTACTAACAGTCCCAGAAAGAATGAAGCGGCTGAGCCAAAGCAGAAATGACACTCAGCTGTAGATGTGTCTGCTGGTGAAAGTAAAGTCTGATGTTATAAAGAACAATATTGCATAGGAACCTGGAATGTTAGGAATCAAGGTAAATTGAACATGGTCAAGCAGGAGATGGCAAGATTGAACATCTACATTTTAGGAATCAGTGAAGTAAAATGGATTGGAATTGGTGAATTTAATTTAGATGACCATTGTATTTACCACTGTGGGCAAGAATCCCTAAGGAGAAATGGAGTAGACCTCATAGTCAACAGAAGAGTTTGAAATACAGTACTTGGGTGGACCCTCAAAAACGACAGAATGAACTCTTGTTTCCAAGGCAAACCATATTCAACATGACAACAATTCAAGCATATGCACCAACTACTAATGCCACATAAGCTGAGGCTGACCAGTTCTGTGAAGACTTACAACATCTTCTAGAACTAACACCAAAAAAATGTCCTTTTCATCACAGGGGTTTGGAATGCAAAAGTAGGAAGTCAGGAGATATCTGGAGTAACCGGCAAGTTTGGCCTTAGAGTACAAAATGAAGCAGGGCAAAGGCTAGCAGAGTTTCGTCAAGAGAATATACTGGTTATAGCAAACACCCTTTCCCAACAACCCAAGAGATGACTCTACACGTGGACATTACCAGATGGTCAGTCCCGGAATCAGATTGATTATGTTTTTTGAAGCTGAAGATGGAGAAGCTCTATACAGTCAGTAAAAACTAGGACCTGGAGCTGACTGTGGCTCCAATCATGAGCTCCTTATTACAAAATTCAGGCTTAATTTGAAGAAAGTAGGGAAAAGAACTTTCTTTAGGTTTCATTTAGGTATGGTCTAAATCAAATCCCTTAGGATTATATAGTGGAGGTAACATTAGATCTGGCAGATGAAGTGCCTGAAGAACTATGGATGGAGATTTGTAATGTTGTACAGGAGGCAGTGACCAAAGCCATCGCTAAGAAAAAGAAATGCAAGAAGGACAGTGGTTATCTGAGGAAGCTTTACAAATAGCTGAGGAAAGAAGAGAAGCAAAAGACAAGGGAGAAAGGGTAACATATACCCAACTGAATGCATACTTCTAGAGAACAGCAAGGAGAGATAAGAAGGCCCTCTTAAGTGAACAAGGCAGAGAAATAGAGGAAAACAATAGAATGGGAAAGACTAGAGATCTCTTCAAGAAAACTGGAGATACCAAGGGAACGTTTCAGGCAAGGATGGGCAAAATAAAGGACAGAAACAGCAAGGACCTAACAGAAGCAGAAGATATTAAGAAGACGTGGCAAGAATGCACAAGAATGTACTGAAGAGCTATATCAAAAAAGGTCTTAATCACTCAGAAAACCACAGTGGTGTGATCTCTCCCCTAGAACCAGACATCCTGGAGTGTGAAGTCAAGTGGGCCTTGAGGAGCGTTACTACGAACAAAGTTAGTGAAGGTGATGGAATTCCAGTTGAGCTATTCAAATCCTAAAAGATGATGCTGTTAAAGTGCTGCACTCAGTATGTCAGCAAACTTGGAAAACTCAGCAGTGGCCACAAGAATGGCAAAGGTAAGTTTTCATTCCAGTCTCAAGGAAGAGCAGTGCCAAACAATGTTCATGCTGCCATAAAATTGTGCTGATTTCAAATGGTAGTAAGGTGATGCTCAAAATTCTTCACGTTGACTTCAGCGGTATGTGAACTGAGAGCTTTGAGATGGAGAGGAAGGAGAGGAGCTAGGGATCAGGTTGCCAGTATTCGCTGGATCGTAGAGAAGTCGAGGAAATTCCAGAAAAACATCCACTTCTGCTTCATTAGCTACGTTAAAGCCTTGGACTGTGTGGATCACAACAAACGGGGGGAAATTCTTAGAGATGGGAGTGCCAGACCACCTTACCTGTCTCCTCAGAAACCCGTATGTGGGGTAAGAAGCAACCGTTAGAACCAAACATGGGACAATGAACTGGTTCTAAATTGGGAAAGGAGTATGACAAGGCTGTATATTGCCATCCTGCTTATTTAACTTATATGCAGAATACATCATGCAACGTGTTGGGCTGGATAAGTGACATGCTAGAATCAAGACTGCCGGGAGAAATATCGACAACCTCAGATATGCAGATGACTTCACCCCAGTGGCAGAAAGTGAAGAGGAACTGAGAGCCTCTTGATGAGGGTGAAAGAGAAAAGTGAAAAAAACTGAGGGCAAAAAAATTAAAAAAACTTAAAACTCAACGGTCAAAAAACTGAGATCATGGCATCTGGTTCCATCACTTTATGGTAAATAGAAGGGGAGTGGAAGCAGTGACATATTTTCTTTTCTTAGGCTCCAGAATCACTGAGGATGGTGGCTGCAACCATGAAATTAAAAAATCCTTGCTCCTTGGAAGGAAAGCTATCGCAAATCTAGAGAGCATATTAAAAAGCAGAGACATCACTTTGCCGACAAAGGCCTGTATAGTCAAAGGTATGGTTTTTCTAGTAGTCATGTGTGGATTTGAAAGTTGGACCATAAAGAAGGCTGAGCACCAAAGAAATGATGCTCTCCCGTTGTGGTGTTGGAGAAGACTCTTGAGAGTGCTTTGGGCTAAAAGGAGATCAAACCAATCAATCCTAAAGGAAATCAACCATGAATATTCATTGGAAGGACTGATGCTAAAGCTGAAGCTCCAATACTTTGGCCACCTGATTCGAAGAGCCGACTTATTGGAAAAGACCCTGATGCTGGGAAAAATGAGGGCAGGAGCAGAAGGGGGTGGCAGAGGAGAGATGGTTGGATGGCATCACCAACTCAATGGACATGAATTTGAGCAAGCTCCAGGAGATTGTGGAGGACAGAGAAGCCTGGCGTTCTGCAGTTCCTGGGGTCATAACAAGTTGAACACAACTTAGCTTCTGAACAAAAGAGGAAGCAAATGAAAACTGAGCCAAATTTTGCTATTATCACATAAAGGAACTCACTCGGAACCAAAGAGAATCTCAGGCTCTTATGGGTTTTTAAGTGCCTGATGTTCTCTTCACAGTCTTCTTCTTCACCATCACCATCATTTAATGCAGGTGGTTCCTGTCTGAGGGTGATTCATGTGTGACCCTGCACCAGGTACACCTGTTTACTTGGTTTGACATCTGTAGAGGCAGCATGTTTTTCAGCCAACTTGGGGGAAGTAAGTTCTGATACTCTGTAGTAGACAAACAAACAGGAGAGACAACAGATTGAGCAGAAGGAACTTTGGCATCAGTTTTCAGCAGAGTTAAAAATCCCAGCTCAGCCTCTTCCTAGAGGAATGAGTTTCTGAGCCTCACTGCAAATTTGTTTCTGCATTTTAAAATGGAGATAGCACTTGAATCATGGGTTTGTTGTAAAGAACAAATGAAAAATGTAATTAAGTGTTTATTGGGCATGTACTTTCTGGTTGGTGCTGTATTTGCATCATTTACTTTTTTTTTTTTACATTTTTGTATCATTTAATCCTCATAACAGCCTTTCCCCCACTTCCAACCACTTAACAGATAAGGGAACTGAATCTCAAGGAGATTTTATAACTTTCCCGAGGTGATTTTTACCACGGTGTCTTAGAAAAGTTTAAGAGGGCATTCTATCAAACATACCTAAGTCAGTTTCCCTAAGCCATGAGCTATCCTTAAGACTCCCCAAAATATTTCCCAAAATCTTCTTAAAGAATGCCATCTAGCTTCCATTATCTTAGCTGTTTCTCCATCTTTTTGGTGCCATAAAATTAAATTTAGAATTACACAGAAAAAAAATTAAATGTATATTGCTCTGTGGTATGGATTTATGTATCCCCTTCTACATCATCAGGAATCAAGAGGGGGTGTATGCACTTGAATAAGATCCCCTTTTACTTAACTTCATTGGATACTCCATTATCAGGAGTCGAGGGGAACCCAGGTAATCATCCCTCTCTGACCCCACTCTTAGCCTGGTCATCAATCTCTGCTTCTAGTAACACAGATCTGATTTCATTGTGCTTTGATTACTGTGTAGATGTCACAAGGAGCCCAACTTGTAGGAAATCCTTTATCTCCCAAACTCTCATTCCTCTCTTCCACTCCTTCTTCATCTCCCTGCCAAGTCCTGTATCCCTACTGTTCAGAAACTGACATCAGCAAAATCTGGCATCCTATATCCTCAGCCTCTTCTTGGAACACTCCTTTCCCCTCTTAACTCTAGGAGAACTTTGCTTCTCGTGTGTCTAAGCCTGCTGTTGCTGCTGCTGCTAAGTCGCTTCAGTCATGTCCGACTCTGTGCGACCCCATAGACGGCAGCCCGTCAGGCTCCCCCATCCCTGGGATTCTCCAGGCAAGAGCACTGGAGTGGGGTGCCATTGGCTTCTCCTGTCTAAGCCTGCTGCCCTCTTAATTAATGGCAGTTATTTTCCATAGTCTCCTACCATGAGCCCCGGATGTGGAGTTGGCATCATCCTTTTCCTCATTGCTGCGTTCAGATCATTCTTCATTCCTCCTTTCTAAAAGCCTCCAACTTAGAATCTCAGGCTATCAGTAATATGGAAACTTCAGAGGCTTTTTTTCTACACAGTATAAAGGCATATCATTTGTGGTTTATTAAATGCTCTTTTACAGAAAGTGATCCTTTGTAAAAGGTCCCTTGATCAAGAACATAACTGCTATTTTAGTGAGTCAGTGTTTTGTGATAGGGCTGTGTGGGACAGGGGAAGTGGGTTTAGCTTCCATCACTGAGAGTTGGCATCACAGCCCACGAAGAGCACAAGAACTGCTGTATTAATGAGCAGACACTCAGACATACTGTCTGAATCACTACTGGCATCTGTTCGGAACATCGGAAATATACAATCCCTGCCCTAGAGGGATAATCACAAGATTTTTTACCTGGTGGGACTGTGTGGTTCCGGGATAAATTAAATTTGAAATAAACTCCATTTTCAAAGTCTCTGTGGATAAATGGGGCCTACAAAATGTGGTGCAGAGAGTTGGGCACCTATGTCGAATGTTTTTCTAAAACAGAGGAAGTCGTGGAAGACTCAGGATCTGGAGTGTTAAGTGTTTGTCTAATTTTGAAAGGACAACTTTGTAGACATGAGCAAAGCCTTCTTGTTGAAGGTTAGTTTTAAAAAGTAAGAAAGCCTTGTTGGATTTCTCCATAATTCTCAGTAGTTCCCAGAGGTCAGAACTACTCCTTATCTATAAGTGGCTGGTCTTTAGATTAGAGACCTGGTGGGGATATAACTTTAATGTTGTACAGTTAAACCAGCTTCACACTATTTACAAGACATGTCAGACAACACTGAAAACAGGAAATCTGAGTATGTGGAAACTATGCTACTAAAATTAAGCAGCATAAGGGAAATTAATATAACCCTGTAAGTCACAGCTTGACTTCTGTCTCAGGAGTCGACCCAAAGGCAGTGGAGCCAGAAACACTTTTAAGACCTGCTCTGTTCTGACTCGTAAAGATTATTTGATGTTCCCCCTCTACACACACCCCTACCTCACTTCCAAGTTAGTATAGGGGTTAGGAAAAAGATGATAATATTTCCTGATTCCTTTCTGGTCTCACTTTGATTCTGGCTTCAGTAAGGTGAGATGTGTACTTTCTATTCAGTATTGCTGGCAGTTAGCAGTGCATTTTGTGTTAGTTTATGTGGCTGCCAGTATTATTTATGATACTCTGAAGATGGACACTGAGGAAATATGTGCTTATTGTAAAGTATGCCAGTTTGTAAGGGATGACTTAGTCTTGCTATTACCTGAGTGTGAGTGCTATTAATATGGCACGATCTGTTTAATCAAGAGACAAATTGCAAATGTATAATTATGACATGAGTGTATTGATCTCTCTTTAGAGATAAAAAGCATATAATTAAGAGCTGTGCAAAGTTGCCCTAATTATATCAGAAAATTCGTAGTTCTATGTTGAAAATGTAGGTAGCTAACATAATCCAAAAGCTTGATTTTGTGGAATTTCAGTATGAAAATATGATATATTAGTGAGTGGGCTGTATATATTTTATCAAGGCACAACTTGGAATATTGATATTTGATCATGCAGTTATCACAGAGGGAAGCAGAAGGGATTCCATGAAGCACAAAGTCTGGAAGTGGTGAACGAGAAAAATTTCCAGTCTGACAGACTGGTTGGGCAGAGATAAGGCTGGCAGCAGAGAAATTTTCAGAATTAGGGGAAAATTAGAGAATTCTGGAAATATTAGTAAAGAGAATGGGAACTTCTAAGTAGCTAAAACTCTCAGCATCAGTGTTTTTGACAGGACACCTGAATCTTGTGTATCAGAGCTTCTGAGTTCATCTGGAGCAGGAGAATTTGATAATTTTTTTTCTCCCATAACGATGACTTATGGAGGAAAACAATAGGAAGCTGGAATTATCCAAAAGAAGTTGACTTTAACATAAACCCAGTTGGACTTCATCTAGTCCATAACATGTCTTTCTATTTATCCCACTTGGTTACCTTAAAATACTTTCTAGTCCCCCTCCCCCACTGCTGCTGTCAATCACTAACCTACTCTCTGGGTCTATGAATTTGCAAATTCTAGACGTTGCATATAAAAGTGTATGTTGCCTTTTGTGTCTGACTTCTTACTTTTAGCATAATATTTTCAAGTTTCTCCCACACTGTAGCATAAATCAGAACCTCATTCCTTTTGTGGATGAATAATATTTCATTGCATAGATACACCATATTTTGCTTATTCTTGCTTAGTTGTTAAACTCAGTGTTATATTAATGTCATAGAGTCTGTTCTCTTCCTCCCTCAGGATACTTTGTCAGATTTGAGGTTTTGAATCTTATTTAGCTTTTCAATTCTTTATTCGTCAGTTTTATGATTCTTTTGAATTCCTAATTTCACTGCCCAACACAGTATTATTCACAAGCTACAAAAACCTACATCAAACATGACTTGTTTCATTTTTTAAACAGACATGTACATTATATGATGGATACAACAGGTCCCTTCTCATTTGTCAGATTCTCATCCCTCACAAGTTTGGGCATTTGCTAAACAGTCTTAGAGAAGAGCACGTCTCAAAGCATGCTAACTCACTGGTCCTGGGAGTAGGTAAGGATGGATTAGCATGTTTGATAGCAGAGGCTCAGTTTTTACAAAACCTCCCTCCTATTACTGATGGTGATCATTTGTTCCCTCTTCATGAGGAGTGGACATACAGAACATGAGGACTTTTAAAAGAGCATGGATTGGGACTTCCTTGTGATCCAATGAGGTTAAGAATCTGCCCATCCCTGGTCAGGGAGCTAAGATCCCACATGCCGTGGAGCAGCTAAGCCTGAGTGCTATAACTAGAGAGCTGGCATGCTGCAAGTAGAGAATCCATGTGCTGCAAGGAAAGATCCCAAATGACCCAACAAAGATCCCACGTGCCGCCACTAAGACCCAACATGGCCAAATAAATATTTTTTAAAAACCTTTTAAAGAACGTAGATTTACTCTGTGAACGTAGACACATTTGGCTTTGTGTCTNTAAAAAGCATATAATTAAGAGCTGTGCAAAGTTGCCCTAATTATATCAGAAAATTCGTAGTTCTATGTTGAAAATGTAGGTAGCTAACATAATCCAAAAGCTTGATTTTGTGGAATTTCAGTATGAAAATATGATATATTAGTGAGTGGGCTGTATATATTTTATCAAGGCACAACTTGGAATATTGATATTTGATCATGCAGTTATCACAGAGGGAAGCAGAAGGGATTCCATGAAGCACAAAGTCTGGAAGTGGTGAACGAGAAAAATTTCCAGTCTGACAGACTGGTTGGGCAGAGATAAGGCTGGCAGCAGAGAAATTTTCAGAATTAGGGGAAAATTAGAGAATTCTGGAAATATTAGTAAAGAGAATGGGAACTTCTAAGTAGCTAAAACTCTCAGCATCAGTGTTTTTGACAGGACACCTGAATCTTGTGTATCAGAGCTTCTGAGTTCATCTGGAGCAGGAGAATTTGATAATTTTTTTTCTCCCATAACGATGACTTATGGAGGAAAACAATAGGAAGCTGGAATTATCCAAAAGAAGTTGACTTTAACATAAACCCAGTTGGACTTCATCTAGTCCATAACATGTCTTTCTATTTATCCCACTTGGTTACCTTAAAATACTTTCTAGTCCCCCTCCCCCACTGCTGCTGTCAATCACTAACCTACTCTCTGGGTCTATGAATTTGCAAATTCTAGACGTTGCATATAAAAGTGTATGTTGCCTTTTGTGTCTGACTTCTTACTTTTAGCATAATATTTTCAAGTTTCTCCCACACTGTAGCATAAATCAGAACCTCATTCCTTTTGTGGATGAATAATATTTCATTGCATAGATACACCATATTTTGCTTATTCTTGCTTAGTTGTTAAACTCAGTGTTATATTAATGTCATAGAGTCTGTTCTCTTCCTCCCTCAGGATACTTTGTCAGATTTGAGGTTTTGAATCTTATTTAGCTTTTCAATTCTTTATTCGTCAGTTTTATGATTCTTTTGAATTCCTAATTTCACTGCCCAACACAGTATTATTCACAAGCTACAAAAACCTACATCAAACATGACTTGTTTCATTTTTTAAACAGACATGTACATTATATGATGGATACAACAGGTCCCTTCTCATTTGTCAGATTCTCATCCCTCACAAGTTTGGGCATTTGCTAAACAGTCTTAGAGAAGAGCACGTCTCAAAGCATGCTAACTCACTGGTCCTGGGAGTAGGTAAGGATGGATTAGCATGTTTGATAGCAGAGGCTCAGTTTTTACAAAACCTCCCTCCTATTACTGATGGTGATCATTTGTTCCCTCTTCATGAGGAGTGGACATACAGAACATGAGGACTTTTAAAAGAGCATGGATTGGGACTTCCTTGTGATCCAATGAGGTTAAGAATCTGCCCATCCCTGGTCAGGGAGCTAAGATCCCACATGCCGTGGAGCAGCTAAGCCTGAGTGCTATAACTAGAGAGCTGGCATGCTGCAAGTAGAGAATCCATGTGCTGCAAGGAAAGATCCCAAATGACCCAACAAAGATCCCACGTGCCGCCACTAAGACCCAACATGGCCAAATAAATATTTTTTAAAAACCTTTTAAAGAACGTAGATTTACTCTGTGAACGTAGACACATTTGGCTTTGTGTCTTGGCTGTGCTCTTTGGCAGCAGCTGTATCCTAATTGTTATATCTGTGAAATGGAGTAGTAATATCAACCCTGTATCGTTGTGATGTCTAAATGAAATAAGCTGTAAAGTCCTTCCAAATAATGCCTAAAAGTGAAAGTTAAAGTGTTTAGTTGCTCAGTCATGTGGGACTCTTTGCAATCCTATGGACTGTAGCCCATCAGGCTCCTCTGTCCATGGAATTCTCCAAGCAAGATTACTGAAGTGAGTTGTCATTTCCAGGGGAATCTTCCTGACCCAGGGACAGAACCCAGGTCTCCTGTATTGCAGGCAGATTCCTTACTGTCTGAGCCAGCAGGGAAGCGCTTAATAATGCCTGGATGTGCATTGAAGAACAAAATGAAAAGCTTAGGGAAATATATTGGAAAGGCGTAGAAAGTACAAAATAATATTTTCGATGTCACTTTAGTAAATTTTGAGGGATAGTGTAGAACCTGGTGGGCTACAGTCCATAGGGTTGCAGAGTCAGGAACTTCTGAAGTGATAGCATGTACACACGTAGAGGAGGTACCACTGATATCAAGAAAGAAATGTGTCCTACTCAAATACCTGTAAAATAACCTCCTGGAGGGCTGGAACTCCTGTTTTCTTCTCCTCTATACCTGGAAGTACTACATGAAATGACTACACGGAGTGGCCACCCAAGGGAGATATATATATTAAATATTGCAGCATTCTAGATGCCACCCTTGGTTTTCTTCTCACTATGTTCTCCCTGGGCGATCTCTTATTTATGCTTATGAAATCCACCCACTCTCCGACCGGTCTCAGAACTCTACTTCTAGCCCAGACTTCTCTCCTAAGCTCGAGGCTCATGTGTCCAAGTGTTTGCTGGATTATCTGCCAGATGTTGTATAGCCACCGGTCGCTCAGAATGCCCAGGTCTGGACTGTTAGTCTTTCTTTCCAAAATGACCATCTCTCACAGTTTTCCCATTTTTGTTGGTGGAAAATCATTGTCCACATAGCTGCCCAAGTCACAATTTAGGGGCATAGGAACTCCGCCTCCCCCATCCAAGTGAATACATTTACCTTCCTCTTTCTCCTGTGGTTCAGGATTCCCACCAAGACAGGGTCCTCTTCTCATTACTCTTAGCCTTCCTCACCAAAGTTTGATCCAGAATATGCACGTTTTTAATAAATGTCTAATGAACTGGCATTTTATTCTATAGTTTTTCATTTTTATTGAAAGGGCACACACAAATGTGTGGGCCTGTGACCACATACATCCATATACATCATCCTAGTTCATCATCCCCCATTCAGTACTCTTAACTCCCTCAACTTATTGAGGAGATTAGCACAAACCTACAGACAGGTCTAGTTCTGAAGAGGATGTGAATTGAGAATTCTGCCACGGTAAACTCAAAATTCCTTCCTACTGGCTAGTTAAGCCACACACTCCACTCTGCCAAACCTTTCTCAGACATTTCCCAACCATTTTCCTTCTCCTGTGCTAACAAATTTTCAAAATTAAAGAAAAAGAAAGAGAAAGAAAGCATACCCTAAGAAATTATCTTGAGCTTGATGAAAATATCATTTGGATTCTCAGCTGACCATTTTCCATTCTGTCACGGAGATGTATTTGAAGAACCACAGTAAATAACCCCTGAGCCCTGCCATTGTTTCTGTACGGTTTATGTTTCATGCTCTGCTGCTTAGCCGGCAGGGAGGGAGGCTTAACTGACAAACCCGATTTCTGGAGCTGCGCTGATATCATCCATGATTCAAAGCCACAGTAAAAAATTGCAAATCAACCTCAGCCACATTTTGTTGTTGTTCTTCTTCTCCTTGCTGAGAAACACACATGCACGGACAAAGAAGCCCCGTGTTTGCCAAGTGGGACCAGATGATCCCACTGTGGAATGAAGAAAGGTTGTGAAACCATCGTGAGTGAAACTACTGAAACCATAAAAGGCAAATGACTTTGTTTCCCTGGATTGCCTGGCCTTTTAAACCATCTCCTTTTTACGTAGTGTCCATCCTGCATGAAGCCTCTTGTGTTAATTAGTTGTTTACTCACAGATTGCACTGAAATGGCGTGACTGTGTGAACAGTGGTACTTGGATGACTTTTAGTTGGAAAAATTACTGTAAAAATAGCATCTCTCCAGCATCCAGTGCAGCGCTTTCCCAGTGACTCCCTTGGCCAGTGTGTCATTAGCCGTGTCAGGAATGCCATCCTGCCTTCTGTGCTCAGTGGATGCTCCTTCAGCTTGAGTGTGAGGTCAAAATCCTGCTCACTCCTCAATGATCACCTTAAATGTCATCTCCTTTGGAGAACCTTCCAAGTTTGTATGTGTGTGTTTTTTTTTTGTTTTTTCATATTCTTTCCCAGTCTCTAAGCACCTAGTGTGTGCATAGCATGTATCTGACAAATATTCATTAAGTTGATGTTAATATATGGCTCATACTATTGTGATCTTAATTCTTCATGTAAACAACAAAAGACATCTTAAAAAGCTATTTTCATTTTGAGCCTCAGTGGTACTTACAGAAAACGTAGGAGATAAGTATGTTTGTTAGAGAAAAAAGCATTTAGACATGCCACTGTGCAATTTATAAAAATTCTTTTTCTTAAAGTATTGTGAATTTAGAAAAATTGTGCAAAGAAGGAGAAAACACTGTAAAAACAGTGTATGGTACCTAAATTTTGTTTTAGCAACTCATGACTTCTTAGATGCCACTGAATTATCTGTATTAATATAAAAACAATGACGCACAAACCCCAAATCTCCTTATATTTAAATCTGATACACATTTTAGGATTCCTGTTCAGCTAACTTATTGATACTTTCTTATGTTTTTCCTGTATTCTTCCAAGGCAGTTCTCCCTCACTGCTTGGAGGAGAGTAGATAGAAGCTTGTTGAGAGTTGGGAGATAGCCAGTTTAAGTTTGCTATGAAGGATAATTTACTTTTACCCTAAATTAGGGTGCTATGGTTTTACAAACCAAAGCATGATCTTGGAATGCTAATTTAGGGAACCTTCCTGTAGGAACTATGACACAATCAGCTTGCTAGTCTGCATTCAGAACCATAGTAGGAAATTGTGCTCAGTTCTGTGATTTGTAATTAACGGGGAGGAGTTGAGTCTCGAGGTAGCTGAGAGTTCAGCCACAAAGGTGATTAAAGGATTGGGAAAGAAGAAGTATGAGGGAATTTAAAGAAACTGGGATTAGTCAGCTTGGAAAGAAAAGAGGATAAAAGACAATTTAATAGCAATCTTTGCGTCCATGAACATGCTTAACAGAAAATAATGACATGTGTTTTCCATCTCACCTGAAAATAACACAAGAGGCTTAAACTGCAGCATGAAGGATTGGGGATAGATATAAGGAAGTGTCTACTAAGAAGCAAAACTGGAGTAGACTACTGAGAAATGTCTAGAATTTCCACCTCTGAAGATTATATATATATCTCTGTTCTCTTTAAGTGTTTTAAAATGAGTGTAGCTGATTAACAATGTTGTGATAGTTTCAGGTAGACAGTAAAAGAACGCACTATATATACACATGTGTCCATTCTCCCCCAGACTCAGCTCCCATCCAGGCCACCACATAACATTGAGCAGAGTTCCCTGTGCTCTGCAGTAGGCCCTTGGCTTCTCCTGAAATAAGTCCTACTCAAAGACAGTGGCCCCAGAGCATGACAGAAAACAACAAAATTCTGTAAAGCAACTATCCTTCAGTTTAAAAAATTAATAAATTAAAAAAAAGACAGTGGCATGGGTCCGATGGCTTCTTTGAATCTCATCAATCATGTGGCATTATTTTCAAAAGTCTCATGTACAGCATGAGAAAAACAGAGGACCAGTCAAGTCCTGAAGCAGTGTGAGTAGAAAAGAGGGTACCACACTTTTGAGGGAACTTCATTGTTGTCCTAGGTGTACTAAAGTTAATTAATAACAATCGTATTGTTCTTGCCACTTAACTTCTCCATATTTTAGGTTCCTCATGTGTAAGGTAAGGAGGCCAAGTTAAATGACAGAATGGAGTTTAAAAGATGAAGAGTATCATATCAGTAAACATAAGTTAAAAGCCCCTTCTAGGCCAGCCATTGTACAAGACTGCTTTACATATTATCTCCTTCATAGATCGTCTTATCAACCCATTTTATAGATGAGGAAGCTGAGGGCCAGAGAGATTAAGTTTTATTTTATTTTTAAAATTTGTATTTTATATTGGAGAGCTTCCCTGGTGACTCAGATGGTAAAGAATCTGCCTGCAATGTGGGAGACCCAGGTTTGATCCCTGGGTCGGGAAAATACCCTGGAGAATGAAATGGCTACCCAGTCCAGTATTCTTGCCTGGAGAATTCTATGGGCAGAGGAGCATGGTAGGCTAGAGTCTATGGGCTCTCAAAGAGTCGGACACACCCGAGCAACTGACACTTAGGTTATTTCATAATATTGAGTCAAGTTCCCTGTGCTATACAGTAGGTCCTTGTTGGTTATCTATTTTAAATATAGTGGTGTGTATGTTTAAGAGACTTGCTCTTTTTTTTTTCCTCCACTTTTCCTCGAAATTAGCAGTCTTTTTGATTTTTCAATCTGTTGCTGGATTGGATTTAATGTAGTGTTTTTGTTTCATCAATTTTATACATCTAGTTTTAGAACTGGGTAGGACCCAAGTCTCCTGACTCCCAGGCCAATGTTCTGTCACTGAGCTAGGGCTCTGATAAATTTTTTGAGAATCCTTTCTAGTTTTTTTAACCTCCACTTCCCCTTTTCCTTCTAGAAATGTTTATTGTGCCCTATTAATATGGTAGGCACTATAAAAGGTGCTGGCCATACATAATGGATCTTTGATGGAGTCGTCAAAGACTTTAATTCAGAAGTGTTGGACGCATCTTTGGGATTTTTCCAGGCATGTAAATACCTATCACAGTACAATTATGCTTCCTTGACCCAAGTCGGTCGGTCAGAGGCAGAGTATCAGGAGAGAGAGAGACACATCCTCCAAGGCCTGGGGCTTTGACTTAGAGGGCAGTAGGACTCTCCTGTCTTTTTTTCAAACAGTCCCTTCCCTCTCTTTTTCTCTCCTCTCAAACCCTCTGATGTGGACCTCAGCATGGCTGAGACATAGGTGGAGCTTTCTCAGCTGTCAGGACCAGGTTCTGGAATCCCAGGGGTGTACCTCCCCTCCTGCAAGGGCTCAGGGCTGTAGCCAGTCCTTTAATCTGAAGATTCCTTGGGTTTAAATTCCTACTCTGCCCCTCACCAGCTGGTGACCTTCAATAAGTTACTCAAGTCTTCCACGAAAAGGAGGTAATCCTCATGCCTCTACCTCAGAGGGTTGTTGTAAGGATTAAATGAAACCATGCCTGTGAAGCTATGATTATTAATGAGAAAGCAATTAAGTGTTAGCGCTCAGTACATTTTAGCCATTTTGATTTCCAAGGCACCTCACCTTCACAGCCATGGTCCCTTCAACATAGTTCCAAGGAGACCAAACCCCTCCCAGATCTTTTCAGTGAAATGGTGCTTTCTTCTCATGGATTAGTCTAGAGAGTGTATTTCTGTTGGGGGACAATGTACAGAGTAGTCACGTGTTCAGGTTCCCTTTTTCCATCCTAGGCAAGAATGGAGGCCTCACTTCTGGACCAGAAGTAGACGTCATAATGGTTTCTAGGCCTTACTTGTTAGCTTACTGAAAATAGCCCCTATTGCTGACAAAACAATTCACATAATGTTGCATCATTATTGTTGACATGATTATACAAATTTATTTATCTTTTGCCTCAATTCTCTTGCCTTTACCACAGTGTGAAAATGTATTAATACTAAAACATCAAGAGGCACTTTTAGAAAGCAACTTTTTCCCCTTTTTTTTTCTTGAAGGAATTTAATTATATTCGTATTTATCATTGTATGCCTACATAGACCAGTTCCTGGCATATCAGATGTGTTTTATAAGTGCATGTTGAATGGGATGAATGAATGAATGAGAATTTAGTAGCTTTGTTTTTAAAGCACTTGGTATAGTGAAACAAGCACTGGGCTTAAGTCAGATAATCTGTTTTCTCAGTTTAGCCAGGCCACTGATTAGCTGTGTGACTTACATCAAGTAACTACTTCCTAACTGGCCCGCACATGCAGTGTGACCTTTGTAAAATGGTGAAATGTAATCTAAATGATTGCTAAGATCCCATCTGAGTCTCAGCTTCTGTAGCTTTCTGTGGACTGTGGAAATAAAGTATGCCTTTTTTTTTTTTTCCCCCAGGGATTCATCTGGAATCCCAGAACCTAGCCAATTTGGAAAGAAAACCTTATGTTCTCTAAAAATACTACAGAAATTCTTAAGTTACCAACAGATAAGTTCCAAAAGTCTACTTGTTCCTAAGTCCCAAAAGATACTATTCATACAACAGCTAATAACATCTTTTGCTGATCAGCTAAGTTGACTGAGAACATAGCTTTATACTTTTGAAAGTTTATAAATGGAAACTTCTCTTGTAAGTAAATACTTCTAGATTTCTGAGAAGTAATTATTTTCTCTTACATTAATTTGAATATATTTAAATCTTTTATATTAACTCATAATAGCATCACTGACTCAGTGGACATGAGTTTGAGTTGGTGATGGACAGGAAAGCCTGGCGTGCTACAGTTTATGGGGTCACAAAGAGTTGGACATGACTGAGGGACTGAACTGAACTGAATAGTTGGTCATCCTGGTCAACTTAACATGTTTTAATGGCCAGGAGCTGGAGAACCTAGTCACTATTGGCCTCATTTTATTCTGAGCATACCTATGGAACTCTTGGCATTTATAGGGTTTCTTATAAAACTCTTTCCTGGAGTGGCCTTAGTGGATAATATGAACAACACACTGCATTTTAGAATAGTTTGTGATAAGAACCAAGATGATGAAATAATGTTTGAGACTTCTGGACAATTTTCAGTGTAGGTAAGAATTTGATATTATGTAAGATGCTTCTGGCTTACATTGCCATTTCCAAGGTCTTTTATATTGCAGGCTGAGAGAGAAATGAGCCCATGGAGTAGACAGCTGCAATCAACTCTGAGTTAATCTCCTCATAGTTTCAGCGCAGAGCAGTATCCAGCCTGTTGGGAATAACCCAGCCACAGTCTTTGTAGACTCCCTTACATTCTTTTTTGTTGTTGTTGTTTAATTTTACTTATTTATTTGGACACACAGGCATTTGGGATCTTAGTTTGCAACCAGGGATTGAACTTGTGCCCCTTGCATTGGAAGCACAGCCTTAACCACTGGACCATCCAGGAAGTCCCTTACATTCTTGCAGGGTGTTTGGCATATGCGGTATAGTGCTCCCTTTTCGGGTGGTCAGTCACCCTGTCTCCAGACAAAGCGGCTGGCCCTGAAAGCTGTAACCAACAGGCCAAGTATCCCAGCTCCAGTGTGGGGCTGGCTCTGCCTGTTAGTTAGACAAGGCTTCGGTTTGGGGCCAGGCTCTGAGCTCTGTTAGAGATCTGCATCCTTGCAACCACTCCCCCAACCTTAGTTCTCTAGATTGTCTCACCTCTAAATGAATGTCTTAGGGTTTGACAGAATGGTCCTGACCAGTTTCTGGTGCCATCATAAAGCAGGCTACAGCTTTGTCTCGTAATAAAATTTTAACTTTTTGACTAGGTTGACTCAGATCATTTCTAGCCTGTCACTGCGTTCTGGCCCTGCCTTTCAGAACAAGTTAAACTGTTTCAGCTGGGTTCCCAGGACTGCGACGGCACAGAGAACAGGCCTGTAGCTAGTTGAGAGGTTACAAAAGGCATCAAGCTGTAGGACAGCCTCACACAGATGACTTGTTGATTCAATGTAATGTGGATAATATTGGAGTTTTTAATTAAAAGTAACATATGCTAACTCTGGCTGATTAAAGGGGGAAAAAAACAATTTTGGAATAGATACAGAGTAAATCATATAACTGAAGGAAAAGTAGAATAGGACAGCTCTAGGAAGACAGGAAACAGGAACTAGTGGACACATCATAGTACCGCCTTGGGGATGAATCCGTTCCANAAAGGGGGAAAAAAACAATTTTGGAATAGATACAGAGTAAATCATATAACTGAAGGAAAAGTAGAGTAGGACAGCTCTAGGAAGACAGGAAACAGGAACTAGTAGACACATCATAGTACCGCCTTGGGGATGAATCCATTCCAGATATTTTCTGATCTTTGTTGATTAGCTAATTAATCAGATTCCCAGGAGAGAGTTTGACTGGCTGGCTTGGGTTATAAGCCCACCCCTTGGCTAGCAGAATCACCTGTACCTGGAATGACAATCCCATCAGCGCTGCCTACAATGAAGGTTTGGTGCTCCAAACCACTACTGAAAGAAAGGGAGGCTCAAAGACAACAGATGCTAACTACGAGTCTGTACAGAGTGGGAATAGATTCAGCCTCACAGCCAAAGAAACAGGCAGCTGTGCAGATATTTCTGTTTCTTAGGAGTTGCCATACAGATATTTAACCCAGCTTAGGAGTCCTTGGCTCTAATTTTCATGCCCTTTTGTCCCCAATATACTTTCAGGCTTTAAATCAGTAATTAACAAGAGGCATCTTTTGGTCATTGTAGTTGCCTGGAGCAAAATGAATTTTTAAAATTCTTTGTGATTAAAAAACACCGTCATTGTCATCGCATATGGAAGGCCAGTTATTAGAAGTAAACTGTCAGAAGAACATCCCAGTTCTTTTCTCATTTTTGAGTTATGTCAGTTGACAGGATTTGAGTCTTTGAGGGCTTTGATGGGAGTAGCTGACTTCAAAAGAATCAGCAAGACAGATATTTCGGTTTCTATAGGCTGAGGGATTTCTAACCAGAAGCCATATTGTGGATAGTAGATTATAATAACAAAGGAGATTTTTAAAATGAGGATGACACATTGACTTGGAATGTTTTCTCATCTGTATTTACTTATTCCTAAATATTTTCCTTTATGCTTTCTTTTTCAAGTGGATGGCCAGCTGCCTGCCACCTTTTTCTTTTCTCGTTGCCTCTGTTCCTCGTTTCTTTCTTTTCCTTAGCCACTCCACTTTCCTTCCTTGAATCCTGTGTTTTCTCTCTAAATCTTCCTTTCTCTAATCCTATTTCATCCCTCTCTTTCTTTTCCTTATTTGATCTTACAGTTCATAACTTCTCTTTCTTTTCCTGAAATTCCCTTCTGTTCTCCTCCAAAATCAATGTTCTGGTGCCCTATTCCCAAGCTTCTTATCTCTTCACTGTTAATCCCTAGTGTGTTTACTGATCTGTGGGCCAAATGGCAAAATCCCCAGGGCCCTCTATCCATGCCAACACAGTGAAAAGCAGCAGTTAGCATTGCTCAACAAGTGCCTTGTGAACCACGAATCGATGGGTGAAAACGCTGTCAGTGAAAGGTTGCACATGTCTGTTTGTATGTGTATATGAGATGTATGATGATGCTCAAGCAAATAGTTTTTTGAATGGAGGGGTTCTTGGATTTTTTTTTTTCCTGGCAGTAAAGAGAATTAAGCAGCAAGCTTTGTCTACATTTCTTTCTTCATTAAGTTAATGGACATGTTTCTAAGAAGTTACGTAAGGAAAACAGATGATGTTAAAGAGAGAAACAGAGACAAGAGACTGGTAAACAGTCAGGCATTAGTAGATCCTGCTGACACATTTTTGATAGCAAACACAAAGAATGTGTTATGAATGCAGTGATAGAATAGAAAGCAGAACCAGGAAAGAGATGGCAATAAGTGGTAATAAAATCCAAGTGATTCATGTGTTTAAATGAAAGAAAGAAGAAAGACAGCAGTGCCCAAAATGTGAAAGGGTAAGAAAATGGAAGTAGGGACATACTGGTGGAGACCAAGAGATTAGAAATTTGAGAAACTCTTCTTACATCAATAAAACATTACATGTTAAATAACAAAAAAAGAGCATGCAACTATACTTCTCAGATGCAGTATCTCTAGTAACTTCAGGGAAATAAAAGCCAGATAAGATTAGCGTAGCATCTTTCAAAAAAAAAAATGTTAACCTCAGAATTCACATCTGCTATAAAAGGATTGGAAGAATTTGAATAGATGAGGAACAGTGGCAAGTGATAGAAATCTTAAGCAGGAAAAGTGATTTTCAATGGTATTGCCAGGTTTTCAAAAAGTAAAGTACTCTGGTTCTCTCTGCCCTGAGAGTTGGGAGACCAACATGGCCTAAAGAAGAATAGACCCACCTCGTGTTTGCCATATACTGAGCTAGATGCTTTACATCCACTTCTCATTTAAGCCTCATGATACATAAAAGTGAAGCCAAAGACTGAGAATGATACCCACTGAGAGGAAAAAGAGGGAATTTTCTGAGCCAGTTCCAAAATTATAAGGCTCAGGGGGAGTAGCTTTGGTTTTGTCAAGTCAGAGCGGACAGCCAAAGGCAGCAGACATAGGATATTATCAGAGGTAAATCACCCAGCTAAGCCTGTTCTGTCTTTATTGCAAGGTCAGAGCAAGGCGGCCAAATGTTTTCAACCATGGAAATCCCCTAACTTTCCAATGGCTGCAGCCCCACAGCTCTGAGGTTTTACTCACAGGATGGCTCTCATCCAGCTTTCAAATGTCTTCAAGTGGATTACTCATTTTTTTCTCCTGACTCATTCAAGCCTCTAGCAAATAGCTGTAGGTACTGGAGGGGCTGAGTAGATCAGTTGACTTGATACTGGGCTGTAGAAAAACCTATAATATAGTGACAAAAGCACTTAAGTATCTGTCCTCAGATGCTAATATGTGGGCTATGGCCAGACGGCATTGGCTCATTCATGTGTTTCCTACTCATTTGCAGTAGGAAACTTGGGTATGCATGGGGATTTTAGTCTCTAATTGTAAGATTACGTATTGTAGGCCACGTAAGATTACATATTGTAGGCCACTTACTTAGACAGTAGAATTCCATTATGACAGCTTATTTTTATATTTATTTAGATGGATTATGGGTCAGAACATAACTCCTTAATAACAACAGCAAACATATACACAGGCTTATGGTGTGCTGGGCACTGTACTGATTGCTTTCCTTAGGAGGGCATATTCACAGGATTGAAAGGTCATTTCTGGTTGTCTGAGCCAAGACCATGTCTATCAATTACATTATTTTGTCTGGCTAATGTTCCTCATCATGAAGTTTATTTTTGAAGAAGTGTTCATTTTTAGATTTCTGATTGTACTTAGTTATACTGGAAAGTCTGTTTTTCTTGCTTTCGGAACGCTTTAATTTCCTGGTTCAGTCATGCAGTTCGTGGACATTTATTAAGCACCTGAGTTTACTGGTCATGGAAGATATGGTTGTGAATAAGACATGGCCTCAGACCTAGAGTTCAGCATTGTGTTAGTGTTTTGTGATTGGCATGAGCAAAATACCTGGGAAGCAGCAGCAAATATTTCTTCAAAAGAAACATTAGAGCTGAAACTTTAAGAATATATAGAAACTGCTCACTCTAATAAAGGCAAAAGGAGTGTCATCAGTAGAAGAAACAGCACGTGAGAAGAATATAGCATGTTCAGGGTGGAAGAAGACATTTTAAACATAGGATCGTGGCAAAAAAATGAGTCTAAATAGGTTAAGTTAGAATAAGATTCCAATGGATCTTGTATAACATCCTAAGGCATCCTCTTGTAAGCACTGGAAGGGCTTATGGAGGTTTCAGTGCTCTTGCCTGGAAAATCCCATGGGCGGAGGAGCCTGGTGGGCTGCAGTCCATGGGGTCGCTAAGAGTCGGACACGACTGAGCGACTTCACTTTCACTTTTCGCTTTCATGCACTGGAGAAGGAAATGGCAACCCACTCCAGTGTTCTTGCCTGGAGAATCCCAGGGATGGGGGAGCCTGGTGGGCTGCCATCTACGGGGTCGCACAGAGTCGGACACGACCGAAGCGACTCAGCAGCAGCAACTTTATTTGATTATGTTTCAGTAAGAGAGTCCTGATGATAATGTGGGGTAGGAGAGAGGGGTAACAAAATGGGACTGGTTAGAAAACTGTTGCACAGTCTAGAAGTGATAGCAGTAGGGGCAAAGGTGAGGGATAGATTTGAGATGCAGCTGGGGAGTGATGTGGGCAGACTGTAATGTCGGGTTGGATACAGAGATTGATGTGTGGATGATGTTCAGATGAGGGACTCATGTCTTTGGGTGGGCCATGATGCTTTACCATGAGAAATGAGGAGGAAAACTAGCCTTGGGGAGTGATGAGATTCCTCTGTGACATGCTGAGTTGAAATTAAAGTGCTAGTGAGAGGTGAAGTACTTGAAACTGATTAGATCAGTGAAGCCAAAGAGGAAAAGGGGCCAAGGGCAGTAAAGCATCTATTCTGTTTAGATTGTGGGTCAGGAATCTATCCACGCTGTGTAGAGAGAGTTTTGGGAATTACTAGCTGGCTGTTTTAACCATGTTGGTTCTTTCTGTGGTACAGCACATTTTGGATTCTGTTATTTTCCTACGCGTGACTAATGCATTTTTAAATGAGATTGGAAGCCTCAGTCAAAGGCTAGCAGGACACTGACCCCATATAGACCATTATTCTGCATGTGCTGCTTTGGGGAGGAGTTGAGGAGTCATTCTTGGAGACACAGAAACACAAGTTCCCACTCAGATTTCTCTGGCTGACCTGGATTCCAAAGGACTGCTGGCCCTATAGAGATTTGCAGACATCCACACAAAAGGAGCATCGTTTGCATGCAGCCCCTGAACTAATTGTAACAATCTGTTCCTTAAGTCTCTGAGAAAGCACACAAATTGATTCTTCAGGACTTGTCCATTTTCAAGGACATCTGTGTGACCCTTCATCACATCAACTGACCCCTCCCCCTTTTGTTCACCTGCTCTTTCAATTATGTGAGCTGGGATGTATCTGCCTCAAATACACCCTGTCCTGGGAAATTCCTTCAGAAGAAAATTATTGGAAAAAATATTTCTGCTTTTGAGGCAACTCAGGGATTTAAATCTCCTCTGGCCTACAGAGCCCTTGGATTCAAGTGTCTCTCCCCTTTCGACTCTGGGAGATTGAGTTGCGTCTTGAATGGAAAGCTCATAAGCACCTTGAGGAACTCGGAGTCTGTTTCCTCCTCCTGATTACTGAAGCAATGAAAAAATAAACAAATTCAGTTAGTCCAGAGCCAGTACTAAGGATCATATGATGGGGCCCAGTGGCGTTCCTGAAGCTCAGGAGGTCAGTTTTGGGGCCTGGTGCATAACTGTCTCCTGCAGGCTTCTGAAGCTGCCTGCCTCTTTCAGAAATGCCACTTTGCATTCATCATCATAATTGACTGACCAGGACGTATATTCTTATTCCTAACTTTCAGTGCCTTATACCCAAGAGATCTGTGATAAATATTTTCAACCTGTTGGATTGTCTCAAGTTTTGGAGGTCACATTATATTTAAAGGCTTCTGAGCTCATTGAATGCCATCAACTTTGCTAACAGCAAAGGAAGGTGCATATATTGATCGAAGGTCAAAACCTGGCAGTCATGGGATCCTCTGGTCTACAGATCTATGGGCCATACTTAACTCTCTCAATGACGTCTTCAGGAAAATATGAATTTAGCATTAGTATTAACAGAGCGAAATAAACAACCCAGGTTTTCTGACTTTTTTGGAAACTGCAAGATTTGACAACATTGGGCTGCATTCTTGCAGGTTGATGATTGATGAGAGCTGCATAACTGCTACTCATTTGAGGGTGGGCATATCTCTTTCATTTGCCAAGATCTCCACCATTCCCTTTTTTTGTTACACTCAACATACCACACTCACGTGTTTCATGCCTCACCTCTGTAGGTTTTTCTTTGTAGGTTTCACTAGCTAAATAACTTAGAAAACTTACAAATTAGCATGATATTTCAAAAGCATTTTATTTTTATGTAATTCACTTACCATAGGGACTTCCCTTGTGCTCCAGTGGTTAAGACTCCGCACTTCTCCTGCAGGGGGTGTGGTTTTGATCCCTGATTGGGGAACTAAGATCCCACATGCCACTCAGCCAAAAATGGAAAAAAAAAAAAATCACTTACTATAACGTTCACCCATTTAAAGTGTGCAATTTAGTATTTTTTGGCTTATAGTTGTGTAACTATTGCCACTACTGCGTTTTAGAACTTTTTCATACTCAAAAGAGATTCTATACCCATTAGCAGTCACTCCCTATTCTTTCCCCCACCCCTAGACCTCTGTTAATCTGCTTTCTGTCTCTGTGGCTTTGGGTTGGTTCTACTTTTTAGCTATTATAGATAATGGTGCTAATGAATATTTGCGTACAAATGTCTGAAAGGACATATGTTTTCATTTCTTTTGGGCATATACCTGGAAGTGAAATGATTGGTCTTAACTCTATGTTTTAATTTTTTGAGGAACTGCCACATTTTTTTCCAAAGTGACTGCATTGTTTTACATTCCCCATCAATGTATAAGGGATCAAGTTTCTCTACAACCTCACCAGCACTTTTTATTGTTCTTCTTGTAGCCATTCTAGTTGTTGTAAAGTGGTATTTCATTGTGGTTTTGATTTTTAAAAAACATTTTTTTTTATAAAATAGNCTGCATTGTTTTACATTCCCCATCAATGTATAAGGGATCAAGTTTCTCTACAACCTCACCAGCACTTTTTATTGTTCTTCTTGTAGCCATTCTAGTTGTTGTAAAGTGGTATTTCATTGTGGTTTTGATTTTTAAAAAACATTTTTTTTAATAAAATAGAATTTATTAATTTTTACAAGGAAATATTGCTAATAGGTCATGCTAACCCTTTTTCATCACTGGAACTCTCAGCTTCATTTCAGTTCTCATGGTCAGACCACATCGTATAGTGCATATATTCCCCTGGCTGTCACCTGTGGTGCCCTCATGAATGGTATTAGTGCCCGTATTAAGAAGACCCCAGAGAGCTCTCTTGCTCCTTCTATTATATGAGGTTGCAATGAGAAGATAGCAGTCTGCATTCCAGAAGAGGGTCCTCACCAGAAGCTGACCATTTTAGCACCCTGAATTTGGTCTTTCCAGCCTCCAGAATTGTGGGAAATAAATTTCTGTCATAAGCCACCCAGTTAATGGATTTGATTACAGCAGGCCTAATGACCTAGGTGGGAGCTTCTATGGTGGCTCATATTGTAAAGAATCTGCCTGCAATGCAGGAGATCCTGGTTTGATCCCTGGGTCAGGAAGATCCTCTGGAGAAGGGAATGGCAACCCACTCCAGTATTCTTGATTGGAGAATTCCATGGACAGAGGAGCCTGGTGGGCTACCGTTCATGAGGTCGCAGAGTTGGACAAGACTGAGTGACTAACACACAGACACACACACACACACAGANTAAAATATGTAATCTTTTCATACCAACTTCTTTCAATAGTAATATGTATTTAAATTTACTCATGTATTTTCTTTATTTGATAGTTTATTTCTTTTAAGTGTTTAATAATATTCTATCTGAATAATAGATTATTCTATTATCTGAATGTACCACAGTTTATCCATTTACCAACTTCTAAGTTTTGTCAATTATGAATAGAGCTGCTATCAACATTCTTGTACAGGTTTTTCTATAGATGTGTTTTCAGTTATTTTGGGTAAAGACCAAGAAATGCAATTGCTGGATCATGTGGTGATGGTATGTTTAGTTTTGTAAAAAGCTGTCAGACTGCCTTCCAAAGAGGCTGCACCGTTTTTCATTCCTGCCAGCAATGAAAGAATTCCTACTTGTCTGCATCCTCATGAGCTTCTGGTGGTGTCCGTGTTTTGGATTTTGGTCATTTAAATAGATATGTGGTGGTATCTCATTGCTGTACTTTGTAATTCCCTAATGATGGGGTCTCCCGAGTGTCACTAGCCTGCCAGTGCAGGAGACATAAAAGATGGGGGCTTGATCCCTGAGTTGGGAAGATCCCCAGAAAGAGGGCATGGCAACCCACTCCAGTATTCTTGCCTGGAGAATCCGATGGACAAAGAGTCTGGCAGGCTAGAGTCCATAGGGTCTCGAAGNCAGTGCAGGAGACATAAAAGATGGGGGCTTGATCCCTGAGTTGGGAAGATCCCCAGAAAGAGGGCATGGCAACCCACTCCAGTATTCTTGCCTGGAGAATCCGATGGACAAAGAGTCTGGCAGGCTAGAGTCCATAGGGTCTCGAAGAGTTGGACATGACTGAAGCAACTTAGCATGCGTACAGTGCAATATGATGTTGAATGCGTGTTTTTTTTTGTGTGTGTGTGTGTGTTTACTTGCCATTCTATATCTTCTATGAAGTGTCCGATTTTATATTGAGTTGTTCATTTTCTTATTGATGAATTTCTAGAGCTCTTTGTGTGTTTTGGATAACAATCTTTTACCAGTAGTTGTCTTTTGCTAAATTTTCTCTCAATCTGTGAACTGTCTTTTCATTCTCTTCATACTGTCTTTCATAAAGCAGAAGTTTGTTTTGTTTTTTAAGCCCAGCTAATCAATCGTTTCTTTTTTGGATTGTGCCTTTGGTGTTTGGTTGGCTGGATTAGACGTGATAAAAATAAGAAAGTATGTAGCTAGAAACTGGTTTGCCTTTCTTAGCATCCATGGTTAAGCCTTGCCTACAAAAATGCCTCACTTTAATCCAGTTTCACAGGAGATAGAAAGTCACTTAAACTAATGAATTCACTTGCTGCATGCCCTTAGATAGGTTATTGAGCCCTCTGAACTTAAGTGTTTTTAACGTGGAAGATAAAATTCTTTGTAATTTTTTGCAAACACTTGGTATAATTACCAAAAAAAAAAAAAAAAAAAATCTCACTGCCTGGCAAATGGGAGGTACACAATAAACATTGCTTGTTAATTATAGTAGTGAGGATAAAATGAGTGCTGAGCAGAACAAGATATATCTGTTGGCTTCCCTATGCATCCAATTTACAAAGGAAATCAGTATGCTTTGAGAAGATTTACATGGGACCCCTATACACTTTCAGAAAGCTCTCAATAATTATTGAGTGATAAAAAAGATTTTTAGCTGGGCCACTTCTGGTAATGATTCTCAATCCTGGGCTGCAGGTGTACACCTTCTTTGCAACTTGCATTGTATGTGTACAGATTCTTGAACTCTGTCCAGTCTTTACTGACTTTATGCTGGACACTAAGGAAATTTTCAAAAAGTAGCAGCAACAAAATGAAAACACATCATTCCTGCTATCAAGGACTTTAATCAGGAATAGAATATACGTGTAAAGTTTAATATTAGTAAGAGAACATCTGTTGTTCAAGGAGTTTTCCTGAGAGATTCTGCTGCTGCTAAGTCGCTTTAGTCGTGTCCAACTCTGTGCAACCCCATAGATGGCAGCCCACCAGGCTCCCCCGTCTGTGGGATTCTCCAGGCAAGAACACTGGAGTGGGTTGCCATTTCCTTCTCCAATGCATGAAAGTGAAAGTGAAGTCGCTCAGTCGTGTCCTACTCTTCGTGACCCCATGGACTGCAGCCTACCAGGCTTCTCCGTCCATGGGATTTTCCAGGCATGAGAGACTCTAATAATGTTCAAATAATACATATTCTTGGAGACTAACTGTGTTTGTCCAACTCTTTTCCACTTCTTTCCTCCCCACCAGTGCCTTCAACTCAATCTCAGTATCCACGTCCTTATAAATAATACAAGTGCTTACAATTTCCCTAGGTCTCACACCCATGGACCTCTAAATGTTTCTAGTTTTTGTGCATGATATATCCCCCACAGTGTTACAGAATGAAAATTAAGGAGGGAAAACTTGTACCAAATGAATATCCATGAAGCCTTTCCCTGTACTCAAAAATGTTTAACATTTGTAAGAAATTATGTAAATCATTACCCTTTCTATTGCCAACAGAAATAGGTTTAGAGTCCTACAACTTTCATCTTCTAGATCTGCCCCTGATTTAAGTTCTACATTTTTAATGTAGGCCTTCTTTCTCTTCTTTACTAATTGGCATGGCTTCTATAGTCTTTGTGTTTTACCCATTTAAAAAACTCCTCTGTTTTTCTTCAGTCATCTTTAACAATCAGTCCCCATGATTCACTACAGTTTATCCAGAGGCTTCAAAATCGAAATAACATATTCAGTTTAAATGTGATCTTGCTTCAGCCGCTGTCGGAAACTATCAAAAAGGATCGCAGTGTACCCAGCTTTATAATATTATCTTATACGCATAACTGACTTTATTGACAAACTGAAATTTGTAATTTGACTTTCTTTACTTCCCCCCTTTTATCCCTCTAAAGCAGTCACTCTTAACAAGACAAGTCAAATGCAATTTATGTGAACTCCAAGGGATTATTAAAAATCAAGAATTTATTGATCAACTGATGTTTGAAGTCAGTGATAGGCTTAAAAGTATTTTTTGTCAGAGTAATATTATTTTACAGTAATATTTTTATGGAAAGGCTAAAGTGGGTCAAAAATTGAATTTTGATGCTCTACAGAGAGGTCAGTAAAATTTCACAGATTCCTGCAAGCAGAACCGTTTCTATGCTTAAATATATGCTTATGTTAATTGAGAGCACATGAATGATCTAAATTTCTGCATAAAAAACACCACTAATCTGAAATTTTGGTATGCTGTGTGCGAAAGAAGTTACTATTTTATGAAAGTCCCAGTGCCAAAGATGTTTCATAGGAGAATGGCATTAAACTGATTCAGTATTAACAAGAGATCAGATTTCTTCAGCAATTAAAGCAGAAAGCAAGACTGTGGAACAGATCCTTGCACATCAAGTACAGTTTGATGAACCATAGAGGGGTGAAACTGCACAGTCTGAAGACAGTCCCAGACCATACCAGGAAAGTATTTCAGGAAATAATGGAGCAGGAAGAAGGCAATAGGGCATCTCTCCAGTAGGAGGATGTTGAGAAGGTCAGGTAGAAAGGGAAATGCGGAAATCCGAAAGGAAAACAGCACTCACCTTTTTACCATTTGGCCCATGGTAAGCACTTCTGTTGTCACCCATGATACATTTGCTTTGGAGCTGTTTCTTCTGTTATCTAGTGTATGTTTTTCAATACTGACAGCTACTTCTGATTATCTTTAGTTGTCTTTTCTTTTTTTCCCCAAGTTTCCTGAGCACTATCCAGTATATTAGAACCTTAGTCTATGCAAGAATTAATTAACTCCAAAAACATGTATTTAGTGCTTATCTGGCACAAGGTTTGGAAGATACAGAGGTACATAAAAATGACCCTCACTCAGTGATGTTTAATAGAAAAAAATGGAATATTAGACAGTCTAACAGGAAAGGTAACAAGTTATTATAATTCATGAGGGCTCTTGCAAATGGTAATAGGAAAAAAATGTCTTTGTAGTCTTTTGATCTATGTAGCTCTGTGTTATATATAAATCTCACATTTTTTTCCTCAGAATAAAAATTTAAGAGTATCTCATGGGACTTACTCCCTTACAAGCCAATAAAACTCGTAACTGAATTAGTGGTATTTGAGAGATTGTGGATACTAACACTTCTCCACAACTTTCTACTACAGAATATGAAATCAGGGATTTCTTAAATAAACGTACTTTTGTTTCTCTAGTTGATGAAGTTTTTAGATATCTTCTTTCTAGAAGACTCTTTTTCACATTATTTATTAAATATTCCATATATGATTACAAAAAAAAAAATATTCTTAGAATTTCTATGTCCTTCTTATTGTGGCTATAAATGAATTACAACAAATTCAGTGTCTTAAAACAGCAACATAGTTATATTATTTTGCAGTTTTAGAGAATAAGAGTCAGAAATGCACTTCAATGGGATGAAATTAAGTTGTCAGCAGGGCTACGTTTATTCTTGGAGACTCTCAGAGAAGCTCTGTTGCTGTCATTTCCCCACTTCTAGAGGTCACCCACATTCCTTGGCTAGTGGCCCCCTCCAGCACCTTCAGAGCCAACAGTGTAGCATCCTCTCTCCTCTCTGACCATCTGTTTCCCTCTCTTTCTCTTACACTAATCCTCCTGTCTCCTCCTCGTAAGGATCCTTGTTTATAATTACATCAATCCCATCTGGATAATCTGGGCTAATCTCCCATCTCAGAATCCTTAATTTAGCTACATCTACAAAGTTTCTTTCCCTATATAAGACAACATATTCACAGGTTCCAGGGATTAGGAAGTATATGTTTGTGGAAGGACATTATTCCATTTATCACAGAAGTGAAAATCCCTCAGTCATGTTTGACTCTGTGACCCCATGGAATAAAGCCGATCAGGATCCTCTGTCCATGGAATTCTCCAGGTGAGAATATTGGAGAGGGTCACCATTTCCTTCTCCAGGGCATCTTCCCAACCCAGGGATCAAACCTGCGTCTTCTACATTGCAGGCAGATTCTCTACATTTTGAAATACCAGGGAAGTCCTTATCACAGAAGGTAGTATTTTAAACTCTGCTGTGATATGTCAGTATTATCTCAGAGAAGATTTTTATAAGGAAAAAAAATGTTCTTGAAGAAACATACAGGATGCTGGTGGTCTAGGCTGGATTGAGAAAAAGAGGTTAGAAAGAATATACTTGAATATTAAAAAACAAAAAAGCACCATAAGAAGGCAAAAGGAAGACCCCTCCACTATCAAATAAGATATTCCCAGTACAGTTTTATCAAGGGCAAAATCCTAAGCAAAGTCAGGGCCAAAACTTAATCCCTCTTTCTTTACATGATGCTGTTCCCTTGTAATTTCTGTACTTAATGTTTGTGGTCATATAACTGAGAATTTAAAAGTAAGATTTAAAAATATGGCCAGGAAAAACCTGTAGCTAAAGAAAGGTCATCGTTCATCATTCTTTTTTTTTTTTTTTTCTCCTGTGTTGCTTACTTTTCAAAAGCGTATCTGGTTGTTTGAATGAATGCCTTTAGAATTTAGATTTTTTGAAGCTACTTTGAAAAGGACCCTAGAAATAAACTAACCCAGATTTTTACAGAGAAAGTCCAGTGTGTCATAAAAAGTTAAACATTTCTCGTCTGAAGTTATATTACTACTTAGTGGTAGATCCAAACTTCATTTCCCAAACCCAAGTTTCCGGACTCCTAATTCAGTTGTTTTCCCACTAAATCCATTAGTTCAGTGATTTGCATTTGAATTTAGATCTCAGTGCAGTGTACAAACTACCCATGAGCCTATTCCTTTCAAAAACCAGTTAATCTGTGAGCCAGGAGCATTTTCTTAGTACACTCAATAAAACACTCTGATGTACTCAGATCTGTGGGGACTCATGAAGGAAGATGATGCTCCTCATCCAGAAATGTTTCTCTATTGTTAAAGAACTTCAAAATACCCAGGATAGACTGCTAGGAATTCTTTCAAAAAATAAAAAAATCTATGTATTATTTCCCCGAGTAAACAAGGAAACCTTTCTAATCTTTTCCCCTTGCTGTTATAAAGCTAACATTTGCCCTAAAGCAAAAAGTTGTTTTAGCACAGGGTTATTCCATGGCCATGAATAAAGAGATGTTGCTTATACGCTCTGACAACTTGAACGATTCACTTTCCAAAAACAAGTAGCAGAAAGAGAGCTTTTATTTATTTATGCTTTAAAAGACCCAAGAGGACAAAAATAGTTTTTGTACTGTTTTTTAATTGCTCAAGCATTACATACACTTTTGAGAACCAGCTGGCCATCATTCTGAACAATATCAGTTTATTCTGCTTACCCCACCCCAAAGCACTGTTTGTCCATCTCTGCTCTGAAATACTTTGTGGGAGGCTGACCTCTTGGTACTGCTTCAAAGAGGTTTGTTACAGTCGCTTTCTAGCGTGTTTACCCAGTGGGGGCACCAGTAGCTAGAAGGGTGGAAGGAAAGTGGGATTGGGGCTTTCTTTTCCACTCCACACTTGGCTGTACCCTCCATTAGTACCGGAGTATGGGATGTGGGGGGTCCTTTTCATTGACTCTGTTCAAGAAAGAAGTATTCATTCTGGTATTCCATTGATGACGAATGGAGGTAGGCATACCATAATGGCTTTTTGTAGTACCAGACAGAAATTCAATCCCAAATACAGCCAGGAAAAGTGGGGGTTTTATAGCCAAGGAGCAGGGTTAGGGAGTCAATGGGTGAAAACTTAGTAAGAAAAAACATTAGGGGCGATTCTGGCTCACAGGAGGATTTTTTTTGTGGAAGATAGGCCAGAGTGATCAGACATTACCTGGAAAATTGTGAAGACGAAGAACCTGATCAGATATTAAGGGTGATCAGATGTCAAGGGTTGGAAGAATGTAGCCAAACTGACTCAGTAAGATTTCTTGCTAAAATTGGACAGTACTGAGACTTACATGGAAGCCCCAAAACTCAGGGCCTAGTTGAGTTCAGAGGAGCAAAGGTGTGGCCAAGGAGAAACACTTTATCCCTGCTCTTGGCGATCTCAGGATGGGAATGTTTTCCTCCCTTTGCTCCTTCTGGATGGTCAGTGTTCGTGACTTCCTTCTGTTACTGATTTCTAGTGTGTCACCTAGTCAAGCCCACACACCACTAGGCTCTTTATTAAACCTTTGCATTTTAATCACCTGAAGCTTTCCAATAAGCCTAAGTCACTGATGAGCATTTTCCCTTCTGTGTAAGAGGAAACTGGAGCTCTTTAAAGCTTCCCTATGTTCTCTTATCTGCTGATTCTGCTCCATGCTCCGATTGGCCCAGACTACAGCTGGGATGTCAGGCAGAGGAAGGGTCTCAGAAGGCTGCTGTTCAAATCCCTCTGAAATTAGCTGAGCCACTGACTTTTCCCCATCCAGTCCCACACATTTCTGGGGTTTTAAGGTCTGGTGTATAGAATAGCCTGACAATGTGGAAAGCACACAGTTTATTACTTTGGCTGTTTAGACCAGAGTCACAGATCTAGAGTACAGCAGGGCAGTCTCAGCCTTATTTTAACCCTTTAAAAATAAAGCTTACTGTTTTTCTTCACTGCCGGTTCTCTTTCTATGGAGTAAACCAAACCTAAATTCCTCTGCAGACCGTTCCCAAGGTGGACTTAACGGAATATGGTTGTTTCAGCTTCCAGTGCAATTTTTTTGATTTACAGCTGGTTTTCTTCATGACAGTATGATTACCCCAATGTTGGGAGTTTTTGCCAAGGCGACTAAGCGTGGAATATGCACAATAAAGTTTTGAATAAGACCTTGAATTCAGCTTGGTCATTTTATTTCAGTACTTTTGGCAATAATTTTTGCAGTGGAAAGATTTCAGGTCATCCTAAGGTTTTACTTTTTTTTTTTTTAATTTCCTCTTTGTTTTATGTCTTACCTTTTATAGGGTCTGACTTTCTTCGAGTCTCGGTGTATCTGTGCTTTCTCCTACACTTACCAACTTAATTTCTTGTTACTTTCTCCTCTTTTGATAATTTAGATTTTCCTCCAAGCAGTCTGTTCCATTCAATATATTAATCTCCTGAGTACAGACTGTTTTGGTGTACTTATGGAGATATGTCCCTTAAGTAATAGAAAACGAAATACAAGAGACTGGGTTTTTCCAGCAATATAACTGAGGCACTGTTCTATATCGTTTATGAAAAGAAAAGCTAGAGACTGTAAATTATGCATGATGTGTAATGCAATAAATATCATTATGTTTCTATCGTTATTCATTCAATCAATTCAGTCACTCAGTCATGTCTGACTCTTTGCGACCCCCCTGGGCTGCAGCACGCCAGGCCTCCCAGTCCCACATCCCCTCCCGAGCTTGCCCAAACTCCTGTCCATTGGATCAGTGATGTCGTCCAACCATCTGGTCCTCTGTTATGCCCTTCTCCTCCTGCCTTCAATCTTTCTCAGTATCATGGTCTTTTCTACTGAGTCGACTCATCTCATCAGGTGGCCAAAGTATTGGAGGTTCAGCATCAGTAATGCATCTATACTTGGGGTTTGAATAGATTTTTAAATTTTATTTTTTTCCAATAAGCGTGAGATTCTTGAAACTGCCCTATTTGTAGTTGCTACAGTCCATATAAATAGAGTAATGGAATCTCAGGTGCGTACATACTATTCTTCCATCATTTACTAACCATCTACACTGGTCCTGTGGAGAAGACAATGGCACCCCACTCCAGTACTCTTGCCTGGAAAATCCCATGGGTGGGGGAGCCTAGTAGGCTGCAGTCCATGGGGTCGAGATGTCGGACACAACTGAGCGACTTCACTTTCACTTTTCACTTTCATGCATTGGAGAAGGAAATGGCAACCCACTCGAGTGTTCTTGCCTGGAGAATCCCAGGGATGGGGGAGCCTGGTGGGCTGCCCTCTATGGGGTCGCACAGAGTCAGACACGCCTGAAGCGACTTAGCAGCAGCAGCAGCAACACTGGTCCTAGAATTGGGCTAAACTTTGGGATTATGAGGGTTAATGAAGCAGAATCCTGTCCTTAAGCTTTCCCTCTGAGAAGTCAGGGACATTAAAATAATTATACTACAAAATTGAAAATATCATGGTGGAGGTTTTTAGAGCAACTGCGTGAAAAGTAGTTAATAACTGATGAGGGTGGCCAGGCACATTTCCTACAAAAGGTCTGGGTATGGAGGCGTGGATTGCTTGCATCAAGCAGGGATGAAGGGAAAGAATTACAGGGCAAAGGAGCCCCACCCTTGGGAAGTCTTGTGCACAGAGACTTGTCAGAGGACTTCCTGTGGGGAAGTGGAGATAAAGGGGGTGTGTCCCCAAGCCAGCACCTCGCCCTCTCGTAATACTGGTCCTACCGTTTTCCTCTTTTACTTCCTAAAGAGGCTTTGCCTACCACTATTGGTGTTCCCCTACCTTTCCCTCCTCCCATCATAGTAAAGATCTCAGAGCATGTTTTAAATTTCAGATTCAGTTTCTCCCCCCGCCTTACTCATGCACAGGTCAATCCGTAGCAACTACATTCAGTCTAATAACATTACTTTGGAAATATGGTTAATAAAGGCTGTTCTCATCATAGGAAATGGAATATTTATAGTTCTCATGGAATTTGACTAGAGTCACCAGACAAAATATAAGAAACTGTGGATTTTAAATAAACTTAATTAGTAACATTTAAATTTCAGAAGAAAATGGAGTGTTGTTTTTTTTTTTTTAGTATAAGCATATTTGATGCAGTATTTGAGATATGCTAAGTTGTTGTTTATCTGAAATGCCAGTTTAGCTGGGATGCCTGTGTTTTTGTTTACCAAATCTGAACTCTAAATTTTCCTTTTCTGCAGGTGATACTAAACCGTTCTCTCATGCTTCTCCGAGGCCATCTAAGCCCGTTTCTTGCTGTTAGTTGTTTTTTCCCTATGACTCCTAAATCTCTGCCTCCATCCGACATCTCTTCTTTGCTTCCAAAACAGTATTTCCAGTGCCTACTGCACATTTTATCCTGGTTGCCCTACAGGCACCTAAAACCACACATACCAGAGTAAGCATGCTCTCTTTGTCTCACACCTGCTTCCTGATTGCATTCTCCACATAGCAAAGGGCACCACCACCAACTCAATCCAGTTACCAAAGTAGAAACCCGGGCATCATTCTAGACTCAGCCTTCCCTTCTCGCCTCCGTTCCCTCTTGCCCCACCCAGCCCAGAATGATTGTCTACAGTCTCCTCCTTAACATGGCTTGATTTGCTCCCTCCTCTGTAACTTATCTGGAATCTTCCTAGTTTGCACTGTATCAGGTCCACCAGCATATTAGGCTCGCCTCCAACGCACTTCCCTGTTTCATGCATGTATGCAGACATACAGGCACACACATACACGCACACATGTGCTGTCTCTGGAAAGGAGAGGAAAGGAAAGTCGCTTAGTTNCCCATTACTTTATGGCAAACAGAAGGAGAAAAGGTGGAAGTAGGGACAAATTTCCTCTTCCTGGGCTCAAAAATCACTGCGGATGGTGACTGCGGCCGTGAAATCAGAGGACAACTGCTTCTTGGCAGGAAAGCTATGACAAATTTAGACTGTGCTGAAAAGCAGAGACACTGCTCCGAGATGTGTATAAGAGACAGGCTTGACTCTGGTGCCTGACTTGGATCTGTTTTCATGAACTCACCACTCTCTGCTTTTGTTCACTGCTCTCTCTCCTTTCATGCTTTCTCACTTCTACCCACCCATCCCATCAGCCCAGCCCAGTGGTTCTGATCCAGTTCTGAGACTCTGGAGCCTCCTTTAGTGATACCACCAGCCAGAAGAACCACATGAGTCCTTTTTGTCCAGCAGAATCTGATTTAATTATCAGATGTTCCAACAATTGCATTTTGAATATTCTGTTCCATCCTTGCCTTAACTTCACTGGCAAGGTTTTCAAGTTGCAAAAATTTGGCTACCTTAATTGTAATGCAATCAATATCTGAGTGAAAAAGTAAAAGATCTTAGTCTGGATGTAAAAAAGCTTCACTGGCCACATTGTTCCAGTCCACAACTATTCCATATTTTTACTGAGTCTACGTAAAAGGCTGCTATCTGACCACAAGAACATCTATGTAGGCATCTAGAGCAAAGAGACCTTTTCACTAAGAGTGACAGTGAAATTCTCCAGGAGCCCCCAACCCCTCTTTATCAGCAACAGTGGGTTTTATAGGACACCCTTATTACCTGGGGTGTTATATCTGCAATAATAAAGACGGCCTCAGATCTTTCGCTTCCTTTATCTCAGAACAGACCTTGTGTTTATTTAGAGCCACAGCCCAGGCCTATTACATCTGTAATGAATGGGATGACTTAAAACAGCACCTTTCACCTCAGAATCTGGAAGCCTTTAACAGCCTCAGCTCCACACTTCCACACACAAACACTTTAGGGAAGGATAGACAATAAACAGGAACTTCTGGTGATTGTCCTGTCAGGGAGAATGGAGAGAAAAAGAAGACGGTATGCCCTGGCAATGTAAGCCTTTCTCCTTCAGTCACTGTGACTTAAAGCTCATGTGAGTGTCTAGGGGAATTTTTCTACAGCATAGGCATAATCAATACTTTCATTTACCTAATCTTTCATTAGAAGTGCTTTACTCATCAATTGCTAGAAGAGAATATGGTGATAAAGGACAAGTATTTCTCTAACACATAGGAACTTGCTCTTTCTGGTGAGTCAGTAGAAGAATAAGATAAAGTGTCCAGAGTACAGACGGCCTTTTGTTTTCATATGGCCTCATATTTGTTCACCTTCCTGCTTCATTTACTTCTCAAGGAAACAGGCTCTATTCCCATACCTATACTCACTTATAGGTAAGGCCAGAACTCCAGGACTTTAACCCATAGAAACTTGCCTTGATGTTTTTCTTTCTGAAGATTTAGAGAACTACTTTATATTTTTCCAACTTAAACCTTCAGAGAAAGAGAACTTATCTTACCTGTTTGTTGGCTAGAATAGGAAGCTGAGAAGGAAAAGGAGAGGAACTAGCATTTGCTTGGCTTCAGGCACTGTGCTGGTCACTTTGTATATATTATCTCATGAAACTAAAAGAAAACCCAGAATGTTTATCATTTGTTCTGTTGGCCAGTAGCTGTCTGTATGCTATCATGGCCTTAGTCCTGATACCCACCAGGACCTATTCTATGATATCTTGTCTTTCCTTTTAAAATGTGGCTCTGGTACATTAATAAACCCAAATTGCACATTCTTCCCTCTTGAAAGGTGCTATTCAGGGTCGAACTTAGCATTAGACAACCATCTTTCTCTCTGTTTTAAAAATCTCTTTTCTCTCTTCCTTTGTTGTGAGAAAAACATATTTATACTCTTTTAGAGTTGTCAGTCACAGTGTTATAATAAAATATTTGGTTTTATCATTTTGGCTCAATTGAATAAATAAGTTCCATTTAATTTAAATTCTCTTGGTTCTCAGATTTTCTTTTTTTTAGAAACCTATAGTCTCTGCTTAGGAGAAGGCAGTGGCACCCCACTCCAGTACTCTTGCCTGGAAAATCCCATGGATGGAGGAGCCTGGTAGGCTCCAGTACATGGGGTTGCGAAGAGTTGGACATGACTGCGTGACTTCACTTTCACTTTTCACTTTTATATATTGGAGAAGGAAATGGCAACCCACTCCAGTGTTCTTGCCTGGAGAATCCCAGGGACGGGGGAGCCTGGTGGGCTGCTGTCTATGGGGTCGCACAGAGTCGGACATGACTGAAGTAACTTAGCAGCAGCAGCAGCAGCAGCAAGTCCCTGCTTGCTGCCCTCCTACCCCACCCCTGGCAGTCCAGCCCATGGTTTTTTCCCCTACCAATAGTCAAAAGACTATTATGTGATTCTCCTGCCCAATTCTGTCTCTGTCTTCACAAATTCTGGAGTCATACTGACTGACTTTGTCACCCCCAAAACTGAGCTGTGTGACCTTGGGCACACATTTCCTCATTTCCCCATCTGAAAACACTGACTCAGTTATTATCAGGATTAAATGACCTGGTGGTGTCTGCCCTGTTCCCAGGGTCCCCCTGCTTGGGTTGACTGTGTACTCAGCTGATAAATCATTTTGCCTGAGGCTTGCCATATCTTGACTCTGAAGCTTCTCTGGCTCCTTCCCACTGTGCCTTCACATTTGAGGGCCTTCTAGATAAAGAGTCTGCCTGCAATGCAGGAGACATAGCTTTGGTCCGTGAGTTGGGAAGATCCCCTGGAGGTGAGCATGGCAACCCACTCCAGTATTCTGGCCTGGAGAATCCCCATGGACAGAAGGTGCTGGCAGTCCGTGTGGTCACAAAGAGTCGGATGTGACTAAGCCATGCACAGCACGGCACAGGCTGCCCCACACTGCTCTTTCCAGACTTATTTCTCCCTGCTCTACAGCATAAACTGTCTTCCAGCCAGCCTGGACTAGACATTCCCTAATGATACACTTGCTGTCTTGACATTATACTTCTCTTGGTACACCTCGTTTTCCCAGGATGAGTCCCTTTTGCCGTCTTTGCTCATCAGAAACCCCATCACCCTTCACGGTACCCTCGAGGGAGCGATGGTTGGTCACCTCCAGACTCTGAATCCAAGTCTATGCTTGGATAGCTCTTGTCTTAGACAGCTGGAGAATGATTAGCACAACTTCTTTTCCTCTTCTAGGTTGTAAGTCCCACGGAGGTAGGAAGTTTAGTTCTTCTTGCATGTCAGTCCTTAATAAATATTTGTTGAAAAGTAAGGCCCCCTTTGTCACTTTCTTGTCTCGTCAGTTGAACTTGATAGTCTCTTCTACTGTTTAAATAGAGGAGGACAGAGTATATGTGCAGTCAGGATTTGACCTTATGTCACCAACTTGCACTTTCTGAGTACCTGCTGAATGTTAGAAACTGTGCTATTGCTGGGGTCAAAAATAATAATTGCAGCTACAATTTACTGAGCCCTTCCTAGGTGCTAGGCACCATGCTAAACTGTTTTTTAAAAGTATTATCTCACTTAACACTCAAGATAACCTTATGAGGAAGATACTTTCAGTGTATTGTCATGAAAGCTATATGATTCGGAGAGGTTAGTACCCTGCTCAAGGTCAGCAGCTAGTCAGAGGTAGAGCCAGGATTTGAAACTAGGTTGTCTACTCCCAAACCTGTGCTCTTAATCAGGTAAATAAGAGTTCTACCTTTTGAGTTACTAAGTGTCCAGTAATGAAAATATGTGAGCTGGTCCACATCTTCTTCTCTGACTTTTACCTTGTAATACCACACTTCAACCACACTGGCCTTCCTGCAGTCCCTTCAGAGTACCAGACCTGTTCCTGCTCCAGGACCCTTGCACCTACAACAGTGCAGACAGCCACTTAGAATGCTCTCAGAGTTGACCATCACATCACTGGCATGTCTTGATTAGAAAGTCATCTCCTAGAAAGACTTCCCTGAACTCCTCAGCTAAAGTAACATTCCACTTTCCCACCTGCTCTGTGCTCCCTCTACCCCAGTTACCCTGGTTCATTTCCTTCTAGTATTTTTATCACTGTCTGCATTGATCACATGTACTTGTGACTTTATTCTTTTCCCCTACTAGAACTGAAGTCCAGCCAGAGTAAAGATTTATTCACCACTGAATCCGCAATATCTAGAACGGGCCTTGTGTGAACAAATGGATGAATTTTTGACAGCTAACTGTTTCAGGTTGGGTTCCAGAAAAATATACACTGAAGTGGACTTTGCAGTGCAAGATGTTGTTGGGAATCAATACTTGCAAAAGACAGGGGAAGGGGCAGGATTGAACAGAGAGAGGAATTGAGTTGTGGTATGGATCCATCAGAGCTTCAGTCAACCCTGTAACAAGTTTTAGAGTTAAAAAATCTTCCCACTAGAATTTGCTGTATGACACGGGAAGTTCAAACCAGTGCTCCGTGGCAACCTAAAGGGGTGGGATGGGGTGGAAGGTGGGACAGAAATTCATAAGGGAGTTATTGTTGTTCAGTCACTAAATTGTGTCTGACTCTTTGTGACCCCATGGATTGCAGCACCCCAGGCTTCCTTGTCTTTCAGTATCTCCTGGAGTTTGCTCAAACTCATGTCCATTGAGTCAGTGATGCCAACTAACCATCTCATCCTCTGTCACCCCCTTCTCCTCCTGCCCTCAATCTTTCCCAGTATCAGAGTCTTGTCTAGTGAGTTGGCTCTCTGCATCAGGTGGCCAAAATATTGGAGCTTCAGCTTCAGCATCAGTCCCTGCAATGAATATTCAGAGTTGATTTCCTTTAGGATTGACTGGTTTGATCTTGCAGTCCAAAGGACTCTCAAGAGTCTTCTCCAACACCACAGTTCAAAGCATCATATCTTGATGCTGGGGAACATATGTATACCTATGGTTGATTCATGTTGATATATGGCAGAAACCAACACAATATTATAAAAAATTATTCTTCAATTAAAAATAAATTTAAAAAAGAGAGAGAAAAACATCCCTCCACTAGACTAATAATAAGCTAGCATTATATTAATAATTGAAAATCAGGTTTACTCTAGAACTTGCTGTGGACTTTACACTCCCTCCCTCCCCCACTGATGCCTCCTTAGTTAAGGGATGTGAGTGTGATCTACTCCTGAAAGGTCATGACCTCAGGCAAGGAGGCCTCTAAAACTGGGGCTGACCCTGAAGGAGTTAATGATGGATGCTGTTTGCTGACTATCCTCCCCATAGCCAAAAACCGAACCCTTCCTTACAGAGGCCTTTGGTCAGTGAGTGTTAGTATCTACTAACTAATGACAGTATTATAAATAGTGCATACCTCATGCATGATTGTCTCTCTTGTTGATGTAAGTGGTGTTATTCAGAATTAATTTACATCTAAAAGCTGGGAGTATTTTATACCAGAAGTTTTAAAGCAAATCAGTACTTGTTGCTTTCAGATCACCCATTGCTTTGATTCACATATGATACTCAATGACCTTTATCTCTCTTTCTCTTTCTAATATATGTTTGGCATTATAATTTTTCAAAATGCACCAAAAACTTGCCTAGAATTATTACTATGATGACTGTTTTATAGTTAGTGACAGATTTTCAAGGTGATTACATTTTTTAACCTTTGTAAGTTCTGGTAAACTGAAGTTTCTTTTTATTTTTTTCTGTAAAGCACTGTCCAATTCTTTTTTTCTGATTATAAATATATAAACCTTTAGACTAACAGAAACTTTCTGCATGTTATTTCATGTTTTTAATAGTTTATCTTTTTAACTAGGTCATTTTAGCATGTAAGAACTGCTGAGCAACATCACCAATAAATTCTCATGTTTGGTGTTATTTTGTATTTTCTGAGGTCTCAAACTTAACTGACTTTTTTTTTTAATCTGGCATTTTTCTTCCTTGGGGAATTTAATTTCCCTTTGTTCACTTATTTATAGCTTTGCAGATGGCATGGTTTGGAACCTTAGTTTTTATTGGTTTGATTGCTCTACAGTAATTGACACCCTATACATTCCAAGTCTCATGTTCCATTTACATATGGGCACATACTACTTGATGACTCAAGTAGACTGTAATGAATCCCCTCTATTCTGGGATATCTTTGAGATTCTGGGTTACTGTGTGGGTCTGTTCTCCTTAAACAGGGAACGGACAGCACTGAGTACTGGAAACAACTGACCTTTTATTTCCGCTGGCATTTCATCACTATGGGTGCATCCCAATCTAATTATATGTTGATTTGTAATCAACAGAGGCTTCCTCTCATTTAAGTTTCTGCTGACTTTATTTTCTCCCTATTTGGAAACCTCTAAGATTATTCTATCAGTTTCAATTTCTTAAACAGGTTTTCTTTCATGATGGCCTGCTTCCAATCTCTTACTTTGCTATTCAGTTACTCTGTCAACCCATGTTATCTGTTTAAAAAATAAAAAAGCCAAACCAAACAAAATGCTGATCCGTTGGTGGGCTCTGTGCTGTCATCTAAATTGTTATGGAGAGAACTGTTTATGTTATAATGTTGTTATGAATTAACTCAGTGGCCCACATCTCTCTGTACGTGAAATGCACTTGACCTTAGAAGAAAAAAAAATCTGAACCAGAATCCTCACTGAAGTCTGACTTGGCTACAATAAGAATTCATCAAAAACATAGAAGCTACATTTCCTAGGAAATGCAAGCTTCTTCCTGTATTTGGGAGCGGTAAAGGATACGCCCAAGAACTTGGAACAGATACAACCCTGGCAGACAAACAAAAGATCTGAAGGGCAGAACTTCCTTTTTATTCCCTGAGCTCTCTCTCCCATTGTCTAAGAGAAGATGGGGCAAATACCCAGACAGAAGCTGCTTCAGTATTGTCTTTTACTGATAGGCTGCTTGTGTTCAGTGATTCCTCTGGCCCATAGTGTCTGCTGGACAGTTGGAGGCTTTTTGAAGCCATTGTATTGTTAGAGAATAATTAGGGTGAATGAAGCAGGGGGTAGGGGTTAACAACAATTCTTTGTTACGGGCAATTGCTAGTCTTGGCATCAGTATTGGTAACAAGGCCAATCTACTGGAAGGGATGGAAACAAAAGAAGGAAAGGTTGCTGTTGGTTTGTCTGATCCATCCAGCAAATCCACCCATGCGTGGCCATTGTGCTTTGTGAGCTCTCTGGAAATGCCTTTGGTCACACTGCATTCCAAGCCACTGGGTGGGTGATCTCTAGGCAGATCTCATACATGGATTTCCTAGAATGCTTCCCATAGCAAAAAAGTGGATGCACAGGTGTTGCCTTGGCAACTAATCGGCATACTTCATAAAGAAAATAATCTTCTGACGTTTGGGTAGATGAATGTCCTAACACAAAAGAGCTAAGATGTGTTGATTGACACCAAGGTGAACACACCTGTGCAGAACTGTGGCCTGTGTCCTCGCTTTCTTCTCCATCCTCTCTAGGACAGTCAGGCCCTGTCCTGGTCATCGTGGTCTTGATCTCACTTGAATTGTGATCTAGAGGAGCCCTAGCCAGGGTGGGGTCCAGCAGACTGGGGTGGCTATCAATTTAATGCTTCTAGGAAAATGGTTCTTATTAAAAGACTTTATAAACTGGTTGCCTATCTCAGCTTGCCCATTTGGGGATCTGGAGCTGCTGCTGCATTCAGAGTCAAGGTGATGTCTAGCTGTGGTTGATCAGATACCTGATGTATTAATAATATATGACAGAGTACCTTACATGGGGGCCTGGGTTCCTACTTGGAGTCTGTTGTTCAGATTTTATAGCATCCGTGTAATTTTGTAGCATGTGTTGCTTCCTACATCCTTCTTCCAAATCAGCTTTCTGACAAAGGTGCCCAAGCACAGAGGGGGTGTGCCTCAAATAGTTGATTCAAATTGTACAACAGAAGTTACCCCATATATCCCTTCCTGTTGCTTATCAAGAAGGACAGAGACACAGAGGCAGTTTGGAAGTGGATGGAGGCATCTCTCCAATGAGATTTTTTGACCTTAGACACACCTCCCTCTCACATATTAAATAGGGCATTAATGTTACAGTCTGATTTAGACCAACAATGATTTACATTTGAAATCTCAAACAGGGAATGTTCAAGGCTGATCCTAAACTCTGAGCAGTTGGGGCAGAGGTGGTGTTTCTCTGTGTTATGCTGAGTGTATCTACAGGGAGTGGAGTGGTGGGTGTTAGGCAGCGGGTAGGGGAGGGAGAGGTGGTATGGGGCTTTAAGGAGCGGGGAGGACGGACAGAGAGTGCTTATTTTCAGTTTGTCAGCTGTTCTGGAAAACTGCCAAAATGAATGAGCTACAACAAGCCCTCATGGTTGTTGTAAGCCAAGGCGAGGCTAGGCCCCTCCTTTTAAAAGGCTCTGTGGAATTTAGACTTAAAACTTCATGTGTATTTGGTTTGGGGCAAATGTGAAATCCCTGAACTTTCCCCAGGAAAATATTAGCTCCCTGGAACACACAGTGGGTCCTAACTCTCTGGACAGAAGTGTGTCTTGAGAGGGAAAAAAGAATCCAGCACCTTCCCATTTAGCCTCCTGGCTCAGTTTGCCCAGGAGAGCAAGATTGATGAAAACCCTGATTAGATCTGTCTCCATGGCCTCCAGCAGATTATTGGAAAGGCCTGAAAAAATCCTTTTGATACAGGGGGTAGAGGTTCCAGTGGACGGGGCGGGGGTAGGGTTGGAGGAGGAGGCTGAATCTTGCTGGCCCAAATGTGCCTGACGCACACAAACAAGTGGGGGGGTGGGGAGAAGAATGAGCAAAGGCTGAGCATTTTTACAAGACGAGGCACCGACATTCTCCTAAGGGAGAGGGAACCTGGAACATTAAAAATAAGGCACTTCCATAGGGAAGAAGAGCCTGTAAACCCAGTGTGGTTGAGATTTCAGAAACAGAAATCCAGGGCCAGGTTTTTCTAGGCAGGACTTGTATCCTCTGTTTGGCAGTCAGGTTCCAAGCCTGACCTCTCTGCCGTGTGACTTTGGTCTGACGTTCATGTCAGGAAAACTCGAGGCTGTTTTTGCCGTCCTCCCTGCTAATGTTGACATTGGTAGGGAGAGAGGAAATCTGGATAAATAGAACTCTTTTCTTGGCGTTGTTAAAAATATTACTAAAAAGAGCAAAGGGTGTTTTCAGAGCTACATGGAAGCAAGGTCTTTCTTTGGAACTTTGAAAGCCTAGGTAGGTGGCTGGGTAAGCATTTTCTTGCAGCCTGTTTATTTTAGCCCGTGGTGGTTTCTGATTAGCTTTAACATTCTGATAGAGGGCACACACACCCCCATCCCATAGTGGCCCTCTCTNCTTTCTTTGGAACTTTGAAAGCCTAGGTAGGTGGCTGGGTAAGCATTTTCTTGCAGCCTGTTTATTTTAGCCCGTGGTGGTTTCTGATTAGCTTTAACATTCTGATAGAGGGCACACACACCCCCATCCTATAGTGGCCCTCTCTCCTGATGCTGTCCTTTGTATCTTGTGATTGAAAACTTACACAGCTTTTAGGACTTTTCTGAAGATCACGTTGTAGCTAGTCTACCAGGAGCTTAAAGTTTTCTTGAAATTTTACTGTCAAAAGCAGAACAGCTTTTCATCATTAAACTGGGAGGGGCAGTTTTGTTTGCCCCTTACGTTTTGCACTTTCAGAAATGGAAATTGAGAACTCCAAGCAACTTGCCTGAAGTTACACCGTTTAGTTAGTATGGCCTGATGCCTGGGTTATTATCACAACAAAAACTGTGCTCTCAGAAGGAAATTTCGGTTCAGATTCTCTATAACTTTAAGAACATGAACGAATATATGGATTTGAGTAGAAACAGCTGATCAAGATAACCTCATCATTCTCAAGGGAATGTAACTTTGAGGAGACACATTTGGAATAACCTGATTTTACATGATAATACAAATTCCTTCTCCACTCTAGTGGGGGAGACTTTCCTATGTTGCATAAACTATTTGAACATTTTCTAATTTAATACTTCTTATAACCATAAAGGCATTTGTGCTGTGCTCAGCCGCTTCATTGGTCTCCGACTCTTTGTGACACTGTGGACTGTAGCCCGCCAGGCTCCTCTGTCCATGGGGATTCTCCAGGCAAGAATAGTGGAGAGGGTTGCCATGCCCTCCTCCAGGGGATCTTCCCAACTCAGGGATCAAACCTGCATCTCCTGAGTCTCCTGCATTGCAGGCAGATTGTTGACTCACCGAGCCACCTGGGAAGTATACTTATTTGAGAATAAACACAAATTGGTTATGCAAGCCCTTCACACAGAGGGCTCCGTAGATGTAACTGATGCTGTCAATCAAGGAAGGGTACAACAGAGCACTGGAGATGGTCTCCATAGTGCTTTCTAGCTGACAGGACGCCTTAGGAAAAGCAGGAATAAGTACAACTGTTTTCCAGAAAAGAAAAACAAACCTCAGCGATACTGAGTAACTCACCCAGCACAGGTGGGTGCCGAGTTGGGTCTCAAACCCAGGCTTTCACTCTAAACCCACAACTCATTTCATTACCCCCTGATACATGCATACGCAGGTGACAATGCCTTATGGAGCAATCCCTGGTTTCTTTTCTTTCTAAGGCAGAAAGTACAGTGGCTACACTGTACCTGCCCAGATGGTTTTTACTTCCCGGCTTGTTTTATTCTATTAGTGCTATTTACCGTCCATGGAGGGACTTGGCCTTTTAAAAATCATTAAAATGGGTTTTTGAGGTTATCCTCATTTCTCCTTCACATCCTGAACTTGAGACCTAATGCTCTCCGTCTTTCCATTCAAACGAGAAAAGGATTATTGTGATTGTTGGTGATGCCTCCCCAGGATGCCAGCATAAATGAAGGATGCTCTTTTTAAGAAAGAAAGAAAGAAAGAAAAAATGCAGTTTAGCAGTGTTCTTGATTGTTTTTACTCTTTTAACACCGCATCTGCTTTTAAAGATGTTGTTTGTTTCCGTGTGTAACACTAGGTGGCAGAATCACTACACCACATAGCCTTTGTTTCTTGCTGCTCTCAGAGCAGGGACCCGAGCTGTGAGGCATAAACCATCTGTGGTTGCATGAAACTGGACCAACCAACCTGGCCAATATTTTCTTGACAGGGAGCTGGCTGCAGTGATTCTAAAACATATGCTTCCAAGATACTGTCTTTAAGGTTTCCCTCTTTCCTTTTTTTTCCAGCTCCCCAGCATTTTCATTTGTATGCCCCATTGCATCCATGTAGACAAGACCTGCAGGCAGCTGCTGTGAAGTGGCAGATCTGGATGGACGCACCCATGGCGCTGGCACCCTCGCCCTTGTGTGCCATTGGGTCAGGGAGGATCTGGGGAGAAGAGGCCTGAGCCCTTGTCCTCAAGTGGTGTTGGCGGGTGTGGCCAAGGGGCGGCAGGGGCCAAGCTGGACCAAGCTTGAAAATGCTGCCCTCACTAACTCAGGTATACAGAAGGGCTTTGGTTTTGAAAGAGCAGCCTGATCTTGGTTCAGCTGTTTACTGGGTTTAGAAATGCTGCCACGTGGTCTGTGGGACCCTGCCTCCGTTTCTTCCCCCTGATGCTCGGCCTGAGTCGCAGTGCTCAAAGCGTCTGTTGCTCTGAGCCCCTCCTGAGCCACAGGATGTGCTGCGCTAAATGGAGCTGCTCTGGCGTTGTCCTTTCACGTTGTAAAGAGGATGGGCTTGGGGGTGCAGAAATACTTCTTCAGATTTTTTGCTGAAAAAGAATATCGTTGTAACAAAACAATCCGTATTTAAGTCTAGCTATAGCACTCTAAGTATACTCTACCTCAAGGCATCCCAATGAAACCAAGTCTGAATGTGTAAAATGGATCAAACAGAAAGGTCTTATTTTAATTATAAAAGCATTCCTTACAACTGGAGCCGCAATCGGATTTTCATTAAATAGCATGCTTCCTGATGTGAATTGTAAATGATTCCATTTACAAAAATGAAGAAAAAAGAAGTATTTAAACCTTGACTTTTCAGGAACCCACTTGTTGCATGAACTGGACTACAGTTTACCGTACTTTCACCACACCCTACTCCACTTTCCAACTGGGAATCTCAGGGTATTTTTAGCTTATAGCTGAGGGTGCTGGGCCTGACTTGAGTTTTCAGGGAAGACATTGGTGACGTGAAGGCTCTTGTTGATGGGACCCAGGTGAGTCACAGTAATCAGGGCAAGCCTGCAGCTTAGGGATTTGGGGGTTTTGTTTGTTTGTTTGTTCACCCTCCAGAGATGCCACTCATTCATAAAGAATAAACTATGTGACTTTTGAGAATACCTGAAACAACATACATAAATCAGGCCATGGATATCCATCTCAGGCCACCACCATGGGGAGGCTTTGAAGCTCAAAGAGGGTTGTGAGACCTTCTTGTTTGTTAAGAATGAAATGTCATAAAAATTCCAAAGCAAGACTCAAATTTCCAGGGGGAAGGGACCTCTTTATTGTTTCCTCTAATAGCTGCTTTGGTGCTTTAGTGAATAAATGTGTTGCTCAAAATAACCCAAAATGCAGGCTCGGAACTATAGCCTGGCTTGGCTCCACTTTTGTACTGAGCATCCATTCTGAATTATTTATTTATGATCACTCCTCGCTACCCCCTCTCCCCACTCCCTGCCACTGTTTGTCCCATCTTTTATTCTCACACCCTTCAATTAACTGATATCTTCTGCTGTGAGGACAACAGCAAATGTGTCTCTGCGTGTTTATGTGGGATCCTCAGTAAGCAGGCCATGCTTTTAAGTTTCTGGAATAGAACAATGACAGAAATGAGTCACGGCTTGTTTCCATGTTTGCTTCTGAGTCAAGAAACTTAGTTTTCCCATTATAATGCTCAAGGTGCAGAGACATAACCAAAATGTAGTCAACTCCTTTCATTAGATGTTTTTGAATCATACAGAATTTTCTAGATTTGTATTTCCAAAATGAAAAAAAACACAGTGACCATGGTTTTATTATTTTTTGTCCATAGGGAGAAAAGCCTTACCCAAAATAGGCCAGATCTTCCCCCAAATTTTCTCCAGCAACAGGCCTTGGGGGTATGCCCAAGGTTGCTCATAACCTTAGGATGACCAGCCTTCACTGAGGGCCTTATACCCGTATTTAAATGACATCTTAAAACCAGAGACCTGAGGGACTGGGATCTAATAGTAAGAAAATAATGAGATACAACTGAGGGTTACAGGGTATTTGTGGGGCAAGGGTAGAATATTGGCAAAAAGGGAGAGGCGAGCTGGGGGCCCAGCCCCAGTGCATTGGCCGGACTGTGGCAAAGGGTGACCAGAGGCTCTGGCGCCTCCCCCCTCATGGACACAAGCCAGAGATGTCAGTTTGCCTGCTTTTCAAACATAATAAAGCCAAGTAATGTTCTTGAGTGTCAGTTCATGGATATTTCCAGTGCAGCCTCATAACTTATATTAATTGGGAGGAAAATGCTTCCAGAGAAAAGAGAGATGCTGAGGGGAAAAAAAAAAGTGTGTCTTTGACTAGTTGTCACAGCCCTGCTGTTTGCAGTCACTGACGAGTCCTTGGTTCTTATGTGACAGATCCTGAAGAAAAGTGATTCATCTTCTCTCTGCTGTACCTTTCAAGGAGGACTTTTTTTTTTCCTTTCTTAAAGACAGATTATGTTTATGGATAGAACATCACTGGCAGTGGCCAGTGGGCTCAGAATCTTTGCAAGGTATAATTTACTATTCTGCTCCTCCCTCCTAAGTGTGTGCGCCACGAGAAGCTCCATCCCATTAAAATTCCTTCTTAAAAGCATAAGGTGAAAGAGCCAAGCATGTGTGTTTTTGTTTTTTAAAGGGAGTGTAGCTGCAAAAGGGGAGAGGACCCTGGCCTTTTCTCTTTAAAATGCTAGTAAATAGCTTAAAATCTGTGGGAGCTTTTGGAGGAATGTGAAGGAGTTGTCATTTGACTCTAATGTTTAGAAAAACAAAAAAAAGTTTTAGGAAGACACTTTTCCATGATGGACTCTCTTCTCGGAAGTGCCCTACGAGCACCACGGTGTCCTCCGTGTACACCGGCTAACTTCAGGTGCCTCCATGACTGCTGGACCCAACAACTTTGCTCATTTTCCTACCGAATTTTTTCTTCAGGCTTTAGGTCTGTACTTTTTCAGCTCCATCCTTATAAAAGTGTGAAGTACTGTTTTTGACGGCAAGAAAGAATGGTGCTGTTTAAAGACGAGATGCTAATATATTTATGTACAAATTCTTCATTTTCTAATGCTAGAGGAAAACCACCAGTGGCTTCACTTATGGCTTACCTGATGAAGAATCCGCTTGCAATGTGGGAGACCTGGGTTCCCTGATAGCTCAGTTGGTAAGGAATCTGCCTGCAATCCAGGAGACCCTGGTTCAGACTCCTGGGTCAGGAAGATCTGCTAGAAAAGGGAAAGGCTGCCCATTCCAGTTTTCTGGCCTAGAGAATGCCATGGACTGTATAGTCCATGGGCCGCAGAATCGGACATGACTGAGTGACTTTTACTTTCACAGTCAAGCAGCTAAAACTTGAAAATAGCAAAAGAAAGGTGTGTATTCAATTGTGTCGACTCTTTTGCAGCTCCGTGGACTATAGCCTGCCAGGCTCCTCTATCCATGGAATTTCCTGGGCCAGAATACTGGAGTGGGGTACCATTTCCTACTCCAGGGGATCTTCCCAACCCAGGGATCGAATCCACGTCTCTTGTGTCTCCTGCATTAGCAGGCAGATTCTTTACCACTAGTGCCACCTGGAAAGGAAATTACTATCTAAAAAAATTGTTTATTGTATTTTAGCTGTGGACATTTTGAGCTTCAGACCCCGATGAGGTCCTGGTTTTCCTGGGAAATTGTCTGTGTAGGGCCTCAAGTTTAGATATTGAAAAATTATATGATGGTGAAATAGAAGCCATATAAAATGATGTGAATCTAGCTTGGATATGTATTTTTGAATATACATTTAAATGTGATCCTATCTTAGACTCTGGAAATGCAGTATACTCCCTTAGACTCTAATTTATTCTCCTGCTTCTCATCCACCCTCTCTCATTCCATCACACACACACACACACACACACACACACACACACATGCAAATAGTGAAGAAATATACAAAATATTTTTAATGAAGTTATACTTAACTGTTTTGTAACTTGTTTGTTTCTATGTTAAAACATGGCAGAAAAAATATACTTCATTCTTTTATAATAGCTGCTTATGAAGTTATTTGAATATATGCATGTTTCTAACCCATTTGCTATAAATGGACATTTAGAGGACTCTTAACTTTTCACTATTCTAAGCAATACTGCAGTGTTATTTTATTTGTCTCTTAAAAAGAAATGTTTCCCATTGTAAACTTGGTCAAATTCTCCATTCACAAAGGCAGCAAAATATAAAGAAGAAAATAAAAATCATTTACTCATAACCCTCTATCCAGAGATGCCTTACTTCCATTCTCTTTTCAGTGTAGTCATGTTTTTATAAAGTTGATAGGCTGCTGTATGTAGTTTTGGTCCAATTTTTTTTCTACTTAATAGTTTACTTCAGGTATTTTCTCACATCATTAAAACTTCTTTTGAGCAAATTTTCTATGTATTTTGTCTTTTGTGAGTCGTCTGATACGTCTTTTGTTCATTTGTCTATTGGAATGTTAGTGTGTGTTTTTATACTGATTTGTGAGAACTCTTTTTGAGGTAAGACCATTAATCTTTGTCTCTCATATTCATTTCAATTATTTTCCTTAATTTTTGTTACTTTTTAATTTTGTTTATGGAACCAATGCTATTTAAAAGTCTTAAATTTCTGTGTAATCAAATATATCAGTACTTTCCTTTATAGTTACTTTTAGGCTTGAAAGGAACTTTAAAGAAACTGTAATAAATAATAGACACATTTTTAGCACTTAAGTACCATGTCACCAGTTTTATATGTATGTATTTTCTCTTTACAACACATCAATGAGGTAGGTAATATTATCTCTGTTTCCTTGTTGAGGAAGTTAAGGCACAGAATGTCATATAGACGGAAGAGGCATAAACCTAGGCAGCCTGGCCTGGGAGTCTGTCCTCTTCCTGACTTCACTGTATTGCCATATGTTTGACAGAGTGTATTTATTTAGCCTCAAGTTCTCTGCTAAATCCTGCTCTGTTTCAACAATCACTAAAAACAGACCAAAAAAGCATCCATATTTTCTCCTAGTTTTGAATAGTTTTAATTATATTTAATTCTAGTTTGTCCAGTTCTTACCTTGATGTGTGGTGTGAGCTGGGGCTTGTATATTTCAATCAGTCAGTGTCCTCAGTGTGTTTGCATTTCTTTAAGAATTTGGAAAGGACTTGCTTTTTCCAAGAAGCCTTTGTAGTTAGTGCCACTTCATGCTGTTTCTTCAGCTCTATTTCTTCAGAGTTGTCGGTTTTCTCAGCAACTTTGGTCTGCATAATTTTGTGGAATGTCATGTTGCTGCTAGATTAAAAGAGACTCTTCTGCTTGTTTTTACTCTATATAAGAATAGGATAAGAGATTCTCATCCTAGGGTCAGTGGAACCCTCTTCTCCCTGAATTCAGAATATCTGTGAACTTGGATAAGAAAAAAAAAGTACATCTCCATTTTCACTAAACTTTTGATGAAATCGATCTTTTCCTTCAATTTTGAATGTAGGCCACACCTCAGTACTATTAGCAGAACCTGGGATTTTAAACTATAGATACTTAGTATTACATTTCAGTTGTTCTTAAATAATTCTTTACACATCACTACTTTGATATTATAGTAATTATATTAGACTGACCACTAGATTTTGCTATTTAAAGGACTAAGAAGCACATTTATTAATATTTCACATATTCAGAAGTTATTTTGAAAACTGGATTTTTATAGACTTGGTTTCCTATGTTTTTTGTTTTTTTAATGCACTAGGAAACATTTTTCTGAGAAAGTTTCCATAGGTTTCATCAAATCACCAAAGGGATCATGGCATAAACATTGTGAGGAGCCCTCATCTCTTTGAATGCAAGGCATACCATTCAGCTTTATAAGCACTCCTTGCTGCTACTACTGATGCTAAGTCGTTTCAGTCGTGTCCAACTCTGTGCGACCCCATAGACGGCCGCCCACCAGGCTCCCCCGTCCCTGGGACTCTCAAGGCAAGAACACTGGAGTGGGTTGCCATTTCCTTCTCCAATGCATGAAAGTGAAAAGTGAAGTGAAGTTGCTTGGTCGTGTCCGACTCTTAGCGACCCCATGGACTGTAGCCCACCAGGCTCCTCCATCCATGGGGTTTTCCAGGCAAGAGTACTGGAATAGGGGAGTGGGGTGAGTAATCAGAGATGATTTGGGTGGAGGTGGAAAACAGTCCACCATATTCTCTCTGTTGTCATGATTCTTTCACTCCTGGAAATATTCTCTTTATCATCCCAAATAGAACTGTTTCTTCTCTTTCTTCTCCTTCCTTCTTTACCCTCCTCCGTTTGCACTTAGTACTTCTCATTCTTCCCTATTCTCTCTCTTTTTCATTTCTTTCTCTTTCTCTTCCTCCATTTGGCTCTTCTTCTTTTTCTTCCCATTCTTATTTCTCTTCTTAAAAAAATTAATATCTTAAGGAATTTGTTTCAACTATTTTTAAAAATGTTTCTTCTTTTGGGTTTAAGAATGAATTCAAAGACAGTGGGGGAAAAATTGATAGAAAGAGTTAATAACATCAGCAAGAAGTTGAAAGCAAGATTTGCCAAAGATAAGTGTGAGGTAATTACCTGGAGATAATTAAAAATTGACTTTTTGTTTGGCCATAGGAAAGAGCCTGTGTCTCTTGGTTCTGGCTCATAAGTCCAAGTCCTGCTTTCACATCTGACTTATCCAACTTCTTTGATAAATTGTTTGCCTCATAAGACAATCAAGCACTCTATAAATTTATAGAGTACCCACAGGGAGGAACCTGTTTTGAAAGAATGAGACAACCAGGCTGTATAATTGATTTGCAGTCATTTCTTTGGGATCAGTTAAAAAGTATACATATTTAATGGGCAAAACCTATCGCACGGTTTTCTCACTTAAAGTGGAACTTTTGATGCTTGGAATAAGTTAGTATTTCATTTCTGAGATGCCCATGCCATGGGCTCACCTGTTTGCTGAAATGTAGTAATGATTCAGTTTAGTCATTGGTCGTGGGTATCTGCTAATAAACAATCTGTATGGCTATAGAATTTTTCCTCTTTTTCTTCTGTCTGGGATAATGCTGTTTTTCTACACTAAAAACATTAGCTCGTCTTACAGCTAACATAAGCTGAAAATTAGATGTGCCTGGGGGAGGGAAATGAGGCAGATGGATTGTTTACATGAGTGCTATAGTTTCACTTTTTATGCACCAGTCACCTTGGAAAAATTAATGCCCTGTAAGTTTGCCAATCAGATTGCTCCAGTCATCTCTAAACATTCCATTTGGTTTATTAGAATAATAAATACTGTGCAAAGAAAGTTCATCTGGATCCAAGACATTATACTGTGGTCAACCAAAGAAATGTGTGCTGCACCTTACCTCTGACTGCATTTGGCCAGGTGACATGCTGAATTGGACAAACGGATACAGATTTACCCTATTTGGGCACTGAATTTGAGGACTGGCCACTGGAGTTATAGTTCATGAAACTGGAGTTATAACATCATTGCTGCCTGTCCTGGCCAGTGTTGGTGGCCCTTTCACTTGCCATTTCTGTCATGTCCTTCACCATCTGTTATCTGCTAAGTGTTCTCTCTGGAAAGCAGTAAGAAGTTTCTCTTCATCTGTCAGGTAGATTTTGTATCTGAAGTTACCCCCAGAGAAGACTTACCAAAAAGTCCATTTAAATGTTTCATCTGATGTGATGACTGGGACCTTGGATTAACTTCAGTTTAAGTCTCAGTTTTTACATCTGGCTTTCAGATCCTTCTCTTCTCTTTCAGGTTGTTTTAGCTGTTCCCCAGTGATACTTCTGCCTCTCTCAGGGAACCAGTTCTTTGAGTCACACTGCTTCATCGTATACTTCAGTATTTTCTCTGAGACTGCTCTCCTTATCTGTCGAGTCCCTCTTCTCTGAGGTGTGTTTCTAGCACCTGAGTCAAGTTCCACCTTCTCCACTTGCCTTTCCTACTGTCTTCATCCATCACCAGTCCTCTCTCGCAGCATGAAACTTATCCTGATCTGACAGCTGGTACAAAAAGACTAATTTAGGGCATAGGAAGCAATCAAATTGTGTCAGAGCCATACTAAAGTCATCAATATAAAAAATCTAGTTTTTTTCAAACAAGGTATAGTAAAGAGATCATAAGTAATAGTCTTTGTAAGAACAACGGTCTTATTTTAACACTATTTCTGGGGATACCAGATATAGGGAAAAGTGATAAAATCTAAAATTGAACAAACATTACAAAATGACCAGTGCACTGATTAATTGCAGCATTATTTACAAAGGGAAAAACATCCTCAATGTCTAACAGTAGAAGAATGACTAGTTTGCCTAATTCACTGTGCTTTTATTAATTGATAACAATTTAAAATTAAATGGTAATTTTGAGGATGTTCCACTGATAAGAATTTTTGTAAAATAGTAAGCACAAGCTGGAATCAGGATTGCCAGGGGAAATATCAATGACCTCTGATATGCAGATACACTACTCTTATGGCAATAAGCAAAGAGGAATTAAAGAGCCTCTTGATGAAGGTGAGAGAGGAGAGAGACAAAGCTGGCTTAAAACTCAACATTCAAAAAACGAACATCATGGCATCCGGTCCCATCATTTCATGGCAGATAGTTGGGGAAACAATGTAAAGTGACAGACTTTATTTTCTTGGGTCCAAAATCACTGTGGACAGTGACTGCAGCCATGAAATTAAAAGATGCTTGCTCCGTGGAAGAAAAGCAATGACAAATCTAAGCAGTGTACTAAAAAGCAGAGATATTGCTTTGCCTACAAAGGTCTGTCTGGTCAAAGCTGTGGTTTTACCAGTAGTCATACACAGATGTGAGAGCTGGACAATAAAAAAGACTGAGCGCTGAAGAACTGATGCTTTCAAATTGTGGTGCTGGAGAAGACTCGAGAATCCGTTGGACTGCAAGGAGATCAAACCAGTCAATCCTAAAGGAAATCAACCCTGAATATTCACTTGGAGGACTGATGCTGAAGCTCCAATATTTTGGCCACTTGATGCAAAGAGCTGACTCCTTGGAAAAGACCCTGATGCTGGGAAAGATTGAAGGCAGCAGGAGAAGGGGATTACAGAAGATGAGATGGTTGGATGGCATCACTGACTCAGTGGACATGAGTTTGAGCAAGCTCCAGGAGATGGTGAAGGACAGGGAAGCCTGTTATGCCGCAGTCCATGGTATAACAAACAGTCAGACATGACATGAGTGACTGAACAACAACAAAGCAATAAAATCAGAACATGAAATTATAAACATGTAAAAAAAAAGAAATTATAAACGTGTATATTTGGATTAGGATAGAACATAGATAAATGAAAACAGTTGATTGGTTAAGGTGGTGGGGATTGGTAATCTTTTTAATTGAAAGATTTTCATTTTAGCAACATTATAAAATCCTAAAGTTTGTTATATGAATATATAGAGTTTCAAATGTTGTTTTCTGTGAAAATTTTTGGCATCCTAACTCAATTGTAAGCTCCATAAAAGGAGAGTATATGTCTTTTATTTCTATCATACCCTATGCTTTTAAAAGTATAAATTGGTGCAGCTGCTATGGAAAACAGTATGGAGATTCCTCAAAAGATTAAAAATAAAGCTATCATATCCAGCAATTCCACATCTGGGTATTTATCCAAAGAAAACAAAAACACTACCGTGAAAAGATATACACACTACCATATTCATTGCAGCACTATTTATAAGAGCCAAGACAGAGAAAAACCTCAATGTCTACTGCTGGATGAATGGATAAAGAAATTGTGATATATATATATATATACACACACACACACACACACACACACACACACACACACACACACACATATATATACATATGAATATATATGCAATATTATCATTATATACAATATTTTTTAGCCATAAAAAGAAATAACATCTTANAAAATATAAAAAAAATGTGATATATATATATATATACACACACACACACACACACACACACACACACACACACACACACACATATATATACATATGAATATATATGCAATATTATCATTATATACAATATTTTTTAGCCATAAAAAGAAATAACATCTTACCATTTGTGACAACATGGATAGACCTTGAGGGCCTTATGCTAAGTGAAATGTCAGAAAGACAAATACAATATGATCTCTCTTATATGCAGATTAAAAAAAAAAACAGCTTATAGATACGGAGAACAGACTGGTGATTGCCAAATATCGGGGTCAGTAGGTGGGGAGAAATGGGCCATAGGGTCAAAAGATAAAAAGAATTAAAAGAAAAAATAAAAATAAAAGCTTCATTTCAAAAAGTAAATAAAATAGTAAAGTAGAACAGATATTATCTCTCCAAACAATTACCTAGTAATCAAGAATTAACAACAAATGAAATATATAGTTTAACTTTGTGAGCAAGAAAGACTTAATTTTTTTCTTTAGGAATATATGCATTATTTTTTGTGTATGTACTTTTTTTTTTTTTTTCAAAATCCTCTCACTTGGAAAAGCAGAATATCAAAAAGTAATAAACTATCTGTTGATTTATGCATTGAGCACTTAATATGGCTGTCTCTTATACACATCTAGATGTGTATAANGTTGGGGTCGGGGGTGGGGGCTTGCCTGGTGGCTCAGTGGTAAAGAATCCTCCTGTCAATACAGGAGTTCCATCCCTGGGTGGGAAGGATCCCCTGGAGAACGGAATGGCAACCCCCTCCAGTGCTCCTGTCAGGGAAATCCCGTGGACAGAGGAGCCTGGCGGGCTACAGTCCATGGGGTCACGAGGAGTCGGACACAACTGAGCGACTAAGCGCGCGCACACGCACGCACGCACACACACACACACACATTCTCTCTCTAGAGCTCTCTCACCCCCACCACCCCTTCTGTAGCTCAAATCTCATTCTTTCTCAGCTAGATTTCGGCCCCAGCCTCCTCCCTACTCTCTGAACTTTCACTCTCTAGCCCGACAACATAGGCAGCGAGACCTTTTGAAACTCTCATCCTTTCCCAGCTCAAAATCCTGCCCTCCTGTAGAAGGATTCGTCTTCCCTCTTGACTTAAGACAGAAATCTCAACTCCTCTGCCCTGCGTTGGAAGGCCTTCATAACGAAGTTCCCGCCAAGCTCGCGGACCTCCTCTCACCGCTTTGACTGTACATCTTTCAAACACAACGTGTCATAACCCCCAGTGAAACCCTCATGCTTTCATTGCTCCAGGTGCCAAGTCTTGGACTCTTCTCACTACCCAGAATGGAATCAGGATTGCCGGGAGAAATATCAGTCACCTCAGATATGCAGATGACACCACCCTTATGGCAGANCTGTAAAGTATTTGCCATACATCGACATGAATCCATCACAGGTGTACACGAGCTAAATTAAATAGTGCTTTAAAATGAATACAGACTAGATAATTCATGCTTTTGGTTAATGAGTATATTTATTTATTAATTATGAGGAAAGTAAGAACATTTACACTAAAGGGTGGAAACTGATGTTTTTAAATAATTTTTATGTGCCCAGCAAGGGGTTAAATGTTTAATATGGTTTATTTCATTTAAATATCTATTCAGTTCAATTACTCAGTAAAACCTTGTAAATATCTGTATTCTGAATATATCTGTAAATACCTCGTTTGTAGAAATTGTGGGAAATCAAATGGTTCACACAGCCCAGGGTGAACCTATGAGCTCAAAAAATAGCAGTCTCAGATCTGCTATGTTATGTCTTCATAATGACTTAAATGGTACTAAAATGCTGATTTCAGACGTCTGTAACAAACATTAAGCAAGTACAGTTTCCTACAACACAAAGTAAGAGTCATATCTTTAAGGTGAAATTGTTGTAAACAAAAACATTGTTTTTAAAAATCACTAAGTCAAAGTAGAGCTTAAACTAGCCAGGATTTAATTTAGTGATAAAAATGCACAGAGGAAGTCTGGTGACAAAGGACCTCGCCTCTTCCTAGTACTGGTGTATATATATATATATATATATATATACACACACATATATGCATGTATATACACCACTTGAGTGAGAGTTGGACTATAAAGAAAGCTGAGTGCAAAAGAATTGATGCTTTTGAACTGTGATGTTGGACAAGACTTTTGAGAGTCCCTTGGACTGCAGGGAGATCCAACCAGTCCATTCTGAAGGAGATCAGTCCTGAGTGTTCATTGGAAGGACTGACGCTGAAGCTGAAACTCCAATACTTTGGCCACTTGATGCAAAGAGCTGACTCATTTGAAAAGACTCTGATGCTGGAAAAGATTGAGGGCAGGAGGAGAAGGGGACGACAGAGGATGAGATGGTTTGATGCCGTCACTGACTCAATGGACATGAGTTTGGGTAAATTTCAGAGTTGGTGATAGACAGGGAGGCCTGGCATGTGCAGTCCATGGGATCGCAAAGAGTCGGACATGACTGAGCAACTGAATGGAACTGAACTGACACCACTTGAGGCCATGTAGCTTTCTATATAAACATGTATATATCCAGGTGGCTCAGTGGTAAAGAACCTGCCTGTCAATACAGGAGATACTGTAGATTCAGATTCAATCCCTGGGTCAGGAGGATCTCCTGGAGTAGGAAATGGCAACCTGCTCTAGTGTTCTTGCCTAGGAAATCTCATGGACACAGAAGCCTGATGGGCTACAGTCCATGGGGTTGCAGAGAGTAAGACATGACTGAGTGATTGAGCACATGCATCTTTTTTAATGGCGAGGTATCTGAGATTCAGAAACATGAATTGTGTGAGGTGACGTGGTTAGTAAGATTTGAAACTAGTTGTTGGTTTTGATTGGTTTTTCTTTATCTGAGAAGCATATCTCTTTAGTCAGTAATAAAATTACTGTAACCCTGGGAAATTCCTGTGGGCTTTGTGTCTTGTCTTAATAAAATTTAAAAGCCCTAGATTCACTGAATATGTGCGTATATGTATATGTATGACTGATCATGATTTCTATGGTTCCTTCAAAATACAGCTTATTCTCGAAAACTATGTCATCTCAAGGATACAGTTCAGTGGGGACCGTATTGTCAGATTGTGTGAGTGTGTGTGTGTGGTGTCAAATAATAAAGTTATCTTTTTCGTCATTTTCTCATTCAAGGCTGTCCCACAGCTTGCTTGCTTTGTTAGGGCAGTTCATGACCATCCCCATGGGATGATTTACTAGAGAGCATTTTTCTCCCTCCTTCTCATTTGTTGTAGCTTAGTTGCTAAGTTATGTTCAAAGCTTTGTGGCCATATGGACTGCAGTACACCAGGCTTCTCTGTCCTTCACTATATACTGGAGTTTGCTCAAACTTGTGTCCATTGAGTCGGTGATGATGTTTAACCCGTCTCATCCTCTGTCATCCCCTTCTCTTGCCCTCAATCTTCCCAGCATCAGAGTCTTTGCCACTGAGTCAGCTCTTTGCATCAGGTGGCCAAAGTATTGGATTTCAGCTACTGCATCAGTCCTCTGAATGAATATTCAGGGTTAATTTCCTTTAGGACTGACTGGTTTGATCTCCTTGCAGTCCAAGGGACTCTCAAGAACCTTCTCCAGCAGAAGGTGATAGTATCAATTCTTTGGCGCTCAGCATTCTTTATGGCCCAACTCTCACATCTGTACATGACTACTGGAAAAACCAGTAGTAGCCTATATGGATCTTTGCTGGCAAAGGGTTGTCTCTGCTTTTTAGACACTGTCTAGGTTTGTCATTGGAGAAGGAAATGGCAACCCACTCCAGTACTCTTGCCTAGAAAATCCCAGGGACAGAGGAGCCTGGTGTCCATTGGGTCGCAGAGTCGGACACGACTGAGCAACTTCACTTTCACTTTTCAGGTTTGTCATAGTTCATACTGGTGCTGTTGGAATTAGACTTTTGTGGTTGTGAGGAATAAAGATCCACTCACTAGCTCAAATGAAAAGAAGATTTATTGCAAAGAAAAAAGAATCCCCTGGAAATTCAAGAACAGGAGTCATGACAGTGTGAAGCTTCATGGAGGCAAAAACCAGAATGTAGACTTCAGCAGAGGCACTCCTGGAGTCTCATTCATTGCCAGGTCTCGGCTGCAGTCCAACTAGTTTCTTCCAGATCCACCACCCACTGTCAGATTCTCTCCTAACTTCTTATCCTTGACTCAGTTGCTTAACTCTCTGCTCTAATCAACTTTGACTGGGAATGGATAAACCTGGTCTAAAATATGACCACCTAGGCAGTGGAGGCTCAGAATTTTACAAAGGAGGCCATGGGAGCAGCAACCTGGTTGAGGGAAGAAGAAGGATGCCATTAAGAGGCTACATTTGAAGAAAAATTTACAGAGAATTTCATTCATATCAGAGGATGTGAGAAAGGGGAAGGAGGCATAACTTGTACCAACACTCGCAGAAAGGACTGTTGATAGGTGGTCTTTCTTAGGAGACCTGCTTGCCAAGGCCCAAGGGTCTAGTGTTCTTGTTGTTGTATGGTCACTATGTTGTGTCCCACTCTTTGGTGACCCTATGGACTGTAAGCCTGCCAGGCTCCTCTAGCCACAGCTCTTCCCAGGCCAGAATACTAGAATGAGTTGTCATTCCCGTCTCCAGGGGATCTTCCTGACCCATGAATCAAGCCTGCCTCTCCTATATTGCAGGTGGGTTCTTTACTGCTGAGCTACCAGGGAAGCCCAAGTGTCGAGTGTAGGGACATGAAACAGATTATTGTTATTGTATTATTGTTAATTATTCCAGCATATGGATTTGTTTTTCATTACTACTACCTAGTCTTTGGAGGGAATGATGCTGAAGCTGAAACTCCAGTACTTTGGCCACCTCACGCGAAGAGTTGACTCATTGGAAAAGACTCTGATGCCGGGAGGGATTGAGGGCAGGAGGAGAAGGGGACGACCGAGGATGAGAAGGCTGGATGGCATCACGGACTCGATGGACATGAGTCTGAGTGAACTCTGGGAGTTGGTGATGGACAGGGAGGCCTGGCATGCTGCGATTCATGGGGTCGCAAAGAGTCAGACACGACTGAGTGACTGAACTGAACTGAGATGAGCTCATATTTAGTTGCTGAGTTTCACTCAGAAGCAAGAGTTAATCTCTAATTAGAGAGGGAAAATATAGAACCTAAACTAGAGGAAATGAGACCTATGAAATATCAATTTCTAAAATATGGTCATCATTCAACTTCCTGGTCTCTGCTAGGCTCCTGACTTCATTTCTTTCCTCCTTATGTTTATAATCCTTCTTGATGATCTCATTACCCCATGTAGACAATCTGTCCAACATTCTAAGTTCTCAGGGTGACTCCCTCCCCCAAAGGATCTTTTCTCCCGTTCTACTTCAGCAACCCATTCTGATTGGCTTACCTTACACCTGATACTACCAGTTATGCCATCCCCTCTTCCAAAGTCATGACTTCAAGTATCTTCCACCTCCTGTATTTATAGGTCATTTATTCTATTATCCCTACTCCAAAAACACTTTGATCACATGAAAACCCTCAAACTGAGTCCATGGTCCATTATGATAATAGCAACTTTGTATATACTCAACTTCTTGCTTTTCATCATACTCACACCCTTCAGAAAACCTCTATACTGATTCGAATATACTATAGAATACCTCTATACTAATTAAGCCTAACTCTTTGTCCACTCTGGTTTTCACTAAAATACAACACATACTGTCTAAATTTATGTTTATAATCTTTACCTGAATGCCTTCAGTCCTGCCCAGCATTGCCTCTCTGAAATAACCATTTCATATCTTCTTCTTTCTCTAACTTCTGATATTTCTTTTCTTCTCTCTCCTGATGAACTTTCTCAGACTTCCCTGAGAAAATGGAGGCTATCAGAAGAGACTGTTTCCCATCTTCCTACTAACAACCCTGTCAACTCTCCCTCTACTCATTTTCTCCCTGGTCCTGTCTAAGGCCAGTGCTTAATTTGTGCACTGGATCCCACTAACTCTCACCTCCTCAAATTCCTCACACCTTTCTTTCCTCCTTAATTTCTCTCTCTCCACGTCCCATCCACATTAAAACTGGAATAATACTCATCTTGAAAATCAGCTTTAGAGTTCACATTTCCTCTCTGGCTACCCTGTGTTTCCTCCAACTCAAAGGGCATATCTAAATCCTCACTGACTGTGTTCAGCTCACCATCCATTCTCTTCTCAGCCCACTCTGATGAGGCTCTTGTTCCCAGCCTCCCCCGAAACCAATCTTTTCAAGATTACTAATGACCTTTGCTTTGTTGATTCCAGTGGCCAGTTTTCATCTTTCAGGCATTCTCACTAGCATTTGACACAGTTGATCCTTGATTCATTTTCTTTACTTGGCTTGGCTTCTGGGACATCATGCTGCTGCTGCTGCTTCTCCTCCTCTCTTTAATCCATTTCCAGTTAATTTTTGTGTATGGTGTAAGAGAGGGGATCTAGTTTCATTCTTTTGCATGTGGCTGCACAGTTTTTCCAACACCATTTACTGAAGAGACTCCCTTTTCCCCATTGTATATTCTTGGCTCCTTTGTCATAAATTAATTAACCATATATGCAGAGATTTATTTCTTGGCTGTCTATTCTGTTCTGTGTGTCTTTTTGTGCCAATACTATACTGTTTTATTTTCTTGGGCTCCAAAATCACTGTGGATGGTGACTGCAGCCATGAAATTAAAAGGCGCTTATTCCTTGGAAGGAGAGCTATGACAAACCTAGACAGTGTATTTAAAAGCAGAGATATCATTTTGCCAACAAAGGTCTACAGGACCAAAGCTATGGTTTTTCCAGTAGTCATATACACATGTGAGAACTGGACCATAAAGAAGGCTGAATGCCAAAGAATTGATGCTTTCAAATTGTGGTGCTGGAGAAGATTCTTGAGAGTCCCTTGGACTACAAGGAGATGAAACTCGTCAGTCCTAAAGGAAATCAACCTTGAATGTTCATTACAATGACTGATGTTGAAGCTGAAGCTCCCGTACTTTGGCTATCCAATGCGAAGAGCCAACTCATTGGGAAAGACCCTGGTGCTAGGAAAGATTGAGAGCAGGAGAAGGGGACGACAGAGAATGAAATGGTTGGATGGCATCACTGACTCAATGGACACGAGTTTGAGCAAGCTCCAGAAGACAGTGGAGGACAGAGGAGCCTGATACGCTACAGTTCATAGAGCTTCCTTAGAGTTGGACATCACTTAGCAACCTAACGGCAACAGCAACAAAATACTGTTTTGATTACTATAGCTTTGCAATGTAGTTTGAAGTCAGGGCATATGATACTTCCAGCTTTCTTTTTTCTTTCTCAAGATTGCTTTGGCTATTCAAGATCTTTTGTGGTTCCATACAAATCTTAGAATTATTTATTCTGTTTTTGTGAATAATGCCTATAGAATTTTGATAGACGTTTCATTGAATCTATAGATTGCTGTAAGTAATATAGACATTTTAACAATGTTAATTCTTTCAGTCAATGAGAGACTTCTTTACTATTCTCTTTGTACCTGTCCCATGGTTTTTCTTATTATTATTATTTTGGACACACCATGCAGCATGCAGGGAAGCTTGAAGTCTTACCAACTGATCTGCCAGGGAAGTCCCCCCATGGGTTTAAATATCAACTGTATATACATGGATAATGATTCCTGCTCTGAATTCCTTGGTTCCAGATTTATATATCCAAATACCTCTTGACACTGCCATTTGTATGTCTAATAGGCATTCAAACTTAATATATTTAAAACAAAACTCTTGATTTCTCCCCAAAGCTGTTTTTTCATAATCTTCATGGTCTTTGTTAATGGCACACCATTTACCCAGTTCTCCAGGCCAAGAATCTTGGAGTCATTCTTGATTATATTTTCCTCACTCACATTAAATCCATCAGCAAGTTTGTCAACTCTACTTTCAAAATAAGCCCTGAACCTATTCTCTTCTTCTTTCTTCCACCTCTATCAATCACACTAACCAAGTCACCATCATTAGTGATCTAAGTAATTTGTTATAGCCTGGATTCCCCGTTTCTACTTCTGCCCTCTTAAGTCTGTTCCCCCTACAGTAGCCAGGGTGGTCTTTCCAAACATAAATCACTGTCACTCCACTGCTTAAAACTTTCCAGTGGCTTTTCATCTGTCTCAGAATAGAATCCAAAATCCTCACTCTGGCCCCCAAGGTTTTACATGGTCTCCCATCATTTTGATCAGATTTCCCTCTTGACTTCAGCTGCACTTGTCTGCTTGTCATTTCTCCAACCTGCACACCAACATGATGTATCCTACTATGATGTAAGCTCCACAAACCAGGGACTTTATTTTGGGCAATGCTGTAATCTCAATCCCTAAAACAGAGCCTGTTATATAGAAGATGCTCTATAAATATTTGTTGAATGAAATCAATAATGTAAGAGTCTCTTTTCAAAAAGAAAAAAGAGGGAGTAGAAAGTGCTGTCGTCGGTGAAATCATTCCAAGTATGGAATTTTTCCTGCATTTCTCTTTCATATCTGTCACTCCTAAGAATTATATGATTGCAAATAAATCATACTGAAATTCTTGATTGTCTCAAGGAAATCAAAATGTTGCTTTTAGATGCATGTGAATGAATTTTTAAAAATAATTTTCAGTTCAGTTCAGTTCAATTCAGTCACTCAGTCGTGTCTGACTCTTTCCGACCCATTGAATTGCAGCACACCAGGCCTCCCTGTTCATCACTATCTCTTGGAGTTCACTCAGACTCATGTCCATTGAGTCCGGGATGCCATCCAGCCATCTCATCCTCGGTCGTCCCCTTCTCCTCCTACCCCCAATCCCTCCCAGCATCAGAGTCTTTTCCAGTGAGTCAACTCTTCGCATGAGGTGGCCAAAGTACTGGAGTTTCAGCTTTAGCATCATTCTTTCCAAAGAAATCCCAGGGTTGATCTCTTTCAGAATGGACTGATTGGATCTCCTTGCAGTCCAAGGGACTCTCAAGAGTCTTCTCCAACACCACACTTCAAAAGCATCAATTTTTCAGCGCTCAGCCTTCTTCACAGTTCAACTCTCACANGGGCTGATCTCTTTCAGAATGGACTGATTGGATCTCCTTGCAGTCCAAGGGACTCTCAAGAGTCTTCTCCAACACCACAGTTCAAAAGCATCAATTCTTTGGCACTCAGCCTCCTTCACAGTCCAACTCTCACATCCATACATGACCACAGGAAAAACCATAGCCTTGACTAGACGGACCTTAGTCGGCAAAGTAATGTCTCTGCTTTTGAATATACTATCTAGGTTGGACATAACTTTTCTTCCAAGGAGTAAGCGTCTTTTAATTTCATGGCTGCAGTCACCATCTGCAGTGATTTTGGAGCCCCCCCAAAATAAAGTCTGACACTGTTTCCACTGTTTCCCCATCTATTTTCTATCAAGTGATGGGACCAGATGCCATGATCTTCATTTTCTGAATGTTGAGCTTTAAGCCAACTTTTTCACTCTCCACTTTAACTTTCATCAAGAGGCTTTTTAGTTCCTCTTCAGTTTCTGCCATAAGGGTGGTGTCATCTGCATATCTGAAGTTATTGATATTTCTCCTGGCAATCTTGATTATCCTTAGTATGATTTAATTGTTTCCAACATAGAGGAGACTTTAAATCTAAATTAATATAGCCTGGTGTTATCTACATAAGTCCATCCCATATCTGTAGGAGATTTTTCTCTTTGCTGAAACTTTGCTTTTTGCTCTCATTGAGCTTGAGTAATAGAAGAAAGCTCAAATTTATGGCCATGTCAGAACAGGCATTATTAATTGTCCAGGTGAGGGGATCCCATCTAGTAATATCAATAATGACCTGAATATGACTATAATTTTTTTTAAAGTAAATTTTCTCAGGGCCAACAGGTTAGAGCCTTGTGGGAGAGAAATTTACCAAGGTAACCCTGAACTAGACATAAGCAATTGGCCACAGACCCAACAACTGGATTGATTTCTAAAACTAGTATAGGATAAGGCCTATGACAGAAAAGCATTTGATTTATATGCAAAGGTCTAAGAAGTCAAGAAGACATTATAAATGATCATATGAATCTGGTCCAGCATCTTGGGCAAGCTGTCTGCCTCTGATGTCATTGTCGTCTCATCCTGGTGTAGGGTAGTTTTTCCTCTGTTTGAGAATCATTTTAAGGTGAGATCAGGTCAGCTCTCTTCTCTATAAACCAGTCCAGTGTAGAGGCCTTTGGAAGTGGGAATTAATCTAAGAGTCAATTTCCCTTCAGTTTCATTGTGCATGAGCTAGTTAAGAGTAACTGAAAAAAGAATACTTCCATCCAGGTTGGAGACAGTTCCTTAAATTATGTCTTTTTCCAGTCCTGGCTGCAGGTCATGAGGCAACTGATTTTCACCCAAAGATAAATTACTGAGATAAGCTTCAGAAACAAACTTAGTGTGTTCCTTAAGAATTCAATTAAATTTTACATTAATATCACATAACAGCATAGAACTGTCCAAGAAATGAGTCTTATTAGATGCAGGTCTCCATTAACAAACTGGGATTTAACCTTTATTGAAACATTTTCCCCCCCTAAAATTGTCCTCATTTTTATCAAATATAACCAACCATTAGTTTGTTTGCAAAATAAGCCTGCTCATACTAATTTTGGCCTGATTATTTATATAACCATAATTGATATAGGCTTTTTATTTTGCTGAAACATTTACAGAGCCTCAGACTGAACTTTTAAAATAAAACAGGGCTCAGAAACTCACACCAAATGTTTATCACAGATTTCACCTAACAAATCTGGGTGAATTCTTTCCTTTTTAAGGTCTCAAAACTTCCTTGAGATTTTTGTACCTGTTAGGAGATAACCTTCCTAATTCACCTGATAAACTTACTGAAAACCTAAGAGTTTTCAATTTCTGGAGGAGTCAGATAGAAAGAAAATATAGTTGTTTTCTTTCTAATGTATAATTTTACCAAATTATTATCATAATTAGTTTGAAAGAAAGGTTTTCCCTACTCTAGGAAAGCACAAGATTCAAACCCATAATTTTTCAGATAGAAACCATAAAAGTTATAAGCATATTCTCTGGCTTATTCAGTCCTTTGTTAACTTTTGTGAAGTCATCAGGTTTTTGATTAGAATACCAGGACATATGAGAATGTTAAGAACGCCATATAATTTCTAGGATATCTATATTAGTAATTCTACCATACATTATAACATGAGAGGATTTATTACTCATTTGATAATATTTTTTCATGTAATTTAATCAACAAAAAAAGCACACTTAGTTTAATATCTCTCTTTGGGAGTTTCAAGGGTCCTCTGAAGTACCCCAAAGTTAGCTAGAGGTCAAGGAACTTCAGAAGAATTCTATTTATGAAGTTTAGTCAAAAAGAAATATATATCAGTTAAAAAGGTTTAGAACATTTGGTCAGATTAGTCGATGTTGCAGAGAAGGCGATGGCACCCTACTCCAGTACTCTTGCCTGGAACATCCCATGAACGGAGGAGCCTGGTAGGCTGCAGTCCATGGGGTCGCTAAGAGTCTAACATGACTGAGCGACTTCACTTTCACTTTCATGCATGGAGAAGGAAATGACAACCCACTCCAGTGTTCTTGCCTGGAGAATCCCAGGGACAAGGGAGCCTGGTGGGCTGCCGTCTGTGGGGTCGCACAGAGTCGGACACGACTGAAGTGACTTAGCAGCAGCAGCAGCAGCAGCAGTCAGTGTTGATGGGTATATCATTTAGCTTGTTGATATGTCTCAACGGGCATTCTATAGATTGTTGAGCATAAATGCCATTGATAATTTATAAAACCCTTGCTTTCTTAGGACATTTTAGGATGGTACCAAACATTACTCATTTATAGTCCCAAATCTCTTTACTTTTTTTGTAAAAGAAAATTAGTGTTTAGTAGTAAATGTTTCAAAATCTTATTTTATTTTGGAAATGACCTAACCATTCAATAGACTTCCAACACTTATTTTAGCACAACCCTTAGAAATTTAATTTACCCCAATCTGGAGAGACTATTTTAGACAGACATTTCTAAAGCATAATTATTCTTAATAGAGTTTATCTAAAAGTTCAAAGAGAAGTTGCTGCGTGGGCACAGGAGGGCCTAGAGGAGCCATCCTACGTTGAAGGTCAAGAAGAGCAGCGGTGAGGAGATACCCCTCATTCAAGGTAAGGAGCAGCAGCTGTGCTTTGCTGGAGCAGCTGTGAAGAGATACCCCATGCCCAAGGTAACAGAAGCCCAAGTAAGATGGTAGGTGTTGCAAGAGGGCATCAGAAGGCAGACACACTGAAAACTAGTCACAGACAACTAGTCAACCTAATCACACTAGGACCACAGCCTTATCTAACTCAATGAAACTAAGCCATGCCCATGGGGCAATCCAAGATGGGTGGGTCAGAGTGGAGAGGTTTGACAGAATGTGGTCCACTGGAGAAGGGAATGGCAAGCCACTTCAGTATTCTTGCCTTGAGAACCCCATGAACAGTATGAAAAGGCAAAATGGTAGGATACTGAAAGAGGTACTACCCGGGTCAGTAGGTGCCCAATATACTACTGGAGGTCAGTGGAGAAATAACTCCAGAAAGAATGAAGGGATAGAGCCAAAGCAAAAACAATACCCAGCTGTGGATGGGACTGGTGATAGAAGCAAGGTCCAATGCTATAAAGAGTAATATTGCATAGGAACCTGGAATGTCAGGTCCATGAATCAAGGCAAATTGGAAGTGGTCAAACAAGAGATGGCAAGAGTGAACGTCGACATTCTAGGAATCAGTGAACTAAAATGGACTGGAATGGGTGAATTTGACTCAGATGACCATTATATCTACTACTGCGGGCAGGAATCCCTCAGAAGAAATGGAGTAGCCATCATGGTCAACAAAA